>OY770107.1:5928982-6528982 GCA_963669365.1 Verbascum thapsus | reverse complement strand
CTTTCAACCTATTTCACTAATACATGATTTTTTTTTTATTGCATTTTCCGATTAACACATGGGTCATTTTTGCATTTTTTTTCCTACATCAGGTAGTAATGTAGTATGCAAAGGAAGGGAATATAATAAAGAAATAGTAAATATTTCTTAGTTTCTCGAAAAAAGAAATGCATTTTTTTGCTAGCAAATGCCACAAAATTTGTTGTTTAAAATTCCCAATTCGGTGGAAAAAAATGATTAAATTAGTTTATTAACTAATAAAAAATAGATCAAAATTGAATAAACATTGAAAAGAAGCAATATTGTAACAAAAAAAAAATGAAGAAAAGAAGCAATATTTAGTGAATAAACTAAACTTACAGTAAGTCTCTTAAGGATTAAAGACTTTGATGTCCTCAAAGGCTCAATATATTAAGTCACATAAATAATTTGCTTACATATATTCTCGATCAATCATTGATTTAGTTTAATCCACTAATACAAACTCCTCAAAATATTATATATTCAACATATACAATAAAAAGAAGCACATTATGATAGAAAAAATCACATGATAAATAAAAGAGAACAAATAATCAAAATTATGGCTTTGACCGAAAGCTTGATTGAGCATATTTATAGAAGTGGATTTTGAACTTTATAAGAAGAAGATAAAAGATGAATATACAGATTAACAATGTATTCTCACGTGAACTTTTAGCATCCTTACTAAATTTTAGTCAATATATACATTCAACAAACTTGTTAACATTACTTTAAACTATTAATTTCAAGTTCATGCACATTCCTTTAACTATAATAATAATAAAATTAATTTATTTTATTTGAAGATAATATCAATAAATTATTATAGGGTCATTATAGTGTTAAACAAAAAAGTTATGAAATATAAGTCATCTCAAATTATTCATACATTTAGTATATATATATATTATATTATATATTATATATATAGATTATAGATATAAATATAGATATAGATTATAAATAGATATGGATATAGATAGATAGATAGATATAAATTAAAGAAAAAGACAAAATGGATTTCAACCCGTCAAAAATCCGCCTTTGATCACTATGACCACTAAACAATTAAAATGAGTAAGATTTCATCTCAAAAATCAATATTTATATTATATCTCAAAAATCAATATTTATTATTCACCTCCTAGGCAAACATTTTACACTATAAATTTGTGTCACGATTGGTTAGGTGCAAACCATCTAATTTATGCATGCTTGAAAAACTTGAATTTCGAGTACTAATTAATGATTTTATAGGAAAAATATCCTTAAAAAGAATATTATGCAAAGATAAAAAAAAGTAGTGTTCATAATTGTACAAATAGATAAAGATACATGGAATTAAGATTCTGAAGCAAAAAACAACTGGATAAATGGCTACACATTTTAGTTTTTTAGGGGTATAATCTCTTTATTTTTTAATTTTTTCCAAAAATTATTATATGTTTAATAATTAATTTCAAAAATATACCCAAATGAGTTTTAATTCGAAAAATAGCACAACAGTCTATTGGGGAAGGGATGTTGTGTACGGCCCTTCCTCAATGGGCAGTTCTGACATGGTCAACATCGCTTGCTGACTGTTTGATAGGTAAAAATCTCATAAAAAATTGTATAACGATGATCCAAATATATAGTTACAAGGAGGAATATAAAATCCTAACAAACTAAAATATATGAAAAGATACATTTGAGATATGGAAAGATATAAAAAAGATACAAAAAATCTATACATAATATAAATCAATATTCTAACACTCTCCTGCAGTCAGAACAGGAGGTTCCCGAATGTTCAGACTGGATCAAAAATCAAGAAACAATGGTGCCGGCAATCCCTTGGTGAAGATGTCAGCGAATTGATGAGCGGAAGGTGCATGGAGTACGTGGACATTACCAAAAGCAACTCGTTCCCTTATAAAATGAATATCAATTTTTATATGTTTGGTACGATGGTGATGTACTGGATTGGTGGCAAGATAGACAGAGCTAATCTTATCACAATATACAATGGTGCTAACAGAAAGTGGACAATGTAGTTCAAGAAATAAGTTGCGAAGCCATGTTGTTTCAGCATGCGTAGTTTTAGAGGACGAACTAACAAAAGAAAAACGTTTATTCTTACCTAAGTGGCAAGCATTACATAAAGATTTAATACTACCACTAGTTTTAATAAAATTGCGAGATGACAAAAAATTAAAGATAGATTTTCCCGGGTGTCCTAACGACGATGCAAGACTGTGGAAGAAACGAAAGCAGAAATGGATGGCGAATCGGGAGGATGGACATCGACGGAATGGAAGGGATAGAGGTCTCCAGTGTTGTTGCTGCGATAGAGGAGTGCGCCAGAATTAAAGCCTTCACAGAGAAACCAAACGGGTCAAATTCGATAGAGCAATTGTTTTCCTTAGGAAGTTGACGAACTGTTAACGTGTATTCTATACATATTTCGTATGTTTAATATTGCATTGTTTGTCACGTTTTTAGTCCCTATCTCATAGATTTGTGCTTTTATTGATATGATTAGGTGTTTGTATGAGGAAGAGATGAAAAAATGATAAAATGTTTGGAAAACGATGAAGATTGGCTTGGTACAAAAATGGGCAGCAGATTGGTCACAAGAATTAAGCGTGCCCACGCTTAAAATTGGTGAGCAATCTGCCAAGAGATGAAAAATCCTGCTGGAATTCGATTTTGATGGCTGGAATCGATTTATTAGCTCCATTCTACTTATCAAATTTGTTGGGAACTATTTTCCTATTTGTTAGGAATTTTATTTCCTCTGTTAAACAATTTTAGTTTGGTTAGGATTCTTAAAATCCTATTTTTTAGTATCCTTCTTTAACTAGGACTCTTTTAGGTTTAAATAAGTGGAATTTATTTCCACAAGAACTATTCCATATTTTACATACGTTTTCTCTAGCTTTCGAATTCTTGAAGCTTTATAGACGTTTTTGATTATGTGTTGCTAAACACATATTTTTAATCAAAGGATTTATTGAGGTTTGATTTTGTTAACTCGTGAGATTTAATTTGTGCCATCAATTTCTTTGTTCTTTAAAGTATTTACTTTTTCTCTGTGCTTTGTTGACAATATATTTCGATTGATTAGTTAATCTGGCCAATTAGTTAGTCGTTGAAATCATATTAAGCTATTTAGGATCCAAATCCATAATTATTTGGTTAACCCTAATACTTATAGCAGTTAGTGACGTCGATTATGGACAAGTTTTCGATTAGTTGCTATGAGAATTAGTAATTTAGTTTAAATGAACCGAGCTTACGAGTTTGTTAACTAGAATTGGTGTTTTTCTAATGCATGAATGTTGTCGATAGGCTAAATCCTAAGACCTTGTTTAGGGTTGTTTAATTGGTAAGATGAGTAATCAAAGAGCTTGTTTTGATTATCGAAGACTTAAGTAAAGACTAGGTTATTAGAGCTTGTTAATAACTATAGCCAATTTATTTAAGAACCTTGAACTATCATTGCATCGATGATCGAGTTATAGAATCAACACCTAGATAATTCGAAGACTAGAATCTCTCACCTTATTGAATTTGAATCTAATCTATTTGCGTTTTTAGTTTACGTGTTTTGAATTTTATTTTAATTAAATCCAAAATCCTTCCCTTAATTGATATTAGTAACTTAAGAATTGAATTTACATCATTCCCTGAGATCGGCCCTACTTATCGCTATTTATAAATCATTCGAGTAGGTTTTATTTTTATTGGATTCAACACCCACCACAAACAGAGATAAGGTTTTTAAAAATATGAGGGGAAACAAGAACATTGTTTAAAGTAAGAACGGAAGATGGTGTGTTTAAAGTCGTACTGCCAGAAAGAGAGACGGGGACAATAGCACCATTATCAACCACAATAGATTTTGAATTTTTATAAGTTGGGGAAAAGATGATACTTGAGTTCGAGGTTATATGATCGGAGGCGCCCGAATCCATGTATCAACCTTCATCCGGTTGTTGAAGTGTCATTCCCGAGAATAACTTGTTGAAATCCGTTGGTTGCATATGTGAGTTTGCATCTGGTTAAACTTGTTGATGTGCAGGAGGTGGTGGATTTGACCCGGATAGGAAGGAGCCGGTGACATTGGAGAAATCCAGCTGGGCGGCCCATGTTGAGAAGGTTGTCCATGAAAATTAGGCGGTCCTGTTGGAGTAGGTTGAATGACATATGCGTTGTGTGGAGCATAATTTGATGGTGGAAGGTATGGTTGATTGAAATCTTGCTGGTAGTGGCCTAGGCACTGTGGGTGGTGCGACCGTAGGTTGTGTAGCCATTGGACTAGTAGACCATGGTGGTGGTCGATATTTATAGGAGCTTTGACCCCGGCCTGAACCACGATAAAAATTTGTATACTTATTTTTACCTCGAAATTTTGCATTCTCAGGACGAGGTTGGTTTTTAGAGTAGAGTATGACTTGAGGGCCGGGTTTGGGGACGGTTGTGGTGATGTGACTATCACGAGACTCATGAATTATTAACATGCGAGTTTCAGAGAAAGAGGGAAAAGGGTGATGATATGTGATGATGTCTATAATGCTATTATACGAATCAGGGAGATTATGGAGGAATTGTAATACTAATTCTCGTCCAGGAATAGGGGAATCGACATCTTTAAGATTGTCCGAAATTCATTTAATATCACGACAGAATTTGGATATAGTGAGAGTGCCTTTCTTTAGATTTCGGAAACGTTCTTGTAGATGAAGAAAGCGAGAAGGCTTATTGTTACTAAAAAAATTCTTTAAATTATCCCAAATTTGTTTTGAGAAATATCCATCACCACTCACACTATCTAAGAGGTTTGCATCAACAGAGTTATTAATCCAAGTTTTGATTTTTGAGTCCAAAGAATACCAATCTTCATCATCATCAGTGGGTAAAGATTTATCGGTGATGTGACCAAGGACACGATAGCTACGATATCGGTGAAAATAGTTTTCTAAAGTTTGAACCTAGCATCTTCTTCGCTTAATTTAAAGTTAAAAAGATGAAACACGGTGTCAACGGAGTAGGCAGGGTGAGGTGGTGTATGAGTTTGTGTGTCGGCAGTTTGGTTTGCAGTTTGGTGTGTATTAAAATTATCGGCCATAACAATGCAATTTAAGAGAAATAAAATAAGCAATAAAAATTATATAACATGATCAGGAAAAAAAGCAATTTACCTGTAAGTGGCCGGAATCAAAGTACTGTGGATCGGAAAAGAGGTCGTCGTGGGGTTCGACTGGTATGGTGGATCGGTGAAGATTCCAATCTCCAATTTCACTACAAGAATTTCACGTCTAGTAAGGAAAATATTCTTTACTTAAAATGAGCAAATCGTCACTAGAACTTTTAGTAACGATACTTTGGTTACGCATGATTGTCCTGTAAAGCCCGTCGCGAGAAGTTCTTGCGACAAACTTGTTATGTAGTTATTAATGTATTTGTAATGAAAAATTAATTCCTCACAAAATCTTTGTTTGTAGTAACGATTTTATCGTCACAAAAACATGTCAATTGCGTTACAAAAGGAAACTTTCGTTACTAAAAGTTAATTTTATTATTTTCTTATAATAATTTATGCAATAATAATTTCGTTACAAATCGTTATAGAGACAAGATTGTGTCCTTACCAATAATTAAAATAATTATATATATTAATATTTAATATTTACTATTTTGTCACAAAAAGTAAATACGACAATTACAAATCAAGAACATAGCTAAAACAACAATAACACTTCAAGTACATTTATAATTACAAATCAAACTAAAGCATCTTTCCAATTGTTACAAAAGAATGTTAAATATAATTTCTATAATATAGTATCTCCAATGAGACAAAATAAGGGAGAGTATGCTTCAAAAGAATATCACTACAGCTTAACCAAATGATCAAAATACATGTGAATTTCTCAAATTCGAACTAAGTGGTTCAAATCGGTTCATTTACTCCAAAAACCTGATCAAAATACATGTGAATTTCTCAAATTCAACTAAATGTTTGAAATCAGGTCATTTACTCCAAAAACCTGCATATAAACAGATGATCAAAATTTGACTAATGTAGAACCCAAAAATGCTAAAAGAACAAAAATAATTCATCAACTTGTCTCAGTAAGTCATAAGAACGAAGGATGTTGAGAAGAATAAAGACTTAAGGAATAAGGAAAGCAAACCAACCTTGACAAAAGATGCTAGCAAGTACCTGTTTGCATAACAATTTCCCTGCACACCTTCTAATTCACTTTATTATCTTCTATTTGGTCATAGATGTGTAATTGGAAAAGTCTAATTTAAAGAGGGGTTAGTAGATCATTTATTAAATGCATTAAGTCGAAATATCCATCAATTCATATTGAATGCAAACATGATAATATATGATACAATATCTAACAATCATTTAGATAATGAAATGAGATTGA
This sequence comes from Verbascum thapsus, assembly GCA_963669365.1. Classification (NCBI taxonomy): domain Eukaryota; kingdom Viridiplantae; phylum Streptophyta; class Magnoliopsida; order Lamiales; family Scrophulariaceae; genus Verbascum; species Verbascum thapsus. Next base: position 6,522,530 of record OY770107.1, on the reverse strand, counting down.
CAGGAAAATGTCCAAGTTTTTGTTTTTTCTTAAATATATTGATTATACATTTCAGAAAACTAATATATAAATCAAGAATAAATATCTCGAAGCAACAAACAAATATATCAAATAATAGGTTCCGCTGCAGACATTCCGCAAGTGCATTTGCAAGGTTTGTACGTATCCAATACTTAATGCACTTGAGCCACTAGAGTTCTTTGTTTTCATTATTTTTAATGTAATGTTTGCTCCATGTATGATATAGAGCTAACAGAGACTAAAAGGACAAAGGGACATTTTTTTTGCTGTCATTTTTCAGAAAGCACGAAATATATGCTTGAAAAATCAATATATTAGGAGGCAAGGATGGTTTTCAAATATTAAATTACATAATATAACTGAGTTCTAATTTAATCTAATTAATGATAAATGATTATAAATTAAAATTTTCCAATCTAATTTACTTTTCTTCTATAATTTATATTTAACTTAAAGATGAAATTGAAGTTTATATTCTATTTCTAATAAAAAATGAAATCTTGATATTTATATTAATCTCTAAACTCATCCTAAATTTAAAGTATTTAATTGAAAAAATGTCTTGTACGTGTATTATAGAGATGTCAACATTTCAAAAATTAATTCAATTGACATGAGTATCTTAATTGGCTTAAGTTCAAAAATAATATATCTACAATATAGTTAGGGCTAGGGTATGGAGTTTAGGATATAGGAGTTAGGTAGGGGTGGCAAATGGGTGGATCGGATCGGATTTGGGTTGGGTCCAATTGAGTTTGTAAAAAAGATAAGTTTGAACCAACAAGAAACCAAAATGTCTTTTCAATATGAATTGGGTCCTTATTGGTTTTGATTGGTTCCAAATGGTTCTTATACAAAAAGAACCATTGTAGAACCATAATAGACCCAATATAGTGAGTTGGTGACTTATGGATCCAACATAATGGGGAATATTGCATTTTTGGTACATTAATGTGGCCTGCACGTTTATTTGATACACTAATATGGGGGGTGGCAATTTGAGTACACTAATGTGGGGCATGTGTGGCAATTTGAATACAATTTTCACCGGAATATTCGATTTTGTCGGAATATTCGATTTTAGCCGGAAAATTAATTAATTTTGACCAAATTTGGGGATTTTGACTGAATTTTGTGGATTTTGACTGAATTTGTTCTCTGAGTTTTTTCTCCTTTTTTTCAATTTAATTATTTGTTAAAAAATATATATATTTTATTTTATTTTTAAATTTGTCACCCTCATTGCGTCACCATGCTGCCGCCGTGTTACCGCGACCCACCACCACCACCGTCGCCGTCACCACCACCACTGTTGCTGTCCCCGTCACCACCACCACCGATCCAGAACAATAAATCAAAATATTAAACTTAGGGTTTAGGAAAAATAAATTATAAAGATATTGAATTCGAACCACCGATCCACCACCACCGATGCTGTCGCCGTCACCACCACCACCACCACCACCGCCAACAATACTCATAAATCATTCTCTTTTCCTGTTTTTCCAAACTTCCAGCTCCAGTTCACATCTCAAATCTCTGTTAGTATTTTCTGTTGTGCTCGACCTAAACCCTAAACCGTTTCCAAATCGTGACGGCGAAGTGGAATTAACACCTCAATTTGGTGTTTCTTTATATTTGATTTACGGGAACTGATTGATTGTAAAAAAAAAAATCAGAAATTAAAGTTTAGCCTTTCCAGTAGGTAATTTCGCTGGCTATGGTTGTGGGGGGTGTGGGGTTGTTGAAGAAGATGAAATTTATCTATAATGGAATAACTTATAAAAGAAGAACAAATTTCAACCAATTTCAACAAATTTTAATTGCACACTGTAATTTCTATGGCTATGGTGTTGGCAATGGTTATGGTGGTAGGGTTGAAGAAGATGAAATTAACTAAGGGGCTTGGGATCAATTTCGTAACTAAAGTGATTTGGGGATTTTAGGATATTTATGAATTGTTTGTGTAATTTTGGAGTGGTGTGCACATGAAAAAACTCCCTCCAATATAATGACACGTCACAAACTCCCTCCAAAATTGGTCAAAATTGGTCAAAATCCCCAAATTATAAGGCACGTGATCGGCACATGTTATTTTTCGGCGAAAATCGAATTTTCCGGCGTATTTTGTATTCAAATTGCCACACATACCCCAGATTAATGTACTCAAATTGCCACCCCCATATTAGTGTATTAAATAAACGTGCAGGCCACATTGATATATGAAAAATGCAATATTCCCCAACATAATGCAAACATTTGTATACTAATCACTAATCTTTTTTTCTTGTTCACTAACTAATCCAATATAATGCAAACAAATTTCTTTTTCTTGTTCACTAACTAACTTATTACATTATATTTTTATAATTTTCTTATAAAAATTTCAATCATATTATACTAATGTAATAATTTATATGTAAAATATATTATTAACTAATGTATTTTAATTTGTAACGAAAAAATTAATGTAGAGAAATTAAAGATATAATTTTTTTTCGGTTACAAAAATTAAAAATATAATATTTTTTTTCGGTTACAGAAATTAAAGATATATTAATTGATACTAAGTTATAATTTATGTTAGTGTTTGAAAGTTAGTCAGTTCAGAATAGAGGTGTAAACGAGCCGAGCTTGACATTTTTTTCAAGCTCGAGCTCGATCTCGGGCTCGAGCCCAAAGTTTCGAGCTCGGGCTCGAGCTCGTGAGCATGGGTCCGAGCTCGAGCCGAGCCCAAGCTCGCGAGCTTGAGCCCGAACTCGAGCTCGCCGAGCCCAAAATTTTTAAGCTCGGGCTCGAGCTCGAGCTTCTGAGCATGGGTTCGAGCTCGAGCCGAGCCCAAACTCGCGAGCTCGAGCTCATTAAGCCCGAAATTTCGAGCTCGGGCTCGAGCTCGTGAGCATGGATTCGAGCTCGAGTCGAGCCCAAGCTCGCGAGCTCGAGCCCGAACTCGAGCCGAATGTTTTTATTTATTTATAATTATTTAATATATATTTATTAATATAATAATAAAAATAAAATATATATTAAAAAATAAAAAATCTCAAATTACTAAAAATAATATAAAATAAATTTTTGATCTTATTATAAAAAATTATTTAAAGTATAAGTTCAAATGACTAAAACAAGTATGAGTTTAGTTCTTAAGCAGTCACATATTCTCTACAAGTGAAATTTTAAATAAATAAAATCAATTGGGTCTAAGAAAGAAAAAAGGGAGAAATATTTCTCTTTTTTTAGTTGGATCCAATTAGAAACCAAAATAGGCCCGTTATTGGAACCAATTTGGACCCAATCAAAAACCATATGAAACCAAGGTTTTGAAAATCCAATAAATGCAAAACCAGTTGGAACCATAATTCTATTTTTTAAGATCCATCCAAACCCAAAACTAATTGGATCGGGTTGAGCCCACGATTTTGGGTCTAATTTGCCACCCCTAGGGTTAGGGTATGGAGTTTAGGGTATAGAGTTCAGGGCTTAAATTCAAATCAGTATTCTTGTTACTTAAATAATTAGCTATAACATTTACTTTAATGATATAATTAATTTAGAACATAAATTTATATTTTAATGTATAAATATTACTAATAATTAGTGATAAGCATAATTTTAGTTTTATTAACATAATAGTGCATCGACATTTTATTTGTAATAATATTAAAAATATATAGTAAGAAATTAGCTACATGCTAAATGGTTATTATTCATTTGAAAATTATTTTGCAATCTTAAGTTAATAATGAGAAGCTGAAAAGACCCAAATGGAAAATAAACTTGTAATCTCAAAATACATGTATAAATCCAAGGTTTTTATTTTTTCTTTTGAAAAAAAAGAAAAGAAATAGAAAATTATTAGGATATTTATTGGCGGCAATTTTACCGCCAACAAGATGAAGAAAATATTTCAAACTATTTAGATTTCTTGTAAGGAATTGTTAGTGTTACCAAATGAACTTATTGTAACAATTTAAACATTGTTACGAAAATAAACAAAGTTGTCACAAAAAAGTTTAATGGAAATGAACTTTTTGCTTTAGGTAACGACGAATTATTTAATGTAACGATGTATTTATTTTGTTAATAAAAAATATATCTTTTACGACAAGATTTCATGTTTTGCGACGAGAAAGTATATTTGTTACGAAAAGATAACTTTCTTGTAAGGATTAACGTGCTTTGTTACGAGAAAGCAGTTCTTGCAACAAATTATTATTTCGTTACTACTGTTTTTGTCATGAGAAGTGCATTTTCTTGTAGTGTTTTTAAGCTGATACCATGTTTGATAGGTAAAAAGCCCATAAAGAATTGTATAACGATGATCCAAATATATAGTTACAAGGAGGAATATAAAATCTTTACAAACTAAAATATATGGAAGATACATTTGAGATATGGAAGATACATTTGAGATATGGAAAGATATAAAAAAGATACAAAGAATATATACATAATATAAATCATTTTGGTCAGAATGGCCTGGTCAAAGTGGTCATGGGCAACGATAATATTACCGTTGCCACATGGCAACAAAACCAAAAGATTATTTAAACATAAACATTATATATACACACTAATTTTTAAGTACATAAATATTCAATTAGCAATTTATTAGATCATATATGATTCTCATAACTTTTAATATTATTTAAATGCATTACAGTAGCGAAACAAGTGCAATTTTAGCTAGTTCATTAATTAATTACATATTTTAGGAAGTGCAATGCTATGTAAGCAAAAATTTATCCACAAATTTTCACTATCCTAAATGATTATGTATTCAAATTCATAAAATATATTATATAGCCAAATGTCTGAGTTTAATTCGAATGAGCAAATGAACGAGCTCGAACTTGGATGAACAAACAAGCCGAGTTTGAGCTCGAACGAACAGATGAGCCGAGCTCGAGCTTTACTCATTTGCCTCGAGCTCGAGCTCAAAAAAATGAGCTCGATGAGTTCGAGCTCAAGCTCGAGCCTGTGAAATTTTCAAGGCTCGGCTCGAACTCGGCTCATTCACACCCTCAGTTCCACCTGTGGAGGTAACCAAGTCTCGGAAGTATTTGCTCCTCGTGCTCAAACTACGAGACATAACCCACTTCCTTATATCTCTAAATTCGAATTTATCGATTAGAGCGTAAGATTAATCCCTCCCTAATGATAAAAAAGAATATAAAATTAGAAATTCCTAGATTGTTGTATAAATAAAATAAAACGATAAGTATTAATAGAGCATTGACCTATGTAGTGAATAATAGTTCAATTACAGGTTCATGTTCTTTTAATATATTCTATTGAAGTATTTAATAATTTAAAATTGTTATTGAATTTGCATAATAATGTATATAATAATGGGCCGAACGATTGACAGGCGGTCCACATGCTGCGGCGCTAGTTCACGTGCGTGCATGTGTAATGTAAACTCTTTATTATTGCTAAACGTAATTGAATGTGCATTTACTTAATCCCTATAACTTATGCATCGGTGCGGTTGGATTCAGCACAAAATTCTAAAAAAAAATCGATTTAGTACAATTTTCAATCGAGCTGGTTTAATTGGGTTTAATTGAAATTTTCTATGTTCTTTTGTATTTTTTATAGATATTTATATATACTAATAGTAATAATTCTCGGGTTTTTAATATTTTTTTTATATATGGTGCAATCTATACTCTAACACTATATTATTACTGAGAATAATCAACAAATTTAGATACATTTACAATTCTCAGATTATTATTAACAAATTTAGCATTTCAAGTGAATAAGATAGGTTATATGTCATATTGTTTCTATTAATGTTATTAGAGATTATTTATATTGCATTTCATCGTTATTGTAAGTTTTTTATTCCATAAAGTGAACTGACCGATTCTGAAATAATAAAAAAACAATCAGGTGATGATGTGTGGATAACTGTGGCATTAAATGAAAGCTATGTATATTAGCTAATAATTTAAAAACGGGAAGGCATGAAAATTTACAAGAGTATTAAATGAGAAATATTTTGAATACAAAAGATTTTAAAAGTCCTTGATTGAGTCATATATCATTACTTCCCATCATTGTTCTTTGGGATTTCAAAAAATAATATATAACTGATTAATGTATGATCAAATATGTATCTATTAAATAATATATGAATAAAATGATTCAACTCATTATAAATTAAATAATAGTTTATTATCTTTTGTGTTTGATACAGGATCAAATAGTTGTGTCACGTGGGGGACACGTGGAGATGGGATCCGATCCGTCTCACAACAGACCAGACAAGGTGTTTCGGATTGTGGGCTGCACTCGAGCGATTCGAGCTGCCTACGTACCTAGCAGATAGGATCAAGCATCTTCGTAGTTCGAAATGATATGTTTCTCTAATAATAAGAGCTGAGGATATTCAGAGAGATTAGGGTAATTCTCTAAATGATCAGAACGTGATTACTGAATTAACTGAAGTCATATTTATAGCTGTCAGATTGCTCGACGGGCCAGACTTATGGGGTATGGGCCTACCACGCCAAAACCCTAGCCCGTGAAGCTGGGTCCATTATGGGCCGTAGCCCATTAGACCTGGTATCCTGGGCCGGGCCCATCATATGCCCCCTAACTCTCGGGATCCTCCTCGAGGTAGGGAGATCGAGAGTTATCATCTTTAAACCCGTGAGTCCGCACCGTAAAAGTCCAAGCTTCTATGAGTCTCAACTTGAAGGCTTGCTCAAACATGGCCCATGAAAAGTCTTGTCTCAATAATAGCCCATGCCAAAGCCCACGAGCCCATGACAACTTCAGGCTTCCAAGAAAAAGTCTCATCCATGACGAGCTCGGGTAAGTTCTTTCTTTTTTTTTCCCTTTTTTTTGGCGTATGGTGGCGCGCGTCCCACGGGCGCACGCCCGACAGGACGCGCCTCAGGGGCGCGCCTCGGGGGGCGCGTACCTTAGGGTGAGCGCCCAGAAGCGTGCTCCGGGGACCCGTTTGGGGCGATACGGAAATGCCTTGGCTTCTTAATGTCACAACTTTGTTCTATGCCCCCCATGTCGAAGGCTTTAAGCATGCTTTAGGCCTGAACGTTGTTGTTGAGGTATGGTGAGCTTCTCATGATGGTGAGTCTCGACCCTCTATAAGTAGGTGGGGCTTCCAGCGTTGGTAAGCCTCTCACTTTTTAAGTTGGAGAAGGGCTTCTCATGTTGATAAGCCTTTATCCTCAAGTGACGCGCGCTCTTGGGGCGTGAGCTGCTCATGATGGTGAGTCTCGACCCTCTGTAGGTGGGTTGGACCTTCAATTTGTTAAGGAGGGGCTCTCTCACTTGGGAGTTTAAAACTTTGTATACGCTCAAGGTGGGTTACTCGGAGTGACCTCAGCCTAGAGTCTAAGTTAAGTTGGGGGAGCACTCACGCTTGGGAGGCTCAGATTAAGTTTTGACGAAGGGAGCTCTCACGCTTGGGAGGCTCGAGCCTCAAGTGGTAGGGGCTCTCTCGAGGCTCGCCCGCTTGGTGTCGCCCATGTTGGAATTTTGGTGAGAGGAGCTCTCACCCTTAGGGGCCTCAAGCCTCAAGTGGTAGGCGCCCTCTTGGGGCGCGCCCGTGTTGGGTGCGACGACGTCTTTCTACCTCGGTTATTATTATTAATTTTTATTTTTGGTTCGTGTCTCCGTCCTATGTCCTATGTCCCCCTGTCGAAGACATTGGGCTTGAACGATGCTGTTGAGGCATGGTGGGTTCGACACTTAGGGCGATTTCAAAGTTTATATATGGTGGGGCTTCCGACTTTGGGAACCTCCAACTTCACAAGTGGTCGAGGGTCCAACTTCACAAATGCTCGAGGGGGGTTACCCAGGGGTGACCTCAGCCTAGAGTCTAAGTTTAGTTGAGGAGAGCTCTCCGGGGAGCCTCAAACCTCAAGCGGCAAGGGCTTCCTCGGTTCTGAGGCCGGGAAGAAGGCCCTTAGAGATGCCATCGAGGGCTTCAGAAGTGGGCGGACTTTGCTGAGGAGGTCCGCTTGGAGGCGAAGGAGGAGGCTCAGGGGCACATGACACCGACTGTCCGCCGGAGCCGGAAGTTCCTTTAGACCAGCAAGCGCTACCCTGGGGATGACTTCACTTAGGTGTATCCCAGCGTGCGGGACGATAATGGATCCGGGATTGGTCCCAATAGCCTTGGTGGCGACTCGGAGGAGAGTTAGATAGCAACGTAAGGTCTGTTTAGTTTTAGTCACTTCGTGTTGTCTTCGTAAGACTCGTTTGATTTGCCGTTGATCTTTGTTTAGTTTAGTTCATCTCGACTTTATTTTTCTCGTGTTCACATTATGTTTAAGTAAGTCGAGTCCTTATGTTTGAGTAAGCTGTGTCCCTTGCCCCTATGCCCCCCTTGTCAAAGCCAGCACGCTAAGACAACATAGAGCAAGCGTGATGGGTTTGACTCATAGGAATAGCAATGCATAAAGGCCGGCATGTAAGTAAGAATGGGGTAAAGGCGATGAGCTTCAGCCTCGAGTGATCAAGTAGTGGTGGGGCGATGAGCCTCATCCTCTAGGGGGGGCGAAGAGCCTCAGCCTCTAGGGATTAAGTAGTGGTGGGGCGATGAGCCTCATCCGCTGGGGGGCGATGAGCCTCAGCCTCTAGAGATTAAGTAGTGGTGGGGCGATGAGCCTCAGCCTCTAGGGATTAAGTAATGGTGGGACGATGAGCCTCATCCGCTAAGGGGGGCGATGAGCCTCAACCTCTAGGGATTAAGTAGTGGGGGGAGGGGCGATGAGCCTCATCCTCTAGGGGGAGAGATGAGCCTCAACCTTTAGTTATTAAGAGTTGGGGGGCATTAAGCCTCAACCTCTAATTATTAAGTGATGAGAAGGGTGCGAGAAGAATTAATAACTGAAACATATATAAGTGTGCTTCGCTGAGCCTTTTATTAAACGCTTGGCTCAGGGCCAACTCGATCGCAATTGAACAAAGGGAAAACATGACTATCAAAGAATATTCAACGCTTCGCTCGTAGGCCAACTCGATCTCAAAGGGAAAAATAACTCTTAAGCAAGCATAATACGCATAATCGAAAATTGACTAAGTAAAAATGACACTACCGCCTACTACTGGTACTCGCGGTTGAGGTTGGCGATGTTCCATGTGCGGGGTACCTCCGTCCTTAGCAATTTTATCGGGCTTCCCGGACACCAGCTCTACCTCCCTAAGCTCTTCGATGGCCTCGGTGCGGGTCTCCCCTGCGGGGGTCTTAGGCGAGCTCCAGCTCCTTGCGCTTGATGCCCCCCATAGTCTGGGAGATGGTGCTAATCATCTCTTTTTTTTTTGTCTCTATGGCTCGCGCCCTCCCCCTTAGCGGGTTTTTTTAAGGTGTTAGCGTAGCACTCCCGGGCGGTTCTAACATCGCCGACTGCCTCGCCTATTCCACTTGGGGTAGAAAACTTCATCTTCAAGTGGTAGGTGGAGACAATGGCCTTAAAAAAGTTCAGACTCGGCCTCCCCAAGATTACGTTATACGAGAAGGGGGCCTTCACCACCAAGAACTTGGTCATTTTAGTAACTTTTGTCATGTACGAACCCAATGACAAGGGAAGTGTGACCTCCCCCAATGCTTCTACTACTTCGCCGGTGAGAGGGGTATTCACCTTGTCGAGCTGCGCATTGCCAATGCCAAGTTGAGCAAAAGCATTATATAAGATGATGTCTGCCGAGCTCCCGCTATCCACTAGTATCTTTTTCACCCAAAAGTTCGAAATGGTGGCGGAGATCACTAGCGCGTCGTTGTGGTTCGGGACTTGTATGTGCAAATCCTCATCTCCAAAGCCGATCGAGGGGGTTCCTTGACTCACTTGGAACACCTGACCACCTAGCGATGGGCTGAGAGCGGGTAATCTCGAGGCGGCTCAGAGCAGGTTTTTCCTCGAGTTACTTGAGTCCCCTCCTGTTGGGCCCCCTGAGATTACACCAATGATCCCATTGAGAGGAAGGTTGTTTGAGTCCTTTTCTATTGGGGGTGCTTGATCGTCCTTGTTTTTCTCACTACCATCCCTCGAGAGTTCTTTATCACGACGCCCCGCGAGGTTTCGGTCTCTCGCCCAGCTCCCACGGGAAACGAGACCACCTCCTGCAGGTGACCACGTTGTATAAGCTTTTCTATCTCGTTTTGGAGGTGGTGACACTCCTCCGTGGTATGTCCCTTGTCGCGATGAAAACGACAGTACTTGTTTGACTTGAGGCGGCTTGGGTTTTCCTTTAGTTTTTTAGGCCAGTGGACCAACCCCTGCTGTTCCGCTATGGCGAGCACCTGTTCGTGCGATAAGGTGAGCGGGGTGTACTTAGCGAATCTCTGAGGAGGCATCGACCTGCGCTCCTTGGGCTCTGAAAGCTTATCTTCTTCCCGGACCTTCCTCTTGCTGGCGCCCGTCTCGACCCTGTCGAGGCCGACCGCTTCCTCGATCTGGATATACTTCTCGGCGCGGGCTAGCAGCTAGTCCATAGTGGCTAGGGGCTTTCCAGCGATAGACTCTCTGAACCTGCCCGGGCGGAGGTTCTGTTACATGATGCCGGAAAGCAGCTCGTGGTTGACGTGGGGCACTTCGGCCACTGCCGCCGAGAAGCGTCTGCCATATTCTCGAAGCTACTCCCCTTCCCGTTGCTTGATGATGAACAAGTATGACGCGGTCTTAGGGTACTTCTTGTTCATGGAGAAGTGTTGCAAAAATCATTGTGTCAGTTGCTCGAATCCGGTGATAGTACCGAAGGGCAACTTGTTGAACCACGATAAAGCTACGCTCGAGAAGGTCGTCCTGAAGATCTTATAATAGGTCGCGTCGCTAAGGTCGTACATGTCCGCCTTCGCGCTGAACTTGTCCAGGTGTTCTTGAGGGTCCCCCGTGCCATCATACTCACTGAGGTGAGGGATCTTCATCCCGTGTGGGATTGTCTCGGCTAGGATGGCGGGACAGAATGGGCTTCGAGCCATTGCTAAGGGGACAAGACGCAATTCCTCATATGTTCTTGGCGGCAAGGCCGCCTCCCCCTGCGCGATAGGCGGCTGATTATGAGCTGGCCCAGATCAGTTCCTCTCGGGGGTCGGGGGCTTCTGACCTCTGCGAGGGGAATTACTGGACTCCTTCTTGGAATGAGCCTCGTCCGAAAGGTGAGACCTCCGACTTTGGTGAGGAGACCTTGGGGGCTCGTGTCTAGAGCGCACCTCGCCACGGGTCGGGGGTCAATGACCTGGGTAAGGAAAGCTGCGCGACTCTCGTAGGGATTGGACCCTCTCGGGGGTCGGAGTTCTCCGACCTCGGCGAGGGGATTCCTTAGAGCCACGCTCTCTGTCGCGGCCGCGTGGGGGGCGCTCTTGAGGGGAGTCGACACTGGCCTCAGGTTGCTCGTGAGGCCTCTCCTTGCTTCGAACACCCGAGAACCTAGACGCCACCTCCGCGGGGTTTGGAGACCTCTGGCCTCGGCGCGGGGATAGAGGGGCCTGGCGCCTTGAAGTGCGATCGTGGTTGTCACGCTCGAGCATTGCACGTGACCGCGAGACTTCGCTTCTCCGGGGCGAGGGTCCCCGAGGGATAGCCGTGTGGCGTGCATCCTGAGGCCTACCCCTAGTGGGGAGGTCGGCCGCTTTGGGAGCCAGCTGAGGGTCTCCCCGAGAGGAGTGCCTCAGGGTATAGTGTTGGACTGCCTGGGCGGCTGCTTTGACAGAGGCTTCCTCCACTAGAGCCATGAGTGTCTCCTGAGTGATCTCGAATACTCTCTATGAGGAAGGGACCACCGTCGGGGCTGATGGTGGGGGAAAGCGGGTTTGGAGCTTCTCCAACAGCGGGGTCTGAATGAGTCGCCGGGGCAGAGTCCCTGCTCCCAGCGCCTTCAGCTGAAGGGTTGTTGCCCGTCCTACCGCCATTGGTACGTGCTTAAGATTTAGTCTGCATTCTCAGTGATTGGGTCGAGTTTCCCACAGACGACGCCAAAATGATGCGGGATCAAATAGTTGTGTCACGTGGGGGGCACGTGGAGATGGGATCCGACCCGTCTCACAACAGACCAGATAAGGTGTTTCGAATTGTGGGCTGCACTCGAGCGATTCGAGCTGCCTACGTACCTAGTAGATAGGATCAAGCCTCTTCGTAATTCGAAATGATATGTTTCTCTAATAATAAGAGCTGAGGATATTCAGAGAGATTAGGGTAATTCTCCAAATTATCAGAACGTGATTACTGAATTAACTGAAGTCATATTTATAGCTGTCAGATTGCTCGACGGGCCGGACTTATGGGGTATGGGCCTACCACGCCAAAACCCTAGCCCGTGAAGCTGTGTCCATTATGGGCCGTAGCCCATTAGACTGGTATCCTGAGCCGGGCCCATCAGTTTTGAACTTGAACACTTTAAACAACCTACATATCTATTTTAACAAGATCAAATTTTCATTTAATATACTAACATTTTCACTGTACACCTTAGAATATATTAACTTTGTATTTATATAAAATATACTGAATTAAATTATGAAAATGCCAATAGGAGGACCGATCACCAGCAAAAGTTTTCAAAGAGTATAAAAAAGAACAAAATTCATGCAATTTTTATCAATGATTCACCACCAAAATTATCTGCATTGATTTTATTTTATTTTATCTTTTACACACTAAACTCGGTGTTGCAATGAACCACCCAAAATTTTTGCCTTAATGATTATTTTTCTAATAATGACTAATGAGGATAAATTATTATTGACATTAAATAAGACTATGATGGCACATTATTATTAACAAAGAAAAAGCAAGGGGAAAACAAAGGTTTTTTTTATTTAAAAAAGCATCAAAACCGTCAAGAATCTTTTGCACCACCAGCCCCCAATATTAGTATATTTACCTTTTTATTCACTATTATTAAAAAGAAGAAAAACACCAAGGGTGCGTTTAGATCGAGTGATTTGAAATTCATAGATTTCAAATTCATCGACAAATCCGTTTAAGTTTGTTTGGATGATGATGGATTTCAAATCCCTCGCCATTCATTTTGAGCTCTTTTCTCCACAATTACGGTGAATTTCAAATGACACCATTTTAGGTATCTGTTATGATCGCAGAGAAAGGGAAGAACAAGGGAAAGGTTCCAACGGTCAAAAGCTTATTCAAAAGATGGGCCAAGGAAGTAACAAGCCATGAACCAGTGGGCCAGAAGAATGAAATGGGCTCGAAGACCTCTTAGAATAAAATGAACGAATGGGCCATGGGCCGTATGTAATTTTCAAGGTTAATTATGTCTTTTTTTAATTCAAGGTTAGTTGGAAGAGAGAGAGTGAGTGGAACGGATATATGAAAAGGGAGAAGGAAATGTAACACATTCAGATTTTATGCCAACAAATCATTTTCTGCATTTTTATTGTTCTTCATTCATTTCTGCATTTTTTCTCTTCATTCATCATTCCTAGTTGCATTAGCCTTCTGTTAGTTGGTAGTATTAAAGGATTAATCTCAAACCTTTAAGGATTGGGATCAAACCTTTAACAGTGGTATCCAGAGAAAAGGATCCAAGCTGCGTCTCTGATATATAAATGGCCAAAAATAACTCACGGTTAGATTCCATAGAAGAACAACTTGCTTCGTTGCTGGGAAAACAGGCACAATGGGAGGAACAACAGTCGGATATGTTGAAAATTAAGAGCTACCAGGAAACTTGCACCAAACAGTTAGAAAGCATGAAAGAATCGCAACAAGAGACTAAGGGACAAGTCGAAATGATACTGCACCGCATGGAAGAATTATGTCGACTCCAGAAAGGGAAAATCCAGGCTACTGAAATACCATCCAGCTCTCAAATCCAATCACCGAGAGTCACAAACCCGATCAACATCACACCAGGGCAGCCTAATATGACCAACATTCATACCCCAGGCCCCATGAACGTACGAATGCCTAGATTCGATTTCCCAAAGTTCGACGGGGAGAACCCGAGAGGGTGGATCAGGAAATGCCACAAATACTTTCTAGTACACCCCATGACTGATTTTGAGAAAGTATTAACGTCGGCGATGCACATGGAGGGAATAGCTGATAATTGGTACTTGGATTATGTTGAAGGTAGGGAACTCATTGGGTGGCAACACTTCACAGATATGGTGATTAACCGGTTTTCAATGCCACAACAGGAAAATATAATAGGTCAATTCAACAAATTGGTCCAAACAGAGGGCGTCGGTAACTATATAGAGAAATTCGAAGAGTTGAAAGCCTTTATGATCAGTGGAAATCGATATCTAACGGAAGAATACTTCATCAAAAGTTTTATTAGCGGACTGAAAGGAGAGATAGCTCAAATGGTAGAGATGTTGAACCCAATTTCATTAGTGCAAGCTATCCATTTAGCTAGAAAACAGGAGGGACTACTAGAAGCAATGGGGAGAGGGAACAAAAGCCAATACAAACCGTCACTACCGAGCTATAACAGTAAACCAATTATGAAGCATGAAACAGGGGGAGGACAGACCACTAAGAAACCGAGATCGTCAACCGAAACCCGTTACCCACCCATTAAGAGGCTTAGCGGCGAAGAAATGAGCGAGAGGAGGAGGAGGGGATTATGTTTTAATTGTGACGAACCATACGTGTTAGGACACAAGTGTAGGAAGTTGTTTGTTATTCTGGGACATGAACAAGAAGATAGTGACATCGAAGAGGTTATTGAATCTGATGAGGGCATGGTTGAAGAGTTACATATCTCGGTGCACGCGTTAGCAGGGCAGATCACTCAAGACACCATTAAAGTGATTGGAAAGGTTAAAAATGCCACCATTTCAGTTCTTGTCGATACAGGCAGTACTCACAGCTTTTTGGACCCAAACACCGCTAAGAAACTCAAATGCGTGCTGGAGTATACTAACCCATTAGTGGTAACAGTCGCGGACGGGGGAAAGATAAATTGTAATGCGCGATGTGCTGATTTTCAATGGTCAATGGGGGGAGAGCAGTTCAAGGCGAATGTAAGGATATTACCCCTAGGTGGCTGCGATATGGTAGTGGGGGTGGACTTGCTAAGAAGGTTAGGCCCTATTACCTTTGACTTCAAGGCGCAGAGGATCATGTTCGTGAAAGAAGGTAAGGATGTCATGTTACAAGGAATCCAACGTGAAGTCTCGCTCAAGATGATAAATGGTAAGCAACTCAAAAAACTATTTACACATCAAGGTAGACACCTCTTTGGTTGTATTTACATGATCACGTCAAAAGAAACAGTACCACTAGAACAATTCACAACAGATTTACAACCTATTCTAGATAAATATAGACAAGTTTTCATCGAACCAACAACCTTACCTCCCGAAAGAGACCACGATCACCGGATTCCCCTCAAACCAGGCACCGAACCCTTCAAATTGGCACCATATAGATACCCCTACATCCAAAGACAAGAGATAGAAAGGTTAATACAAGAAATGTTAGAGAATGGGATTATACAAGCAAGCAACAGCCCCTACTCATCACCGGTGTTGTTGGTGAAAAAGAAAGATGGCACGTGGCGGTTTTGTGTGGATTTTCGAAGATTAAACTCTCTTACCATTAAAGATGGATTCCCTATTCCACTTATTGATGACTTGCTGGACGAATTAGGGGGTGCCACAATCTTTTCAAAAATCGACTTACGGGCAGGATACCATCAAATACGGATGGCTCCTCTAGATGTTCAGAAAACAGCCTTTGTGACAGCTACGGGACATTACGAATTCAAGGTGATGCCCTTCGGCCTCACCAATGCCCCGGCTACTTTCCAATCGTTGATGAATGGAATCTTCAAAGTTTATCTAAGGGATTTTGTGCTTGTGTTTTTCGATGACATATTGATATATAGCAAGGATCTTGAGAGCCACAAAACACACCTTCAAATTGTATTACAAAGGCTGCTAGACCACCAACATTATGCCAAGGAATCAAAGTGTTGTTTCGGGTTAACGAGGGTGGAGTACCTAGGACATATAATCAGTAAAAACGGCGTGGAGGCGGACCCGAGTAAGGTACAATGTATGCAAGAATGGCCTCAACCAACCAACGTCAAAGCTCTCAGAGGATTTTTGGGTCTAACGGGATACTACCGGAAATTTATAAGGCACTACGGACTAATAGCTAAGCCTCTGACAGAACTCACTAAAAAGGGGAAGTTTCAATGGAGCGACGAAGCTAACCTGGCATTTCAGAAATTAAAAACAGCTATGAGTACCGCACCGGTTCTGGGATTACCTGATTTTTCCCAACCATTCACAGTGGAAACGGACGCTTGTTACTATGGTCTAGGAGCTGTTCTAACACAGGGCAGACACCCTCTCGCATACATCAGCAAATCCTTGGGTCCTCGGAGTTTGGGTCTGTCGGTGTACGAGAAAGAATTCCTAGCCATTCTTCTAGCAGTGGAGAAGTGGAGGGCCTATTTAATTCAAGGGCAATTCATAATCAAAACCGATCAACAAAGCCTCAAATATTTATTAGAACAAAAAATTTCAACCCCTCTCCAGCAGAAATACATGACTAAATTACTTGGTTTTGATTACAAGATCGAATATAAGAAGGGAACGGCGAATAAGGTAGCAGATGCATTGTCTCGTCGGGACAACGGTTCTTGCTCAGCTTTATCTGTACTCAAACCTAGGTGGATAGAAGAACTACTGGACAGCTACACCGGTGACGCTGAAGCCCAAGACATCATCACTCAATGTGTGCTCTGTCCCTATAATGTATCTTTTTACTCATATCATGATGGAGTAGTGCGCTACAAGGGGAAAATCTATGTGGGGACTACTGGTACACTTCGAGAACAGGTGATTCAATGGTTCCATAGCTCGAGTGTAGGAGGCCATTCGGGAATTCAGGGTACAACTCAAAGAACGCAAGCTACGTTCTTATGGCCAGGAATCAAACAACTTATTCAGCATGTGGTCTCCCAATGCCTAATTTGTCAGCAATGCAAGCACGAAACTGTGAAATCACCGGGGTTATTACAGCCTTTACCTATCCCCGACCTAGCTTGGAGTCACCTTACAATGGATTTCATTGAACAACTACCACTTTCGGAAGGTAAAAATGCAATTTGGGTTATAGTTGATAGGTATACAAAATACAGTCACTTCATTGCATTAGTTCACCCCTATACTGCATCTCATCTCGCATATATCTTTCTTGACACTATATATAAACTGCATGGGTTACCTCAATCTGTCACTACGGATAGGGATAAAATTTTTGTTAGTAAATTTTGGAAAGAATTGTTTGGCATTCTAGGCATTGATCAACATCTTAGTACAGCTTATCATCCCCAAACGGATGGCCAAACTGAGAGAGTTAATCAATGCTTGGAATCATATCTTCGATGTATGTGTAGCAGCACTCCTAAGAAGTGGGCTCATTGGCTCGCAATGGCTGAGTGGTGGTACAACACCAATTATCACACGGCCATTGCCCTTACACCCTTTGAGGCCCTCTATGGTTACAAGGCGCCCCAACTCAGCATCGGACCTCAACCAGCAGGAACTGTCATCGGCGTTGAGCAGCTCATCAAGGATCGTCAGGATATAGCTTTTCATCTTAAGTTTTAGTTAAACAAAGCGCAAAACCGTATGAAGCAGACAGCAGACAAAAACAGATCAGACCGACAATTCGAAGTGGGTGATATGGTATTTCTCAAACTCCAACCGTACCGGCAAAGAACACTTTACAGCAGCAAAATTTGGAAACTTAGTCCTAAGTATGCTGGACCCTTTCAAGTTCTTGAACGAGTGGGAACTGTCGCTTACCGATTACAATTGCCATCCTCATCGAAGGTTCATCC
Organism: Verbascum thapsus; assembly: GCA_963669365.1. Classification (NCBI taxonomy): domain Eukaryota; kingdom Viridiplantae; phylum Streptophyta; class Magnoliopsida; order Lamiales; family Scrophulariaceae; genus Verbascum; species Verbascum thapsus. Next base: position 6,504,707 of record OY770107.1, on the reverse strand, counting down.
GGTGTTCCACGTGTCATTGCTTAAGAAAGGGAAAGGTATTACCGCAGCAGCACCAACGATTCCACCACTGGACGACGACGGCCAAGTGATCCTCAAACCTCTTGCAATTTTAGCACGACGCCTCGTTAAACGCAACAATTCCGCAGTAACTCAACTTCTTATCAAATGGGCTCATCTACCAGAAGCCGAAGCCACATGGGAAGATTGGGCTATCATCACGCAGCAGTTTCCAGAGTGCAAGTCTTGGGGTCAAGACTTTTCAGAGGGAGGGAGTAATGTTATGATCGCAGAGAAAGGGAAGAACAAGGGAAAGGTTCCAACGGTCAAAAGCTTATTCAAAAGATGGGCCAAGGAAGTAACAAGCCATGAACCAGTGGGCCAGAAGAATGAAATGGGCTCGAAGACCTCTTAGAATAAAATGAACGAATGGGCCATGGGCCGTATGTAATTTTCAAGGTTAATTATGTCTTTTTTTAATTCAAGGTTAGTTGGAAGAGAGAGAGTGAGTGGAACGGATATATGAAAAGGGAGAAGGAAATGTAACACATTCAGATTTTATGCCAACAAATCATTTTCTGCATTTTTATTGTTCTTCATTCATTTCTGCATTTTTTCTCTTCATTCATCATTCCTAGTTGCATTAGCCTTCTGTTAGTTGGTAGTATTAAAGGATTAATCTCAAACCTTTAAGGATTGGGATCAAACCTTTAACAGTATCATTTGAAATCCTTCCTCCAAATCCACTCCTCAAATTCAAATCCATCGATCCAAACGCACCGCAAGAAAATTGTGCCAATACAGATTTATAAGATAAAATTATAAATTTATTTTTATATTGAACACATTGTCGGAGAGTGTCGGATGAGTGTCGTGTCTGATCAGGTGTCCGATACGACACATTGTAATTATTTGAAGTGTCCATGCACTATGATCATAGTGGTAACATAACCAAATGTGAGAAAAATTGAAAAAATAGGACGAAAATTGTGACAAAAAGGACAAATCTGAATTGGATTATTAAGATTTCAGGACTAAATTTATAACTATAAAAGGTTATTGAACGAAAAGTGAATATGATTTATAATTATAGGACAAAATTGTAATTTATTATATATTTTTACTAGTCGTTTTTCCACACACACCAACACATATAGTGCGTGAGAAAGAGTGCATTCATGAAAAACAAGAAATCTATACAGTATTTTGTACTTCATATACACACACAAAACAACGAGAAAAAAGAGCGTTACAAAAACAAGAAAAGGTGAAGATTTGACGGAGAGATTTATTCTTATACAGTAAAGTAAATACGCCATTGAGAGCTGTTCTTTGGTATTTTTTAAATTGTAATCTATCCATCGTTATCTGTTTCTTTGATGAACGATTGTTCGGCCATTTCCAATTTGTAATAAGGTAAATTCTGAGTTACTTAATGTTATTTACTGTTGTTTTTCAACATTTTATGGGATTTGTTTATTTGGTGCTTTGCTATTGTTTATATGGTAATGTAAGAGGACAATATGAATCTCGAATATAACTGGACTCAAGAACTGAATAACTTTATGTTCAAGGAGATACTTTTCTTTTTCTGGGAAATTCTTGGGTATTTTACCTGTTTTGGTTAATTGGGTTGATATGCAGAGTGATTTTTTCGGAATGGATCTTTAATTTAGTCAATTTAATCACTGTCCCTCTTTTAGTGCGATTTATGGAAATTCAGTGATTCTTGCAATAAATTTGACTTCAGAAAGTGCTATTTCTTTACTGTTCACAAGGTGTGCTTATTTTAGTTGAATTTAAGTTCCTGGTGATGATGTGTTGCAGTGACTATGGAATCACTTGTTGACGGCATTGGTTCTACACAAATGAGGTCCAATTCTAATACTAGTATGGAGTATAATAATATCTCGAGCCGTCCACCCAATCATCCATCCACGAAACAATATAGATTTGAAGGGAGCTCATCCAGATCTCGCTCCATGGTCGTTTCAAAACGCTCCTATAGAAAATCCCTGTTTGTTAGCGATAATAAAGATTGCAAAACAGTGGAAGATGATACTCATAAGCACGTTTTAAAATCTGATGATTATATCCAGCAACCACTTAATGATGTGAAGGATTACAAGTCCAATGGCGTTATGGAATCAGTAGATATTACTTGTTTGCCGGTTGTTGAGATATTGAATTCTCAATTACCATCTAAATTAGGAATTGGTTTTTGTCCGAGCCCACAAAGCAGTTTTTACTCTGCCACACAGTACACTGAAGCTAAACAAAGCTTCACAAACACTGAAGTCAGTGAAACAAAAAAATCTTGCGAAAGTGCTAAAGTTAGCAATTGTGATCTTATTGAGAGTAGAAAGACTAGTATACACAGAGGCAGCTCTGGCAGTGACGTTAGTGATGAGAGTAGTTCTAGTAGTTTTGCGAGTGCAACGTACAAACCACACAAAGCCAATGATACAAATTGGGAAGCGATTAGAGCAGTTAGATCACGTAACAATGGGGCTCTAGAGTTGAAAAATTTCAGGATTTTAAAGAGATTGGGATGTGGGGATATAGGAAGTGTTCATCTAGCAGAGTTGATAGGAACAAGAAGTTGTTTTGCAATGAAAGTGATGGATAAAGATGCTTTAGCGAGCCGGAAGAAGCTTCTGAGAGCTCAGACGGAGAGAGAGATTCTGCAATCATTGGATCATCCTTTTCTGCCTACTTTATACACTCATTTTGAGACCGAAAAGTTGTCCTTTCTGGTGATGGAGTTTTGCCCTGGGGGAGATTTGCATGCACTTCGCCAGAAACAACCTGGGAAGTTTTTCCCCGAGCACTCTGCAAGGTAGAGAAATTCATAATGTTGTTTTTTTTATTTTATGTATTTCTACTATAATGAATGATTAAATTAGTCTGTTTCAGGTTTTATTTGGCTGAAGTTCTCCTTGCATTAGAATATCTGCACATGCTGGGGATCATCTACAGAGATCTGAAACCCGAAAACGTTTTGGTAAGAGAAGATGGGCATATAATGCTTTCTGATTTCGACCTCTCCTTGAGGTGTACCTCCAGCCCTACCCTGGTCAGGTCCTCTAACCCCCCAAACATTCAATCCAAAGGCTCTGGTTACTGCATCCAGCCATCATGTGTCATCCAGCCCACATGTTTTTTTTTAGGAAAGCCCAAAACCAAGACACAAATATACAATCAAGTTCCTGAACTCATGGCAGAGCCCACAAATGCTCGATCCATGTCGTTTGTGGGGACCCACGAATATCTAGCCCCCGAAATCGTAAAAGGCCAAGGCCATGGCAGTGCAGTGGATTGGTGGACTTTTGGGATTTTCCTATATGAGCTTTTGTTTGGTAAAACGCCTTTTAAGGGTGCGGGCAATAGAGCTACTTTGTTTAATGTCGTCGGGCAGCCACTAAGGTTTCCTGATTCGCCTACGGTCAGCTTTGCTGCCCGGGATTTGATCAGAGGGTTGCTGGTGAAAGAGCCACAGCATAGGTTGGCGTATAGGCGTGGGGCAACCGAGATCAAGCAGCATCCATTTTTTCAGAGTGTGAATTGGGCTCTTATTCGTTGTGCTAGTCCACCGGATGTACCACAACCGTTCGTTATGCATGACGCTGCTGCACCTGCACCTGCACCTGCAGGGATGGTGCAAGGGGTTGACGTTAAGCCTTCGGGTAATTACTATGAAATCGATTTCTTTTAAATGGTTTTGTTGTTTTAAGTCAATTATCACTTGATGACTGTTTCTTTCATTGACTGAGTTATAGGATTATTGTTTCATTGAAAGGAATGCAGATTTGTAGTTCCTTAACTGTACATTCCTGCATTTTTGTATAGTTTCGTTGAAATTTCATATGGTTTTTAAACAAGTGATTGGGTTTTGATTTGATACGTGGCTATAAATATGCTGCAGGTCTATATCAATGATGATCATAATTTACGTTTAACGTATAGAACAATGTATGGAGTTTATTTGAGCTAAATTGAATAATTCTTGTCTATTATACCAATCTTGTTCTCATTAAGAATTTGTACTCTTAATCACAATTATCTAATTAAATTTTGTTTCAAGTGGCAAAATTAAGTAGGTTCATGTTGTGTAAATTATTTCACCTATTATAGAAATTCCAACAAAATTGAAATTTTACTTTATTGAGTTGGGCATGATCACATATTCACATTAACATACGAGCTCATAGTTTTGAAAATAAATGAGTATATATATGTTGGATCACACATAACGGCATCAACATCTTAACACATGATATTGATATGTCAATTCAAATATCCTCATGCAATGTTTGGTTGGAGGCTATGATGCACCGATAAGTCATGGTCTCGACTCTCATGCAGTGGCAGAGCCAAGAATTAAAAGTGGGTGGGGCCAAAGTACAATAAATGTGAATCGCTTTATTTTGGGTGGGGCATCAATGTTAAAATTTTAAAATATACATATATTTTAAAAAAATTGGGTGGGGCGGCCGCCCCCACCCGCCCCACCCTGTCTCCGCCACTGGCCTCATGGGAGAGTATAGTATACCATTATTCAATTTTTTTTTTGAATAAGTTAAATAAATATTCGATATGTAAATAGTTGGTGTCCACATAATATCTTATCCGATATAAATATGATATTACACGAATCAAAACTAAAGAGTATTTATGCATTAGACTTTGAATATTAACGTAGAAAAATATAGTGTCAGTAAAATAAATTTAATCAATTCAAAACCTCGAATTTATTGGATGAATTAGGAAAACAACAAAAGAGGTAAATAGTGGTTGTCTTATAGAGCAAAGAAGTAAAGATTCAAAAAAGAACAATTGCTCATGGTTTTTTTATCTCCATATTTGATGAAGGAACTGAGTTTTTTTAGTAAAAAACTATTATCACCCTTGATTTTTTTTTCTAAATTATTTTTTTCCCAGCATCTTAAAAAGTCAAAATCATTTTATCCCATTCTCGTTACCAATGTGATTATAGAAATGTACAACATGAAAATTGAGAAAATCCATGTGATTTATGAAAATCTAATTCGGACATGATTTAATAGGACTCGGAAATTATTTGTATGCTTTTGTTACGCAAGGGTTTACAAGTTACATAAATTACATTTCAATTCAACTAAAAAATAATTATAAGTAACAAAAAATATGTCCCACAAGAATGTTTGGCAAGACGCATTTATGGACCATGTTCTTAGTAGCCAATCGCCATCCAATAATCGTCGGTATTGCATATAACGTTTTCTGCATTCACTCTCTCCAATTATCTCAAGTTTCAATTAAAATTGCACTCTTGCGTAGACGTCATCAAGTGAATATCTAAATAGTACAAAGTGGACTCGACCCGGTCTATTGACTCAGTTACGTCATACGTGGGTCCCATTTCTCCAAAACTATTTCATAAACCCACGCGAATGCTTCCCTCATTTGTCCTCTCAATCGCCTTCGTGTACCACCCACCCGCTATGGCCGGAGAATCGGATAACATCTCTGCCACCACCGCTGCTGTCGACGAGAATGCAAAATACGGCTTCGAGCGACCGGAGATGTTTGAAAGCAACATCGCCGGAACCGTTGACCTCTACGAGCGCCACGTGTTCCTCTGCTACAAGTCTCACGAGTCTTGGCCTGCACGCGTTGAGGATTCGAAATCCGATCTGCTCCCTAAGCTGCTTGCAGACGCTCTCAAAGCTCGCAAAAACGATATCAGTGTCAAGGTACTAGTCACGAACAACTTATAATTGCTGTTTTTTACTATTTAAAGTTTATGTACTTAGTTGCGTTTATATTTGAGGAAAATATTCAGTAGAATCGTTGTATGTGTTTTGTCTCTCGTGCGTTTTGCATATTTGTTTGTTGATAGGGCGTGCTTTTGTAGCTAGATCAGTGTGTTTTGCACCTTCATATGCTTGCTGAATCTCAGATGTCGTGTGATATGTCCTAATTAGGAGTAAGGACTACACTCCGATAACAAAAGGGAATAACAAACGAAAACAAATTCAGGGAATAATTCTTTTCATAATCCATAATCAAAGTGCATAAGAAATATAAATAATTGACTGATCCTACAATTAAGGAGAACAAAGCCACGATGGGTTGCCCACTTAGATAAAGAAACTACCAACTAAAACATAATAAGACTAATTCAATAAAAATATCTACTACAAACTAATGGATCTAGAGCCCACTTTTGTCTTCCCTCACACGATCTTTAGCCCAACTGGGTTGTTGGACGAGTTCAGCCCAATGGGCATATCAATACTCTCCTCCCCAAATTTGGTCTTGTCCTCAAGACCAAGTTCTGAACGGTGTTCCAAGCGCAGGTGTGAAATCTCGGGATCGGGTGGCTCGAATTGGATGTCAATAGGGAATGTGGGGTTCGCAAGGTCAACCGTAGAAGGTGTGACGATAGCAAGAAATTGTGGGCTTTTGCATTTGTGGCCCGAATGGAATTTTTCATCACAATTGAAACAAAGTCCATTTGATCGTCGTTCTTGGATTTCCGTGGCTGTGAGATGGCGGTAAGGAAGGGTAGGAATTGTTTGACGTGGTGGTGTTGAAGTACCAGGGACTGTTTGGGTGGGTTGGTTAGGGTAAGTAATGGTGGGCGCATTTAGTTGTTGTGTGGGAGTGGTTGGAACGTACGGTGGACTAGGGAAAATAGAACGAGAACGGTTATGGCGGAGTTTTGCGTCAACTAATTTGGCAAGACCGATAGCGTCGGTGATCGTGGAAGGGCGAAGTATAGCAAGTTCATTTTGAATGTCTTCCTTGAGCCCGGACAGAAAACAGTTAAGAATAGACGATGGTGGTAGCCCCAGCACACAATTGCATAACTGTTCAAACTGGGTTTGATAATCGGTGACCGAGCCGGTTTGTCGTAGCTTGAATAAGGCTGCTTCTGGGTTTTCGTAAGATGTGGGTCCGAAACGAATCGCAAAAGCGCGAGTAAATGAGTCCCACGAATGTAATTGGCCATTGGAATGCATCCATTTAAACCAACTAAGAGCGGGTCCTTTCATAAGAAAAGCGACGAGAGCTAAACGTTGGGGAGGTGGGACATCATAGAAAGTGTAATACTGATCAGCCTGGAAGAGCCAGTCTAGAGGATCGGATCCATCAAAATGAGAAAGTGTAATTCGGGGAATGTTGAAGTCAGGAGGTGAGTTGGTTGGCATTTGAAAGAAGGGAGTGGATGATGATGACGCAATGTGGCTACTGTTATTTTTTGTGGTGTGAGGAAGATCCGATAAGTTGTTTTTGGTTGGGAGAAGGGTGGAGATTAGAGACACCAATGAGTCGTGTCGTTTCGAGGCTTCGGTATCGCGTAGTTTGACATCATCGGCAAGTTTTTTTGACATCTGATCCGTAGCTTCGAGTTTGGTTTGGATTGCGCGAACAGTAGCGGCAAGTTCGGAGACATGGTTTTCGAGTGAGGGGTTTGGGTTGTCGGGATCACGTCGGGGAGGCATGGTGTGGGAATGAAAGCACCAATTGATATGTCCTAATTAGGAGTAAGGACTACACTCCGATAACAAAAGGGAATAACAAACGAAAACAAATTCAGGGAATAATTCTTTTCATAATCCATAATCAAAGTGCATAAGAAATATAAATAATTGACTGATCCTACAATTAAGGAGAACAAGGCCACGATGGGTTGCCCACTTAGATAAAGAAACTACCAACTAAAACATAATAAGACTAATTCAATAAAAATATCTACTACAAACTAATGGATCTAGAGCCCACTTTTGTCTTCCCTCACACGATCTTTAGCCCAACTGGGTTGTTGGACGAGTTCAGCCCAATGGGCATATCATCGTGCTCAGCTCTTGTAATCGTGAAAACCTAATTTCAGTTGTTCATCTGTTATTATAGACATTTCTAGAGTTGCATCTACTTTTTAAATTTCGCTTGTCGTTTCTGTTTTCCGGTTACCATGTGCATATGTTGATGTGTCTTTTGCCCTTACCAGAGACCTAAAAAATGAGGCTAGTTACATGATCCATACTTGAACGAACCTGATCTGGTTGTGATTTCCTTTTTGATGTATTATGTTATTTGTTTTCAAATACTGAGAAAATTGGTTTTTGGAATCACTATGAGTTTAGTAGTTTTCGTTTGCAATTCTGTTTCTAGATGTGGTGTGCTTACACTGCTAGATTCACATTTTCCATCGGTTTGTTGGACTTGAAACTTTTTGTAGAGTATTTTGTTATTTGTTCTTGGTGTTCGTCTTATTGTTATTGACTTTTCTGTGTTAAGTATAATTCAGATAATATTCAGTAGAATGATAATGACTTAAATTTCTCATGCTTTGAGTTCTGTTCTATACATTGTATCGTAATATGACTAGATCAATTCCTTTTTACTTGTGTTGATTGAGATTCATTTAAGTCTTGATGAGATTTACTTTACCTTATGGTGATTTTTTTGTAGACTCGTTTGACTATATGCGAGGGAGGCAATGATGTGAAGCTGTCAGATGGAGATGTTTTGGTTTTTCCTGAAATGATTCTATACAGGTATGAGTTGAAGTTGGTTTATGATCTTCAGTAGTTCTTATGGCCCAAACTTAATTGTGCTTGTGTTTTGGTGCCCTTTTGGTTTTCCCCGGCATTTTGTTAACCTCATCCCTTCTTGACTGAGTTCAGTTTGGAATCTCAAAATTCTTCCCTTTGCTATGTGATTAAGCTTCTTCAATTAATATGGTTGTTACTGGGGATCTGCTTGAGTTCACTCGTAATTGCCTTTGCTTCAAGGATTTTCCTAGGAACCATTGCTTCTTTTCTCAGTATTTCTAATGTCTAGCATGGACATCAAGCTGGTTTTGATAGTTCATACATTAGATTACTTGATAATCTTGATTTTGACTGGCTTGGTGATTATCTATTCTTTTTCATTGAAGGGGCTTGAAAGAGTCAGATGTGGATAGCTTTGTCGAGGATGTACTTGTTAATGGCAAGCCTTGGACGTCAGAAGGGCAGGAGGAACTGACTGGTTCTTATGTGTTTGTTTGTGCTCACAACAATCGTGATCGCAGATGTGGTGTTTGTGGTCCAGTTCTTATTGAAAAGTTTAAGGAGGAGATTAAATCCAAGGATTTGAAGAACCAGGTAATTGTCACTGCTTGCTCACACATAGGAGGACACAAGTATGCAGGCAATGTGATTATTTTCAGTGCAGATCCTGAGGGAAAAGTTGCTGGTAATTGGTAAGAACCAGATTATTACTGCTGCCTACATTTATTTTCCTTGAGCAATTGGCACAATACAGTTCTGGCACAAGTCTTGTTCTGGATACATATTAAGTTTCTTGTTAATTGTGTATCTGTTGCATGTAACTCTTTATTGTGTTACTTGTGTATAACCATGGCCAACGGCTGGTTCTTCTTCTTCTTCTTCTTTTATGCAGGTATGGGTATGTCACACCTAATGATGTTCTTGAATTGCTCGATAAACAAATTGAGAAGGGGGAAGTCATTGACCGGATCTGGAGGTCAGTAGAACATACTCTCTCTCTATATATATATATAATATGTGTGTGTTTGTGTGAAATTTGTCCTTTAATAATATAATTCTTGAGGCTGACAAATTTAGCATGATCATTTACAGGGGCCAAATGGGAGCAAATGTTAAAGAAGCTGAAAAATTTGATGAACCAAAGGTTGTGAATGGAACTGAAGAGAAGTCAGAAAAAGTGGTAAGCTGTTGCCAAGGTTCTAATGGATTCACATGCTGCAGAGATGAAAATGTTGAGCAGAAGAAGGGAGCTGTAGCAGTCTCTTGCTGGATTGGGAAATGGGAAGAGCGTCATACTCTCACCACTGTTGCTGTGGTTGGTGCAGTGGCTACAGTTGCTGTGGCTTATGCTTTTTACCGAAGAGCAAGGTAAAAATGATATGTTTACCCTGGAGTTTTCTAGAATGGTATGAGTAACAATAACCGTTTAGTATTTTATTTTCAACCATTGGAGGAAAAAAGTATTTCTTTTTTAACCTTGTCAGACTGTAAATAATTTTTAATCATAAATTCGTGGTGAATAAAAATCTGGAGAGCGAGTATTTAGGTGAAAATGGAATATAAATCATACTTATAACCCCATAAACGCTGATGCCACGCAATTGAAAATTATGTAAAGATAATATAATTTGGTATTAAGGTACTATTATTTTAGCGTGGTCATGGTACAAGGGAGCCAACACCAAAAAACTTGCATCAAATATTTCTGTCAAACATAGCACTCACAGTTTTGCAATTGAGATGAGATAATTCTACTAGTAACATTGATAAAATATCATGAATGTTATTGTTTTTTTTTTTTTCATTTTAAGTTTAGACCTGATGATTTTGTAAATCAATTGCCACCAGAAAGAACGACTGATGTGAAATTGTGTAGTGCAGATAGTAATTGGAAACTGCGAGTTCAAAGAGAAGCTGGATCGCAGGCTTATTTGCAGGTTTTGCTTTGTATTTGTTTGAGTTTGAAGCAAACTTACTATTATTCGCTTCTGATATCTATAATTACTATAAGTGGAAATAGCTTGGATGAATATTTTAGTTTCCTTTTATAGCATTACATTTTTTTAAGTAACTAAAAGCTAAGAAATATGAAATTCAAAATTATTATTGTAATAAAGTCAGTATGATCGCTGCATAAAAAAGGCAGCCCTAATTTTATCGAGCATTATTAGTACGTCGACTAATAATATACTCATATAAATAATAATCTCTATGATTTGATGAAACTAGTTCATGCATCAAGTATCAACTTATGATTTGAATGGTGTGTAATGCATAGATATATAGTCATATCCTGGGAATAATAGTTACAAGTTGGCTGAGGCGATTACATTTATCATGTATTTATATACTTCAACGGAAAGAATCTAAAGAAGTCTTTTGATTGCAGTCTTGCAGCTACATGATTAATTATATGAGCTAGAATATTGTTATGAAAACATTTTTGTGAATAATAGGTAGACTGGAAAATGATACATTTCATTCGAATTAAAATGAGAAACTTTGGGTATGTTTGGTTTTGTTTTGGTTGGTTATTTTGGTGACAATTGTTGGTGAGAATTTTTTGGGGACACGTGCATTATTTATGAGATAGTGTTTGGTTTAATTTGAGAATTGATTTTTGATTGGTTTTTTTGGTGAGACAGTGTTTGATTTTGTTTTGAGAGGGACCATAAATTACTGTAGCAAGTCAAATCATGACAGTTTTTGTCTGTGAGTGATTAAATAATGATTAAAAGTTATTATAATATTAAGATTGTAATAATTATATTATAGATAAATATTTATTTGTATATGTTACAATTTAAAAATAAATAAATAAATTATTAAATATTTATATAAATGACGTAAGTTAAAATATACTATTAAATACAAATAATTTAAGTCAAAATATATTATTAAATAAGACATAATTATTTAAGAATAAAATTAAATAAATGATACATCAAATAAAATGATGAGCATATGTGTTGCTCATCGTACAATTTCATAAAAATGAACATGATATTAACGAGTTCCACATGGTCGATTATGTGATCTAGCATTAATAGTTTCACCTGTATTTGATGATCCACTTTCAAGTGACTCATGGTACAATCGTTCCCCCCAAAAATAAGAGTAGAGAAAATTAACTTTAACGTTTATCAAATGTTTTAGTGGGTGTAAGAGAAAAAAATAAACAGACCAAAGGTGATCCACTCCTTATTAATAGAGGCAACTATTGATCAATTTATTATTATTGATTCAATATATTTTATAAATTTAAAATAATTAAAAATATAAATAAACATACCAACAGTCATATTATTTTCGTTTGTATACATTTTTCTAATAAAATTTTCATAAAAATGGAACAAATAAGGGACAACCGGACAAACATTCAGAAGCATTTGATTAATTAAAGATCAAATGGGTGGAATATATGGCTATGTTTGGTTGGATATTTTGGTAAAAAAATTTACACGTGCGTTATTGATAAGATTGTGTTTTATTTTAGTTCGAGAATTGATTTTTGAGTGATTTTTTTTGTGAGATTGTATTCGGTTTTGTTTCCAAAGGCAACATAATTTACTGTAGAAGTCAAATCGTCCTAGTTTTTATCTGTGTTAAATAATGATTGAAAGTTATATATAATATTAAAAATGTAATATTTATTACATAGATGAATAATTATATATATACAATATTAGTTGATATATATACATATTATATTATAATATTTTTTAATATATATAAATAAGTTATTAAATATTTACATAAAGAATGTGCAATAAATGCATAAAATTAAATCGAATGTTGTCAAATTTTCATAATTGAGTAATTAAGTTAATAACTAATTTGGAACACATTTTTTTAAAATAATGAAACAATTGATACTGATTTAACCTATATTCTTGACTTTCCAAACAATTGCTATAAAAGGATTGATGGGTTTTTGGGCCATGGAATATGTAATCAATATTTGACCTACACAATGGCAAGTGGGCCTTGAAAATTAAATGGTTTGAAATTGGATACCAAAATTTTTTGGCCAAAATTTTTGGAATTTTTCTGGCCCAAATTGTGTAGGCCGAACACTATTTGATCAAAATTTTGGGCCAAAATAAGCCCAAAACAAAACCAAACATTGCCTTTATATTTTATGTTTTAAGTGTATAATATTATTTCCTCATATTTCTTCATTTTATAGATTTCACTATATATATATATATATATATATATATATTCTATGTTACACATGTAAGTGAAAAGTGTATTAAAGAAACATATCCTAAATGAGTTGGAATTAATCAAAATCTTAAGGGCTTGTTTGTTTATGTTTTCAAAATTTATTTTCAACTTTTTAAATCATAAAATTCAAAATAAACTTAACACACCAAATTATCATCCAAATTAACCATTTTTCAACTCTACTTTCCAATCTCCTATATAATTATCGATCATATATACAACATTTCACACATTTACCAATCAAATCAATCATTATTTCACTTTATCTTTCATACTTTTAAATCTATATTTTTTTATTTTTTTATTCACATAATCATTATATATACACAACTAATATAATTATTCTACACATCATACATCAACCTATCACTATTGATTTGACATATTTTACAACTTTCAACCTATCTTTAAAAACATAAACAAACAACTATCATTTTCACACGAATTTTCATAATATACCATTCCCGATAAAATTTTAAAATTTTATCTCAAAAACATAACAAACTCTAAATAATTAGAACGACGAAAAGATCCATGCATCAACATCCATCCGATTAAATTGGTTTCTATTGGTTGTGCTAGGGGTGTTCACGAGTCGAGCCGGCTCACGAGCTCGGCGAGCCGGCTCGAAAATAGCTCGAGCCGAGCCTATCGAGCCGAGCTTCGAGCTCGAGCTCGAGCCGAGCTCGAGCCTAAAAATCCATGTTCGCGAGCTCGCGAGCCTGAATAAAAAAATAATTTTTAATTAATATATATAAAAAAAATATTTATTTATATATATTTATATAATATGATATATTATAATAATATATGTATAAATAATAATATTTTTGACATTAATTATGACTATATTTAATAATATATGAATAAATATAAAATTTAAAAAATATTTTTTATATAAAAAATAATTATTTTTATTAAAAAAATATTTTTTTAATAAAAATAATTATTTTTTTGAGCTCGAGCTCGAGCTCACTTTCTGCAGCTCGTCGAGCTCGAGCTCGAAAATTCTGGCTCGAGCTCGAGCTCGAATTTTTTGCCCAGCTCGACTCGAGCTCGACTCGTGAACACCCCTAGGTTGTGCATTTATTTCCCAATCTAGTAAGTCTTTTTTCCTTTCTGATGTGATCGTATTTGTTTCAATTTAGAATACGGATGGCAACGGTTTCGGGTTGGACCCAGAACCGCCTCAAATTCTCCCCGTCAGTTCCGATTCTCCAAACGGTAAACGGTTCCGGTTTCGGGGCCCACTAAACGATTCTTAGGAGGTTCCGGTTCCGATTCCAGGTCCAACCTGGAACCGCCTTAATTTTTATTTTTATTTTATTTTTTAAATTAAAATTAATGTTGGATATTTACTAAACACTATGATTGATTTTTATTTTTTTTATTTCTTTTTTGTTAAAATTAATGTTGGATATTTTACTAAGCACCACGATAATTCAACCAATCTAAATCAATTGAAAATGTTTGTTAAGTTATTTCATTGCAAAGGAAATTAAATATTAAGTCCACAAATTGTACAAATATTGAATCAATTATGTTGGTGTAAATGTCCTTCGATCTTTTATTGAATTAAAATATGTACCAATATATTGAATTTGATTTCGACCCATTTAAATGAAATTGACTTACATAATACATAGGTCAAATGAATATATAAACTAATGCCATATACTAATGCCATAAACATTAAATATACTTTAATTTGATTTTTTGTAAAATCGTTCTAATTAAGTTTTATGCTATTATGTAAAACTATTACAATGTTTTGTAAAAATTAATGTATTGTAAAAGAAATACAATACCGTTCTAAATTCTTATTATTTTCTATTTTGATGTGAAAGATATAATAAAATTACGTGCTATGTTTATATTTAGAGAATTTTGTTCTTATTTGCATTTTTAAGCTAATTTTGTAAAGTTGATATAATTTACTATAAATTTATGAAGAGACTATATAAGTTCTTAATTTAAATATTTTTTTCTATGGTATATCAATGTAGTTAAATTTGATTGCATTTTGCTATCGTACTTTGTGCTCATATAATGGTTATAATGATGTATGCAAAATTATTTTCTTATATAAATTCAATTTAAATGAGCAATAGGCTAAGTAAAACATAAAAAAAAAGGCAAATAAGAATTTTACATGCGAATCCGGGTACCAGCAGTTTGGACACAACGGTTCCGATTCCGGTTTCGGTCCCACCAGTTCCGGACCCGGAATCGGCCCGTTGCCATCCGTATTTTAGAACCTCTTTTTGCTATAATATGAAAAATAATTTTTTGGAACTTGGGGATTACGAGTTGAAATGCCACTGTTTATCAATTATTTTGTGAATTGTCAAATATATTCAAGAATTCTTGAGTATACATGTATGGGTTATAACCATGTGTACTAAGCTGTAAAATAATTGGAAGTGTTTAAGCGGTAAAAATTAAATAAAATATATTAATAATATATAGTAATGATTATATTGAAATTTCAGTCCGATGACGTTTTAGAGTTACTATGAATAGAACTTGCTAGATACTTAGATGATTTCCTCATAGTTAATAATAACATGACAAGTGTAAGTGTTAAAACACGGTGGAGATGGAAGAATTTTATTAAGCAATGAAACGTCTACTTGTAATAAGCTAATTGTACAAAGAAGAGAGAAAAAAATACAAAGAGCTACTATAGAAGATAGAACTTATATACTCAAACCCTGAAACACATTATTGCAGAACGACCCCACAGATTTTGAGATACATCACTAAGCCCCTGAAGTAACTAAAAGATGTGCTTTATTTGAATAATGGGCCTGAACTTTATTGGATTTTAACAGTAAAAATTACGATAATAATTATAAAATAAAAAATTTCATTAATAATAAAAGAACATTAAAATCCATTTTTCAATAAATTTCTTATAATGTAACATTATTGTGTACATGTCTATTATATGTTATACTTGATGAATATACATTGACTATATATATATATGAGATAATTTTATGCATATGTATAATATATCAAGCTGGACAATATATATACTTCAGATGTAATTCAAAATAAAATATGATTCATTATCATCAATTATTGAAACCGAATTGGAAAATAGTCCAACATTCTTAAAATTGACAGGTCTCGGCCGCGTCATAATAGAATAGGCCCAAGTGTTTGATTTAGGCCCAAATCCCAAGTAAGCAACTACACCAGTAGGCCCATTAATCATTCTTACAATTAATGATTAATTTCATTCTCTACTTTGAGTACTACAATCCACCATAATAATAAAATCCTTCTTCCCCAGCATCGGATTTGATTATCAAATGATTATTTATTATTATATTAATATTATTGTCATTCCTATATATATATATATGTTTGTGACGTTCCGTAAATAAAACATTGCTGAATTAATGGGTTTAAATCAATTTATGTAACGCCAAATGTACGATTGCTTTTGTCTCTTTATTCTTAAAAATATATTTTCGAGTAATCATTCAGCTGTTTTATGTGTTCGATTATTCTACATATATATAAAGGCCACAGCACAGAGCTCTTGCATCTCCCGGTTGCACGATGCACTGGATCCGGCCGCTTTTATTTTATTTTTTAATTTCCTCTCTCCAGAAAACGACGTCGTTTTTCATTCCCTCCCCAGCTCATCCCCTGACAACGACGTAGTTTCGCACACCCTCCCAAAAAATTTTTTGGCTTCGCCTGAAATGGTCATTCCTCCGGTCGCCGGCGACATTAGTTTCATTTCCACGCATTCATTATTCAGGTAGGTTTGTAAAAATGCATTCATTATTCAGGTAGGTTTCTACAAATGGTTTCAAGATATTCGAATTAGGATGGGTTCATATGGGAAAATTAGGATTTCGGATTTGCTGGTTAAATTACTTTAAAATATGAGGCGGCAAAACAGAGGTACTATCATTTCCTCTTTTTTCAGTTGAAATATTGTTTAGTATGTGGATTTGTTTGTTAATTGTTGTTCGCCTGTTTGATATTTTTTTTCTCAATTAATTTTGAAGAGTTATATACAAACCTCTGCTCTTTCTTGCTTCCCTACAAATTGAGGACTTACTGTAGAATTTCAGCTTCTATTTGGTTTTTGGTTCATTGTTGTTTAGTTTTGGTTGTTTCGCAAAATTTAGATTCCTCTGGCATTTGAGCTGACATTTTTAGGTAACAAAGGCTCAGATCAACAAGGATTTGAATTTGGAGACTACTGTACTACAGCTAGACGGAGTCATCAGTCATCACAACTGGTATTTTCCGTAAATTTTGTTTATTTCTTTATAAGTTTTTATTGTTGCTACTGCTGTGATGATTTATTGGGGAAAAATGAATCAGTAGATGTTTGAGGGTGCGGTTCGTTCAATGCTATAATGCGGATTCGCTAAAATTTTCAGGTGGAATCATTTGGTTGTATAAACTACCTGTGGGTGTGCTTCTGTGAATATTCATGGATGTATGTTTCTGTATATGTGTCTGTCAGAATGGATGAAGAGAGGAGGATTGTATAGAGAAAACTTTCAGGCCATGTCTTAGTATTCAGAAAAGTTGCATATATTTTGTTGTAATAGCTTGTTTTAGCTATCAAAAGCTCTATTCTGGTTCTGAGCTTCTAACTAGAACTGTACACAGGCCCCAGGTGCAAAAACTTTGAATTGTAACATGTATACGACATAATAGCTTGCTATGGAACATCGTACAGAGGATGTGTAGGACAGTTTAGATATCATTTTTTCCTGTTTTTTTATTGGAAAATCAGTGTAGACGTAAAAACGCATGTATATCATTGCCAGATCTTACTTGAATCTTGTTTCTTTGATAGTGTGATGAGAAAAACAAGTTGAGATGAACATATGTTATTCGATAACTATTGTAATACATTCAGTATTCATCTACAGCAAATTATGAGTGGAGATCTGAATCGTTGTTTTTCATTCGAAGCACAAAATAGCAAACCCTCGTTTTGTACAGAATTAGATTTTGATTTTTGTAGGCGGGATAAAGATGGAGAACATGTGGGCACGTCGAGAGCGGCGTGGCAGGCTGAAGAAATCGCACGTCATGCTCGCGAGCTCAGGCGGCGGCAAGTGGTCGTATACAGAAGCATCGAACCGAAGCTGAGAAGAGGGGAAGGAACAAAACGACGTCGTTTTTAGAGTGAGAGAAATAAAAAGAAAAAAGAAAAAAGGAGGGCTGATCCAGTGCATCGCGCAACCAGGAAAACGCTGTTGGACAAGAGTCATTCTCCACCATCACAACTGGTATGAATTTGATTCAATGAAAAGCATGCCTTTTCTTTCTTCTCCACCATCACATAAGAAATAAGTTCAACTAAGTCCTTGACAGCATGCTCCATGATTGGGCTGTGTACAATTTAGATTCTAGACTGGTTCCGTTAGAAAACCTCCCTTTAAAATCGTGTGCAGAAATTGATGTAACACCGTTCGGATTTACATGGAAATTCCTTTGTATTTTTGCTGTTGAGGGTGGTTGATCAACTGCGAACGTAAGGCAAATATACTAATTTATCATTGCATTATGTGGTTTTCGTTGTTTATGTTTGGTATTTTTAATATTTTTGATTTTCTGGATGTCTCTTTGTTTGTTGGAAACTATGCGTTCACTCTCAAATTGGAAGCCTAATTTCGGTACCGCGAGTTTTGAGTTCTGTCCTCGCATGAGTCTCGGGAGTTTAGTTTTGGAAGGTTTTTCTTTTAATTGGTTTTTCCTTTTCTGGAACCTTTCGGGTAAATTATTTAACAGCCCAAAATCGATTGAGATAAAATTGGAGATAAGGGAGAGGCAAATAAAGCTAAGAAGATAGAGATATAAGGAATTCAAGGCTAAATTCATATGATCATTTATAGTATTCACGCTATATTAAAATTTTGGATGGTCCTTATTTACGGCCCTATATCGGAATTGAATCAATGAATTTAGGAGTTTGGCTTGGCTTCAATCTTCAGACATGCGGAATTGGTCCTGACAGACTTCTCATCTCTTATTTGTGGTGCAGTAATTGGTGTCGGGCTTACTATAGGTTTCGGGTGAAAAGTTTGCATTAGTCGTTTTGTCAAGGTAATTTCCCTTGACCTTAAAAGTGAGAAACTACAGAGATCGAATATCTACAGTGTGCAAATTGTTTCACGGATGTTTTTTTATCTTTTAAATGTTCATTGTTCTTCCAAGTTTCTGATATAATTTGACAGGGTTAAAAAGTTTCACTTTGCTAAGAATTTCATTGCAATGATGTTCAATGCAATGTATACAGAAACTATTTTCTACTATTGAATATTTACAAGTGCATCTTCTTCCAAAAAAATATGTTCTTTTTCAAAATATGTTCACTAAAAAGCTGCTTAATATTTCAAGAATGGTGTGGATATTTCAATACGAGTAACATTTTTGGATTTAAGGATTATTCAATTTTTCGAGAGGAGGATTTCCTTTTGTGTTAAGAGAAAGGGAACAAATTATGTGTTTTCTGTTGAGGATTAACATTTTGTGTCTGCTAAAAACTTACATTTATAACTGTTGATTCCTATGTACTTAACATTTGCTTTGGTATTTGATTTAATGGTTTTAAATGTAAAATGTGAATTGTTTTTCTTCTATTTAATATGGTTGATGCTTCCGAATGGGAGAAGATAACATATGTAAAAAGGAACATGAATGGTGCTTGCTATCTGATCTTCAAAGGTTATCCACATTGTAAAGAGTCACATGTAAGTTTTTATTATATATTTTCTGATGAACATAGATGATGGAACCCTGAAATTCGTTGTTGTTTGAAGACTACATATAAATGATTGTTATTGAAATGATGAATTTTGAATCTTTTAAAGAACTTTTCAGTGTTTATGATTAGACTTTAATCTCGTCGTGTATCCATATCCATACTTGTAATTTTTTAAGATTTTCCATGGAATCTATTTCTTATGATGTTATTCATTTTTCTTGATTGATTAATTTTTATAAGATTTTACCACTACTTGTTTTAATATGTTTGATGCTTTTATGTTCTGTACATTTGTATGGATTAGTAGGCCATATATATTGGTGTTAATGTTTGGATAATTAGAAGTTAATTGTATGCATGAAAGTTGCGAATGGGAGTAGATAAATATTGGATTATCTTTCTCAAGTGTGCTTTATTACTGTTCATGCTGAATTTCAAATTGAATTTTGATTAGTATTTCCTTGATATTATAATTTGAATATTTTTTTAAATAGACTGAAAATTGTAAATTCTTTCAAACTTACTAATTTTAGTTTTTTTAGTTTCTTTTTCAGGTTAGGTCAAGTTTAGTATCGAAGATCCACAACTTTTTTTGAACAATTGCCACCGAACACCAACTATATTACCTACAATTTTTTACAGTATACAGTATGAAGGACTTTATGTAATATATAATTATGTAATTATACATTTTTTTGCCATTGTTCATAAACTTTGTTAGTCACATATGTATAAAAAAAAGGGCGATTACGGAATTTTATAGTTTCCAGATGCTAAATATTAATACTTTTAAACAGTATTACCTAATTATTAACAACATTTAATTTAACTTTTTAGTTACAAAATAGATGTTGAACTATACAGAATAATATAAGGTTAAATTAATAACGTTATTACACTTTGTAATAATTAATCAAAAAATTAATTTAAAAAAAAAAAATTATATACACGGGCAGCGTCACCGCGCATTGCGCGGTGATACTCCTCCTAGTTATATTATATGGCTGGTGATACACGCCCAGAGTAAATCTCCTCCCTCCAAAGCAAACTTAGCAATATACCAATTATGCCCCTCTTTGATCATGAAATAAATGCAGCCATCTTTTATCAATCTCTTTCATATTACTAATGGAATCATTAATCACTCTTTATCTAATTCACAAAATAATATTATGGAAAGTGTATACTACAGTAGAAACTCGATAAATTAATACTCGATTATTTAATAAACTCTTTAAAATAATATTTTTGGCCGGTCCCGACTCGGAGATAGGGTGCTAAATTAATAAATTCGCTAAAATTATAAAATAATACATTTTTGATAATTTCTATAGACCCCATATAAAATATAAATTAATAATTTCTCATATACTACATATTACATGAATGATTTAAGATGGGAAACCATGTTGTGTGTATGATTTGTTAAGGGAAAAATTCAAAAAACCCCATGTGTTAATTCAAAAATGCAAAAAAAAAATCATGTGTTAGTGAAATAGGCTGAAAAACACCTTGTGTTATTCAAAAGTCTACAAATAATACTAATTCCGTTAAAAGTTAACATGATTGTTGTCCACGCGCTGGTGTATTAATATGAAGTTTTAAGTTAAAACTCTCTATTAATATGAAGGGTATAATGGGCATTGCAGATTAAAAATTAATAGCATAGAAATCTTTGACGAAATGAGCACGCATGTATTATTTGCAGACTTTTGAAGAACACAAGGTGCCTTTCAGCCTATTTCATTAACACATTGTTTTTTTTTGCATTTTCGAATTAACACATAGGGCTTTTTTGTATTTTTCCCGATTTGTTTATGTTAGCATATTTTGATCTTGTATTTATATAGAATTTTTTTTAATGTCCATAAAGTGATACATATTGAACAAACATAATAAGGTGGGAGATTAAATGGTTCTTTCAAATTGGCCCATTCATTTGATATATGTACATGCATTGTACAATAATTAAGTGAAAGTTTGAAAGGTGTTTGTAAATTGAGTATTTCACTATAAATTAATAAAATATTAATTAATATATAAATTAATAATTATTAATTTATCAATTAATTAATAACTCTTTTAATTAATAAATTTTGGTGGTCCCATGAGTATTAATTTATAGAGTTTTTACTGTAGTATTTCTTTACCACCTTTTTTCACAAGCGTTTTAATACCTAAGCGTAACAAATAATATTCAGTATTTTAAATTAAATCGTATAGTATGCATATTTACACATTTCATATTACATTTAACTAATGGTATTTATTATTTAATATTTTTTAGAGTATCAAGCAATATACCTTACAAAATACTAGCAAAATACAATCTAATTTGACTCTTAAACAATTCATTTTAGTTTGTATATTAACTGCATAAGTATTAATCAATGTCCATTTCAATTCTTTTATTTTTTAGCTTCTTTTCAACATAATTTTCAATAAAATTGCATAAAATAGTTGTAAATATTAAATATTGAAAATTTTCAATCCTACGCCCCATATTTAACTAACTATTAATTATTTCTACAATTTTATAACATATAAACGTATAAACGGATAGCTGGCCCCAAAAAAATTTAATTTATGGGGGCAACCCCCAGTAGAGTTGGTAAGGGCATTTGAACTTGTGGCCTAGGTCACGGGTTCGAATCCTGATGAGGGAATGCCTATTTGCCTTCTCTACTGTGAGCCTGTCAGCTATGGGCAACCTAGGCTGGTTTACCTCTCTTGTGTGGTTTGCAGGCTATTACACAAGAGCGGGGTTTACCCAGTGCGCACCTCACGGTAGCGGCTGCGGGTTTTCCTCGTCATCCAAAAAAAAAAAAAAAAATTTAATTTATTTTCTTTTTTAAAAAAGGGATGGCAATTGGGTCCCAAAAAAAGTTTAGTGCATTGTGCTCTTTATTGGTTGTCTGATTTGTTCCCATGATTTGTGCTTTACTACTACAGAGTACAGATGGATCTTAACGGAGGGGCATAATTGGAATATCGCTAAGTTTGCTTTGGCAGGAGGAGAAATGCTCTGGATATATCACCAGCCTTATTATATCATTTAATTTGGGGTTTCATGCATGAAATCTAGGGTTTCGACTTGATCGGATTGATCTGATCTCTCTATTTTTTTCCATTTATGTCCCGAAATTGATTACTTTTCTGGTATTTGTTGTGCGTAGCGGTGGTGGTGGGAGGAAAAGTAGATTCAATTGTGAGTAATTGAAGAGAGAAATTGGGGAGGGGTTATGATGAATGTAATTCAGGATGGTGATGGATCGCCTCGGATTATATTGTCCGAGCCTATTGGTTCAACAGCTGAGGTTCGTGTATTTTTTTTTTATCAACTTGGGGATTTTGAAAATGCAATTACAAGTTAGTAATTATATTGAATACTACTGACAATATGCTGAGGCCTGTTTACCTCTGTTAAGAAGACAGAGTTACAGTTCCCATAAAGGGTGGTACAGTTTAGCTACTAATGGATTATTTACCAATCTGATCATATTAAACGGATGAGAATCAGGAAGAAATCTAATCCTACCCTTTTGTGTTGCCCCAGGTGTTTCTATATGGTGGGCAGGTGGTTTCATGGAAGAATGAAAAAAGAGAAGAGATGCTCTTCACAAGCAATAAGGTAGACTTTAATAGATTATTTACAATTTAATTATAATATGCAAAGAAAGGCATATAATTGTAGGGGTTAGCAAAGGTATGTATTTGTATGTCTTAGGTATGTATAAGTGCAAGTGCAGCGGGAAACGCTGGCGATACTTCTTTAATTGTGGAGCAGTACTTCCAAGTATACATATCTATAGGGTGGCTTTGAATACTATTATATACTGTTTATGAAAGATAAGCATTTGATGTTGTTTCATCAGGCTCTATGGAAGCAACCGAAAGCCATCAGGGGTGGAATACCCATTTGCTTTCCGCAGGTCAGTCGCCAACCTAAAGTAGGAAAAATACCTTCTGTCATAATGGTTGAATGCATTCTCTTATATTGCATGCACATTTTAGTTTGCCAATTTTGGTTCTCTGGAGCAACCTGGATTTGCAAGAAATAGATTGTGGTCATTGGACAGCTCTCCCTCACCCTTGCCCCCTGTCAATAATCAGTCAACTGTGGATCTTATTCTCAAATCCACAGAAGAGGATCTGAAGACTTGGCCACATAGGTGAGTTGGCAAAAACATGATCGCCCCATCTAGTTCGAGTAATGTGATTGATATAATATACTGATCAGTTTTCTTCTGGTCTTGGTGCTATTTGAAGGTTTGAGTTGCGTCTACGAATTTCTCTAAGTGCTGGAAAGCTCACCTTGATCCCTCGCGTGCGGAACATTGATAGCAAAGCTTTCTCTTTTACATTTGCTTTGTGCAATTATCTATCCGTCTCTGATATCAGGTTTTCTTCATCACTTAGTAAATACTCTTTTTGTGCATATCCTTTTCAAATTGGTTGCATTATGCCGTTTGATTTGTAGTGAAGTGCGTGTTGAGGGGTTGGAGACACTTGACTACTTTGATAATTTGTTACGAAGAGAAAGGTACACAGAACAGGCAGATGCAATTACTTTTGACGGAGAGGTAATGTTTCCCGGTTTCCTTTTTGTATTTCATTTTTTTGGTCTATATTCGGCATATCCATTAGGACCGCACAGGTACGTTATCGTCCATTCCAATTCACTATTCTTTTCCTATGTATGTGATCTATTTGTTTTTGCAAGTAATTTTTTTCTTTCCAAGAAGTGAATTTTATGAAGCTGAAAGATTTTTTAACGACGTTTTAGCATGTTTTTTGTCTCTTCATAGATTGATCGAGTTTATTTAAGCACTCCAACAAAGATAGCCATAATAGACCATGAGAAAAAGAGAACTTTTGTTCTCCGCAAAGAAGGCATGCCTGATGCAGGTACTGTTCTCAATTGTACTACGCTCTGAAGCTTTACACATTTAATAGATACCAGTTCTAATAATGGTGACTCTGGTGTAAAGTTGTATGGAACCCTTGGGACAAAAAAGCAAAAGTCCTCCCAGATGTAGGCGATGAGGACTACAAAGCAATGTTATGTGTTGATTCTGCTTCAATTGAAACCCCAATAGTCTTGAAACCCGGTGAAGAGTGGAAAGGCCGTCAAGAGCTGTCAACTGTCTCCTCAAGCTATTGCAGTGGACAGTTAGATCCTCGGAAAGTTCTTTTTGGATTCAGCTGAGCCTGAGTGGATTTTTCTATGCGCTTGAGGTTCTGTTATCACTTTTTCATTTTGCATGATGTATAATATGGGTTCACCTTTTCTCGTATACAGACAACATCTTGGTATCATCTTACTGACTTGAGCAGTATATAGGTGGGTAGATGAAGTGCATTTTTATGTATGCAGCAATAATACTACTACTACCTATGCATGTTGTTCTCAAAATACCTGTTAGATCTATGAAAAGTTTTCAATTTGATGAATGGAAGTATGTTAATTCTGTTTCTGCCCTTCTTAGTGGTAATATTATTTGGTGGATACTCCGAGGTTTGAGTTGGTTTCCATCAGGCAGTATAACTGGAAAAGATACTCCAGTTTTTGGTTCAACCTCAACCTCCTCCTTAAAAAAGGCCTGTTTAGTTTGTTCCTCTTGCTCAATCTTCTCTTCTGTTAACTTGCGTTGCTCATCGTTAATAGTTGACTTCAATGCAACACCACTCTTAGGATCAATCTCTGGAATTTCAGTGGTAGGCATCTTTGGCTGACTGTATTTTAACCTAAAAAAGTTGTATGTTTATGATTGTTGGGTGGATGGTTTATATAGAGAAATTTAAGTGAAGTTGGAATTGGCTACCTCGGTATGAGCATTGTGATAAGGGAAAGTTGAAATTGCATCATTGAATGTTTCTCTGCATAAAATTCGGGAAAAATTACAAATACCTCCCCTCTAGAATGTCGAAATTCCAAAAAACACCAAAAAACGATCATAATTACACGTACCTCCCTTATAAAATATTTTGCATACTCGGGCACCCCTTGTCCTTTTTTCGGTCAGCTTTTTGTACTTTTCCTATTTTACTCCTGATGACGTCATCGACGTCATCCACTTTCTAATGATATCATATATTTTTTTGACGAAAATACCCTCAGGGGGTGTAAATGTAATATTTTTTTTTCTTGGCTATGAGATATGACCGTTATAGGGGTTGTCTATGTTATTGTTTGATCATTTGAGGGGTTCCAAATGTAATATGTTCGTATGATTTTATCAACAAGATAATTCACAAGTTTACAATCTGCTTTCGCATATAAACGCCATGGTTTAGAAGGCAACGAAGTTTAAACCATAGAATAAACAATATAATCGAATTATCTAAAAACATTAAACAAATAAATTGACAACACTTTACTCATATAGTTTCAAGTAGATGATTAATTACCAACTATTAAACCCTAAAACAATTGAGAGAATCGTACTCACACATACTCAAAACATCATAATGTAAATTGCTCAACAAGTCAAATCTCTACACAATGTGATCGGTAAACGGGATGTGTAGAAAGCAAACTGCGCGCCCGAACGAGAAAACCAATAACTCTTTGAATACTCAACGGAATCGGGAGTTCAAGATACCAAAATGACCGTAACAAAGAATAGAACAAAACCCAGGGCTCAAATTTCAGTGAAGAAACCTGAAATGTGATCAAACGAGCAAAAACAGAAACTGCGTCGAATCTGGGCGGGAAATCTGATTTTTGAAAAATTCAAAAGCCAAAATCGAGCAACAAGGGATGGTAGTGCCCGAAATTGGTATCAAAATGATCCTTGAGATGTCTCCAACAAAGCCCAAGAGGTATCCCTTCGAAACCAAATCAGAAACGAAGCCAAAACCCGAAAGGAATCTCGCTGCTACAGTGAAAATTTTCAGATTCATCACGTTTAACATCGAAACGATGGTTGTGGTGCAAGGAACTGAATGATCCATGTACGGTTGAAAAGAGTGTTTCAAGGCGGTTTGAACGGTACCAAGAACGCTCTGGGATGTGGCCGGAGCAAGGAGAAATCTGGCCACGAATCAGCGACTGCGCGGAAGACGCGAATCTGCGCAGATTGTGTTTGAGATTGTAACTCAGGCTACAGGGCTATGTTTGAGGAATGGCTTGTACGGTTTGAAAGCTGGTTTCAAGGCGAGTCTAACAGTACCAAGAATGCACTGGGAGGTGGCCGGAGAAGGGAGAAATCCGGCCACGAAACAGCTGCGCGAAAAAAGTGCAAATCTGCGCAGGTAGCTTTTTTGGTTGTAACTCAGGCTACAGGAGTGTGTTTGGGGATCGGTTTGTACGGTTGGAAAGCTTGTTTCAAGGCGGTTCAAACGGTACCAAACTTGGCCGGAGAGGTTGTCGGAAAAGCACGGTACAAGGCGATGAGTAGAAAGGCACACACTAAAGTGTGAAATCAACCCTAGAAGAAAATCTTCTCAACAGAAATGGAGGGAGGGAATGAAATGGAGGGAAAAGAAAATGTGATAAATAAACATTTTGATGTAAATGGAGGGAAGGGTATTTCGGTCATTTCATATTTTACAATTTGTTTTTTTTTTCTCAGGGGCATTTTGGACTTTTCACCCTTTCGGGCAGGCAAAAATACGGGTAGCACCCATCATGGAAGGTATTTGTAATTATGGTCATTTTTTGGTATTTTTTGGAATTTCGACATTTTAGAGGGGAGGTATTTGTAATTTTCTCTAAAATTTATTGTATGTTATAAATGTTGTTGGAATTCTGGAGAGCTACTTAGTGATCCATGATAGATAAGGTGTGGAAATCGAGTTGTGCCTCAGCAGGAATGGATGGTATTTTTTATCTTTTAACAAAAGTTTAATTAGGTTTTGTTGCTAGATGAGGTACGTACTTGGGGAATCTGTTAAATTTATTTGATTTGGAATGATTAGTGTTTGTAATGCATAAGAATTCAATAATTGTAAACCCCATATAGGCTATAGCCGAAGCACTCCTCTATCAATCACCTCAAACACATGACTCATCTCACAAACCTATAACCATACACCAAAACGAAGCAACAAAATTTATATTTATATTTAAATTCTAAATGAACCGGATACCTCGCTAATAATTTTTTACTTTATGCAATACTCCAATGACAACTTAGAACTGAACTTGATAACTACCTTAATGGGCCGATTTTGTCTGACCCATTAAGGTTTGTTTTTGCCGCCAGCCTGGACCCTTAAGAAAACCAGTCAAGCCTTAGAGGGCCATGCGTGACCCTCTTACCCCTGATTTTTTCCAACCCTTTATTTTGAAATATAAATTATAAAATATATAATTATAAGCCAAAATGCGATCCTTTAAGCCTAATGAGCTGATCTTAAGGAATCGGCCCATGCTTGACACATTTGGGCCTTGAATAAAATAGAACCGGCCCATGCTTGAGACCTTTGGGCCTTGAATAAAATAGTGTGGTCCATAGGGACAAAATAATGTTGAGAAAGAAAAACAGTATGTGATGAACGAGGAGGAGGAGGAGGAAGAGGAGGAGGAGGAGGAGGAGGAGGGACAGAGGAAAGACTAGTTGTAGTCCAGCACAAGGTACACGTTTTGATTCTGCATTTAAATACAGGTGAATCTAGTAATGCGAGATCAATAAGCGACCACGTGGAACTCGTTAGTCTCGTGTTCATTTTTACGAAATTGTACGATGAGCAACACATTTGCTCATCATTTTATTTGGTGTATCATTTATTTAAGTTTGTTCTTTTTAAATAATTGTGTCTTATTTAATAATATATTTGACTTAAATTATTTATATGTAATTGTATATTTTAACTTAAGTCATTTATGTAAATATTTAATAACTTATTTATTTATTTTAAATTATAATATATACAAATAAATATTCATCTATAATATAATTATTATAATCTTAATATTATAATATAATTTTTAATCATTATTTAATCAATAACAGACAAAAACTGTCATGATTTGACTTGCTACAGTAACTTATGTTCCCTCTCAAAACAAAACCAAATACTACCTCACCAAAAAAAACAATAAAAAACCAATTCTCAACTTAAACCAAATACTATCTCACCAATAATGCACGTGTCCCTAAAAAATTCTCACCAACAATTCTCACCAAAATAACCAACAAAAACAAAACCAAACATACCCTCAGGCCATGTTTGATTTTGTTTTGAGTCTGTTTTGAATCAAAAATCTGATCAAATACTGTTTGGCCTACATAATTTGGGCCAAAAAAATTTCAAAAATTTTGGCCAGAAAATTTTGGTATCCAATTTCAAACCATTAAATTTTCCAGGGCCCACCTACCATTTTGTAGGTCATATATATGTTAAATATTCTATGGCCCACCTGCAACCCATCAATTTTTTATAGCAATTGCTTGGAAAGTCAATAATATAGGTTAAATTAGTATCAATTGTCTCATATTTTGAAAAATGTATTCCAAATTAGTTATTTAGTCAATTATGAATATTTGACAACATTCGTTTTAATTTTATGCATTTATTGTACATTCTTTATGTAAATATTTAATAATTTATTTATATATATTAAAAAATATTATAATATAATACATATCAACTAATACTGTATATATATAATTATTCATCTATAATAAATATTATAATATTAATATTATATAATACTTTCAATCATTATTTAATCACAGATAAAAACTATGATGATTTGACTTTTACAGTAAATTATGTTCCCTTTACAAACAAAATCAAAACTATCTCACCAAAAAAACTCACTCAAAAATCAATTCTCAAACTAAAATAAAATACAATTTTATCAATAATGCAGTGTCCCAAAAACATTTCACCAAAATATCCAAACAAACATTTCCATATATTCCACTCATTTGATCTTTAATCAATCCAACGCTTCTGAATTTTTGTACCTTATTTGTTTCCATTTTTATGTATTGGAAAAATGTATACAAGTGGAAATAAAATGACTGTGTGTTTATTTATGTTTTTAATTATTTTAAATTTATAAAATATATTGAATTAATAGTAATAAATTGATTAATATTTGCCGTCTATTAATAAGGAGAGGATCGCCTTTGGTCTGTTTATTTTTTGCTCTTGCACCCACAAAAACTTTTGATAAACGTCAAAGTTAATTTTCTCTACTCTTATTTTTTAAGGAACGATTGTACCATGAGCAACGTGAAAGTGGATCATCAAATAGAAGTGAATCTAGTAATGCTAGATCAATAAGCGACCACATGGAACTCGTTAGTCTCGTGTTCATTTTTACGAAATTGTACGATGAGCAATACATATGCTCATCATTTTATTTGGTGTATCATTCATTTAAGTTTGTTCTTTTTAAATAATTGTGTCTTATTTAATAATATATTTGACTTAAATTATTTATATTTAATAGTATAGTTTAACTTAAGTCATTTATGTAAATATTTAATAATATATTTATTTATAATTATAATATATACAAGTAAATATTCATCTATAATATAATTATTATAATCTTAATATTATATTATAACTTTCAATCATTATTTAATCACAGATAAAAACTAGGACAATTTGACTTCTATAGTAAATTATGTTCCTTTTAGAAACAAAATCAGAACTATCTCACCAAAAACATTCACTCAAAAATCGATTCTCGAACTAAAATAAAACACAATTTTATCAATAATGCACGTGTCACAAAAACATTTCACCAAAATATCCAACATCTTTAATTAATCCAACGCTTCTGAATTTGTGTCCCTTATTTGTTTCCATTTTTATGAAAATTTTATTGGAAAAATGTATACAGGTGAAAATAATATGACTGTGTGTTTATTTATGTTTTAAATTATTTTAAATTTATAAAATATTGAATGAATTGTAATAAATTAATTAATATTTGCCCTCTATTAATAAGGAGAGGATCACCTTTGGTCTGTTTATTTTTTGCTCTTGCACCCACTAAAACTTTTGATAAATGTCAAAGGTAATTTTCTCTACTCTTATTTTTTTGGGAACGATTGTACCATGAGCAACGTGAAAGTGGATCACCAAATACAGGTGAATCTAGTGATGCTAGATCAATAAGCGACCACGTGGAACTTGTTAGTCTCGTATTCAGTTTTACGAAATTGTACGATGATCAACACATATGCTCATCATTTTATTTGGTGTATCATTTATTTAAGTTTGTTCTTTTTAAATAATTGTGTTATATTTAATAATATATTTGACTTAAATTATTTATATTTAATAGTATATTTTAACTTAAGTTATTTATGTAAAAATATTTAATAATTTATTTATTTAAAATTATAATATATACAAATAAATATTCATCTATAATATAATTATTATAATTTTAATATTATAATATAACTTTTAATCATTATTTAATCACTAACAGACAAAAATTGTCATGATTTGACTTGTTACAGTAACTTATGTTCCCTCTTTAAACAAAACCAAACACTACCTCACAAAAAAAAAACAATAAAAAACCAATTCTAAACTTAAACCAAACACTATCTCACCAATAATGCACGTGTCCCCAAAAATTATCACCAAAATAACCAACCAAAACAAAACCAAACATACTCTCAGTTTCTCTGGGAAATTGATTGTCCAACTCATTTGTCTTAATTCATTTATTCAGCATCTTGCCCATTAAGCTATGCATCTTTTGTTGTTTCCCTTTTTGGTTACTGCTTTTTTACATGGATTCCTCTAGTGATGCAATCGTGTCCATTTTCGTTGTCTGTATGAGGTTAATAATTAATAAAAGGAAATGTTAGAATTTTGCAGCAAATTGAATGAATATTAATGGTGTACATGATGATAGTACAATAATATTTCAATTAGATGTTTATAATGGTATAGCCTATTTTTTTTTTTATGTTGATAAAAATAGAATAACCTACTAATGAGGTGCGGACGTTAAGAAACATAACACCAAAAATTGATAAAATAGGTAGGCGTTTCGAAATTATAAGAATTAAATCTTTTAAAACCAATCGAATTGCTCAAGTCAAACTCCTCTCTTTTAGGATTTGTTTTCACAGATGCGGATGCTGCTTAGTGCATATCTATATCTGATTTAGCTCGTAAAATACGGGTCAAGCCAAATCAAGTCGAGACTTGTGTTGGACTAGAATGGCTTGTAGAAAGTATATAGACTGCACTCTAGTTCGCTGAGCTACCTATGTACCTTTTTCTATGATCAAGTCTAAACGTAGTTCAAAATGTAATATATGGTCATCAACGAGGTTCTTAGCTCGGTAATAGAAATGAGATCGTACTATCAGATCTTATCTCGTAGAATGTAGTACGGGTGTACTGTTCATTCAGCCAAAAGTCATGTTCATGTCATTAATGAGAACTATTTATAGAATTAGACATGCTGTATGGATGGGTAAGTGACATGTGGACTATTGTACACGTGTCCCTAGATAAGTGTCTCATATTATTCGGGTTAATCATATATTTGAACCGATCTTTAAATAACACGCGGGTTTAGTAGTGTTTTGCAAATAATTCTCTCTTAATTAGGGGCCTCAGAGCAAATACCAATAAGTTATAGTATTGAACTCGTATAATACGACCTACATGCATACGGTCTGCATAATACGAGGTATTTCTTTATATCATTAAGTCCCCCAATTAATGAATTAAAATCATTATTTTAATATAATTAATTAATTCTTTATGGAAATGCGGTCCTTCAATAATTAAGGTTGCGGCGTGTCAGACTCCTCGTTGTATGCACCTCAGTAAATATGACATATGTCTTTTCATATGGAACGTCTGCTATTATAGTCCGTTGGATGACTGACAAGTAGATAATCTGAGTCGTTGCTTTTGGCGGTTTGAATATAAATAGCTCAATATTCTGATTTATTTTTACCGCATTCATACTATTCTCACTTTTCTCGTTAGACTCATTTTCACAGCAAGGTTACCCTAGAGACTCGTATTTCTACTTACGAAGTTAATCGTTTCAGCATCTATGACTCTACTACTTGGTATATCCTTTCTC
The DNA here is from genome assembly GCA_963669365.1 of Verbascum thapsus. Taxonomy (NCBI): domain Eukaryota; kingdom Viridiplantae; phylum Streptophyta; class Magnoliopsida; order Lamiales; family Scrophulariaceae; genus Verbascum; species Verbascum thapsus. Next base: position 6,472,147 of record OY770107.1, on the reverse strand, counting down.
TTTTCTCTAATTTTTGTAATCATGGATCGTGAAGGGTCACATGAAACCGTAGATGTCAGAAGATTTGTTGAGATAGACCATTTAGATGGTAGCTCGAATTCTGGGTCCTCGGGATCTACTAGGTCAAGTGTTAGATCATCTATAGATGTATCAACGTCGTTACAGTCTATTGGTTTAGGGGGAAGATGATTTTGAACCACAATTTATATTTTGATACTCTCCAAGAGAGTGGTAGGATTAAGTGGTCAAATATACGATCCACTATAAGTGAGGGTCGTATATACCAAATTGCAAAGAAATATCATATTCCACCAGATTTTCAAATTTTAATTCCTAGATCCTCGGATCGTATCCATACTCCTTCCCCTAATTATTGTACACTTCACATAGCTCATCTGATGGTAGGGCTTCGATTTCCTCTCCACCCTGCCATCGTCGATATTTTGAACCATCTTCGGCTTTGTCCTTCACAATTACTGCCAAATTCATATCGTCACCTCGTATATTTTATAATCCTCATGTGTGTTCATAATTCCGAACCTAATATTCAAAATTTTAACAAGCTCTTGTATCTGAACCGATGCAAGTCGTCGTCGGATTTAGGTTTTTATTACCTCACTCCTCAAAAGGGGTGTCGAGTCCAGGCCACACCTAAGGATTCCTATGGGGCCTGGAAAGACAAGTATTTTTATATTGCATTGCCCGACGAAGCACCTTGGGGAGTGCTTCATAAATATAATCTTAATGTCCCCACTAGGTTGAGGGTTGGTCCTCCTTCTATACCAGAAAACGAACTTAATAATCTACTAGATTGGTATTATAGTCCCACTTTAATATCCGAGTCTATGCTATGAGCATGCAAGGTTAGTGTTGCTGATGTCGATCCCATCCCTGACATAGGTAGACTATTAACTATTAACTGTTTCCCTGGTATGTTAAATATTATCTATTAATTGTTTCCCTCGTATTTCATATCTAATGTGTGTTTTCTTATAGCTATGTCGTCACGCCTTGCTCGTATGTGAAAGACCAACGACACTACTCGTAGGGATCCTAACCACCACGGCCAAGCAACCGCGGGATTTGTATAATCGAGAACAATGATCCACAGATCACTGAAGTGGTCAGGATGCCATTTCCACACCCCCAACTCGTACCCAATCTACTACTGCTTCGAGCCCCGTTGCTCCAGTTTCTCGTAGAGCTCACCCACCAGGGCCTCATCCAAGGGTCCAAAAGTGCATACGGATTGATGATTCGATGGTTGCTTCTTCCTCTGTAGGTCCAACTTTTATGGCCCCCAGTGAGGAAGCTAGCATGACTGAAATTCTAAATAAGCTTGAGTTGCTGGTTTTGGCTGATTTTATGGAATTGAACATCAGCGAGCGACCCCCATTGGATAATGAATGCACGCCCCTAAACCTTCAGCCTCGTGTATACGAGGAGAGTAGTGTCCTCTTGGATAAGAGTGGTGATCTGGCTATGGAGTTATATAGTCACTCGATGCTTCCACGAGATAAGACCATGCTCCTAAAGCACGCTCACCCATGGATTGAGAAAAAGGCTGCTTCACTCTCCTGTCAGGTATGTTTAAACCTTTAGTTTTAATTTTATATAATTGCTTATCATTTCGAACACTGAGTCGTATATATTTGAATTTATAGATGAATCTATGCATCCATCAGCTGTCAATGACATGCTTGCACTTTAAAAACAAGTGTGTGGAGCTCGAGAAGAGGTTAAAGGACTATAAGGACAGTGTAGCTGCCGAACTACTTATGAGTCAGGAGGATCGTAAAAAGTCCGAGGAAGAGTGCAAAACGTTCGAGGCTAATTTAAATACTGAGAAATTAAAGGTCGTGCAAATACAGGAGGAGCTCAACAAACTCAAGGTTGAGGATCTGGAGAGGCAAAAACAGCTGACTCTGGCTCGTAATTATCTTGATAGCGAGAAAAGGCGTCCGTATGAGCTTGGGACCACGAATGGAACTAGGAGGTATCTTGCTTTCCCTCAGTTCGAAGCTCGTCAGAAGGAAATATTGCTGGAGGCTCGTCGCAAAGCTATCAAAGATTTTCTCAAGTCAGAGCAGTGAGATGAACTGATGATGGCAAAAGCCATGAACGATCATTTGGATGGGTTTTACAAAGTTGTTGATTATCTGAAGAGGGTTGGAGGTCTTGTTCCAGACTTTAATACTGATGAGTTCGAGACAAAGTACGGGGACAAGGATACAATTCGACCTTCCTTGACTCTTGAGGAGGTGGAACAGTTCGTCCATTTTTCGGAGTTCAAGATCATCATAGATGCATTCCAGCTGGAAAAACAACGATTCCATCAGACTTAGGCCAGCCCTGCCTTTATGAGGGAGTTGGAAGCCACTGTTGATCGAGGTCAACCGCTAAACGAGGCATCCATTGCAAATGAGCAGAATCTTATTTTGATCGATGAGTCTGATGCTGAGGGTATTGCCCAAAATCCAGATGTTCACAAAGCTGCCTACGAGATTATTCCAGACGACCCCGCCGCTGAAGTTCCTGCTCCATATACTTCACCTTATTTTCTTTATTTTGGATCATAACTTTTGATGTTTTAAGAATGTTTTGAACAATGGGTATTATTCTTACAGTGTTGTTATTGTTATCTCGTATTGCTTTCTTTGTTTTTCAAACAATGGTTTGTAAGTTCCTGAATGATCTGTTAGTTTGTAAGTTTTTGGTGAACTGATTGTTAACTCGTAGATCAAGTGTTTTAGCTCGTATCTTTGTATCATTTTAAAGGTTATTTGGTCTAAAATTGTGAGGACATACGTACTTGAATCATTTATGCTTTCAAACAGCCAACATTGATTGATTGTAGAAAAATCGAACTGATTCGTAGTACAATCTTAAGCATAGAATTTTCATAAATTATTTACATTCCATGATCGGGGTAAATCTTTTTCCTATAAATCTTGTAGCGTATAGGTCATATTCTCCGTAACCTTTACGATCTTGTACTGTCCTTCCCAATTGGCTTCGAGCTTCTTTACTGTTTTCGATACATCCACCTTCTTCAGAACCAAGTCTCCTACTTGAAAAGTTTTGAGGTTTACACGCTTATTGTAGGCTCTTATCATCGTACTTTTTTGGCGTAGAATACAAGCATAAGCATGGTCTCTCACTTCCTCCACAACATCTAGTTCAAATTCCCTTTGTTCCAGGTTGATTGTTGGGTCATACAATACCACCCTGTCTGTCAGCATTCCAATTTCAGCTATGGTCACTACTTCCGAACCGTATACGAGGCAGAAAGGTGTTTCTCCTGTGGACAATCGAGGGGTTATTCGATACGCCCATAATACTCCACGTAACTCATCTGCCCATCGTCCTCATTCACCATCGACTCTCGTCTTTATATGTTGCAGTAAAATTCGATTTGCTACTTCGGTGAGGCCGTTTGCTTGAGCGTGTCCCACCGAGGTAACTTTTCATTGAATTGTGTCCCAATATCGGATATAAGTATTCGTGGGATACCGAATCGAGAGATTATGTTCTTCCAAATGAAATCTATCACCATATTTTCAGTGATTCGTGCTACTGCTTCGGCTTCAATCCATTTAGTGAAATGCTACACTGCTACGATGATAAATTTCTTATGTCCCTGGGTTGGTGGGAATGGTCCTGCATACAAATAAACTTGACTTCAGAGCAGCTCGTATGATACGACATTCAGGAAAATTTGAATAACAAAGTTGAACCTAGGATATCAATCCCCTATTGATCGAATGAATATGCAATTTTAGTTACTTGCATTGGGGTTCCTGGTTTGTGAGTCGTGTTCGAGTGTAATTGACATTCTTTGTAGTATTGTACAAAAGTGATTGAATCTTAGACCAAGGTGGCCAGAAATGTCCTCGTCGTAGAATTTTCTATGCTAGCGAACGTACTGCTGAGTGATCCACAACTTCCCTCGTGAATTTCTATCATTACGTATTTTGCATCCTCATGAGAAAGACATCGTAATAGAACTCCGAAAATAGATCTTTTGTATAATTCGTCATTTGTCATAACAAATCGCGATGCCCAATGTTTGACTCGTTTAGCTTCGATTTTATCCGTAGGCAATTCTTCGGATATGAGGTATTTTATAATTTGTGTTCTCCAATCATCATTATCCGACACTGGTGCAGTAACTATCTCTTACACTATCTCTGCTTCATTTGAAACTACTATCGTCATTTTACGATTTGTTATGCCGACTACTTGACTATTGCTAATGCATATGCTCTCTCATATTCTTCCCTCGGAATTTGCAAGAGCTCCACCTTCATGAATTTGCCCATCAATTCAGGAACGTTTACTAAGTATTTGCTCATAGTCTTTTCTCTAGCCTCGTATGTACCTCCTACTTGCTTTGCAACCAGTTGTGAATCGGTGAATATGTTTAGATGGGTTACTTTCAGAGATTGGGCTGGTTTCAATCCTGCCATCAATGCTTCGTATTCAGCCTCATTGTTGGTAACATCGAAATCAAATTTTATTGCAAATTTTATATCTTCTCCAATCGGTGATTGCAGCCAAACTCCTACCCGGCCTCGTTTTGCCATTGGTGACCCATCAACATGTACGAGCCATGGTTTTTGTGGCGTAGTTTCTACAGTTGCGACACTGTTTATCGTTATTTCCACCAAAAAGTCTGCAATTTATTGTGCTTTAATAACTGTTCGAGGCTTATATTCGATGCTGAATTCCCCTAGCTCGATAGCCCACTTTATCATTCGACCCGAGACATCAGGCTTGGCCAAAACATGTTTTAAAGGTTGATCCATCAATACCACAATGCGATGCGAGTGGAAATAGGGTCGAAGTTTTCGAGCAGTTGTGATAAGTGTTAGGCCCCATTTCTCAATGCCCGTATAATTTAATTCCACCCCTTGCATTAGTTTACTGACATAATACACAGGACGATGCTCCCCCTGTTGGTCTCGTACCAAGACTGCACTTATAGTCGCTTCTGATACAGCTAAATACAAGAAACGTGGTTCGTTGGGGATTGGCTTCGTTAGTAGGGAGGGTGACATTAGGTATTCTTTTAGACTCATAAAGGCCTTTTCACATTCATCAGTCCATTGAAAGTCCTTCATATTTCATAGGATTTTAAAGAAATGCAGGCCCTTGTCTGCCGACTTTGATATAAATCGATTTAGGCTCGTCATTCGTCCTATTAGTTTTTGAACATCTTTCACATTTTTTTGAGTCTTCATCTGTAATATAGCTTCTATTTTCTCGGGGTTGGCCTCGATGCCTCGTTCGGTTACGAGGTAGCGGAGGAATTTTCCACCTCTTACACCGATGGTACACTTTGTTGGATTCAGTTCATTCCGTATTTGTTTTTTTTTTTTTTGTTTTTTTTTTTGGATGACGAGGGAAACCCGTAGCCGCTACCGTGAGGTGCGCACTGGGTAAACCCAGCTCTTGTGTAATAGCCTGCAAACCACACAAGAGAGGTAAACCAGCCTAGGTTGCCCATAGCTGACAGGCTCACAGTAGAGAAGGCAAATAGGCATTCCCTCATCAGGATTCGAACTCGTGACCTAGGCCACAAGTTCAAATGCCCTTACCAACTCTACTGGGGGTTGCCCCCTCATTCCGTATTTGTTCATTATGTGGAATGGTTGTTTTAAGGGTTTTAGGTGATCTTCTTCTTTCGTGCTCTTTACGAGCATATCATCGATATAAACTTCCATCAAATTGCCAATCTCATTTTCAAATATCGTATTTACGAGGCGCTGATAAGTTGCTCCTGAATTTCTTAATCCGAAGGGCATTACGTTATAGCAACATACGCCCTTGGCAATTATGAAGGCATCCATCATACTAAGTAATGCACATTCAACCGTAGAGTCTACGAGTAAATCTATACAAGGCAAGGGATAAGGGTCACGAGGACAAACTTTGTTTAAATCAGTGAAATCAGTACACATTCGCCACTTCTCATCAGTTTTAGGCACTACAACAACATTTGCTAGCCATTCAGTAAATTGATCTCGTTTATATAGCCTACATCTAGGAGTTTCTTCACTTCAGCCTCGATGATAGCATTCCTTTCTGGTCCGAAATTCCTTCTCTTATGTCGTATCGGCTTGGCATTCGGATCCACATTTAGACGATGTTCGATGATGCTCGAATTTATACCTTGGAAGTTCGCAGCTGTCCATGCGAAGATACCAGCATTGTTTTGAAGAAAACGTATCAGCTCGTCTTCGATTTTGGGGCTTCATTCCCCCACCAATTTTCATAACCTTTTCTGGATCGTCCGTGAAGAGTTGAACGGCCTTGTTCTCTATCGGTTTAATCGAGGTATCCAGCAGCTTTGGTTTATACTTGCCCATCTTTCATCTTCTTCTCAGCTCCAGCTTCTTTCTTTTTTACTCGTCGATTTTCAAAATTAGGTTTGATACTCCAACGCCAACAACATTGATTTCAGGGGTTTCCCTTTTTCTTTTTAAAGTTCTTGGTTCCAGTGAGGTCATATAACATTGACGAGCCTCGAGTTGATTTCCTCTCATTTCTCCGATGCCATTCTTCATTTTGAATTTCATTTTCAAATGAAGCGTCGAGACTATTGCTTCGAATTTGTTTAACATTGGTCTACCCACAATCATGTTATAGGCGAACGGACTATCAACCACTAGAAAGGTGATCCGCATCGTTTTTCTTTTTGGTGCCGTTCCCAACGAAACATTTAATTCGATGGATCCCTTTGGCATTATCTGCCACGCTGTAAATCCCATCAAAGGAGTATTCACTGGTCTCAATTCTACGGTGCTGAGCTCAATTTTCTACAATACATCCCCAAAAATGATGTTTGTTTAGCTTCTGGTATCAACGAGGACCTTGTGGATTGCATAGTTTGCTACATCCATTGTAATCACTATAGAGTCGTTATGCGGCATCATCATTCCAATCAGATCATCATTAGTAAATACAATGGCCTCATCTCTTCGTGTCACAGTCATAACCTCGTGATATCCCTTTCTCCGACTTTCTGTACGTATTTGACGCAGCCTCTTCTTTTTTGCACTAGAAGAGTCCTCTCCTTCAAGCCCGCCGGATATCATGTATATGTTTCTTCTTGTGGTTGATTTTGAGCCTCGTTGGCACGATGGTCCCCTGGTTCCCTTCGGCTCCTATCAGCCTGATTGTGTTGATCTTGCCTATCATATCTCCCTCCTTCATGATGAGCTCGTCTTTCGACAGAACGACTTCTGGGTCGTTCTTCATGCCGTGCATTAGATAGTTTGCGCTTCACAAAATCACGCAGGAATCACTCTCTTATGAGCCTTTCAATTTCATCCTTCAGATGAAAACAGTCCTCAGTGTCATGTCCCCTCTCTCGGTGAAACTTGCAATATTTGTGCAGATTTTTCCTAGTCGTATGTCGTAATGGTTTTGGCCGAATTATCTGCTCTGAATGTCGTGAGTGTTGGATTGCCATTAAGGCTTGCTTTCTCATTGCATTGAGGGGAGTGTAGTGATCGTATTTCGACACTCGCTCACGATGTTTGTAGGGATTATGACTTGTTGGTCATTTCTGTCGTCGTTTCGACCCCTGCTTGGGTTGTTTTCTAGAACTTTCTCAGTACTTTCGTAGTATTTATCTCTTCTATCCCTGTGCGGATAGTTTGTAGGGTAGTTACTTTCAATACTTTTTAGTTCATTCATTTCCTCTTGGTTGATATATTCTTCTGCTAATTCCATCATATCCTCATGGGATTTTGGAGCCTTACGAGCTATTATGTTGGCAAACGGCCCAATTTTTAAGCCTCGTAGGAGTATTCCCACCATCAGTTCATGATTTAGCTCGGGGAAGTCCAAGACTTCTTGGTTGAAACGATGAATGAATTCTCTCAAGGTCTCTTCGGTTCTTATTTAAAACCCATTATCATAGATATAGATTTCTAGTCTTCTTGTTGCTAGCGAAGTGATTTTCAAACTTCCGGATAAGCTGGGAGTACGACATAATTGAGCCCATACTCTGACTCGTAAACTATTCTTGGGCTCTGCTCGTTAAAGTCGATACGAAGATCCTTGCATTAACAACATCCGATTGATGTTGAAAAGACATTAACAATTCAAAGGAAGTTACATGGGATATTGGGTCCCCAGTACCATCGCATTTTGGTAAATTTGGCATCGTAAAGTTCTTATCTGGCAGTTCCATCATGATTTCTTCCGAGAATGGTGCGTTACGAGCCATCAAAGCTATCACATTTCTTACTCTCCTCGGAGTTTCTTCAGTCATTCCTCAGAGTGGATTGTAATCAGTTGTCCTTGCAGTTTCTTTTTCTTGATTGAGCTTGTCTTCAAACAACCTGTGAGGGACCATAGGAGCTTTTTCTGCTCGAACTCGTAACATTTCCTCCACTTGCAGTTGGACCCTGCGATCCAATTCCTGAGTTAGGGTAATTATATTGCTCGATCCAACTCCCATATTCCTAGCCAAGGGTGTCTCTTCCATACTTGTTTCTTGATTCTCCATTGCGGCAGTAGTATTCAAGATTTTAGTGATCTTCAAGTAAGTTTCCACAGACGGCGCCACCTGATTTAGCTCGTAAAATACGGGTCAAGCTAAACCAAGCCGAGACTCTTGTTGGACCAGAATGGCTTGTAGAAAGTATATAGACTGCACTCAGGTTCGCGGAGCTACCTACGTATCTTTCTCTACGATCAAGTCTAAACGTAGTTCAAAATGTAATATATAGTCATCAACGAGGTTCTTAGCTCGATAATAGAAATGGGATCGTACTATCAGATCTTATCTCATAGAATGTAGTACGGTTGTACTGTTCATTCAGCCAAAAGTCTTGTTCATGTCATTAATGAGAACTATTTATAGAATTAGACATGTTGTACGGATGGGTAAGTGACATGTGGACTACTATACACGTGTCCCTAGATAAGTGTACCAGATTATTCGGGTTAATTATATATTTGACCCGATCTTTAAATAACATGCGGGTTTAGTAGTGTTTTGCAAACAATTCTCTCTTAATTAGGGGCCTCCGTGCAAATACCAATAAGTTATAATATTGAACTTGTATAATACGACCTACATGCATACGATCTGCATAATACGAGGTACTTCATTGTATCAATATCATGTATTTGACTAGCGGATGAAGGATGAAACTAATTTTATTGGTGAATTTGAGGATATTAGCTTTTATCAGTCACTACAAGAAAATGCACTTCTCATGACAAAAATAATTGTAACGAAGCAATAATTTGTCGCAAGAACTGCTTTCTCGTAACAAAGAACGTCAATCCTTATAGAAAAGGTATTTTTTCGTAACGAATATGTTTTTTCGTTACAAAAACTAAGATTTTGTTACAAAAGATATATCTTTTTAGTAACAAAGTAAATATGTCGTTACTTTAAATGACTCTTCGTTACCAAAGTAAAAAACCCATTCCAATTAAATGTTTTTGTAACAACTTCGTGTATCTTTTCGTAACAATGTTTAAATTGTTACAATAAATTTATTTTGTAACAACAATAATTCCTTACAAAAAGTTTAATAGTTTGAACCATTTCTTTCATGTTCCCGACGGTAAAATCCCACCATATATTCTCCATTCTCCACATCTTCACAAAAAACATTAGAAGGGTGCCACCAAATCGGCATAAACCACCACAGCCACCATTGCAACATCTCCTCCGCTGTGTGAAGCCATATTGGTCAGCCGTCTACCACCCTTGAGCCACCACTCAGCCCCTTCAAATCCCTAAGTTTTTTGAAGGTTTAATGTCCTCTATATTAAACTTGGTTGCAAAGAAATCTTTGTTGTTTGGCTATGATTTTTCCCCTATTTGTTATTTGATCGACTTCTTCTTCTATTGGTATTGGTGTTTTCTCTTTAAATTTGGGATGTGTTTATAAACGAAAAACGAAAATTAATTTAAATTTCATATTTGATCAGAAATTGAATATAATATTTATTTTATCTTAATTTAAATAGAAACTAGATCCATTTTTCCTTTAAGGATTATGCGTTCGACAAATTCTCACTTAGATTTGGTGGGAAAATACACTCTATCAAAAATTTTATTAACTAATAAATAAATAAAAACTATTAATGAAAAGTGAAATAAATTTAAAGGATCTAATTCATAATAGATTAAATTTCCAATTACTAAGATTTAAAGATAAAGAAAAGACTAATATTTAAAACAAATGTTGCTTATAAAATATTTTTATATGTATTTAGTGAAGATACTCAAGGCAAAACAAATAATATATTCACAGCTCATATTTTTCTTTCTTTTTCACTCTTTCCCCCAAAATGATGGCGTTTGGTTTCTTCACTTCTTCTCTGCTTCACTTCGGTGCTTCTCTATAGGGCAGCTTGCCGTCGCCCGAGGTCGCAACCCTCGAGTTTTCCACATGTTCTCCATTTTTATACCGCCGTACCAGAAGAGGGTTTCTCTTTTGTGCCTTTTTGTGCTTCGAGAAAGACGATTCAACGAAATAGTTTGAGCATCAAACATTCTCATCGTCTCCTGCATACATTTGTTTTGGCTGTGCAATTCTCTGAGAAGAGGTTAAATCTCTTCCCTTTATTTTTCTATTTTGTGATTTTTGTGCTTCGATTGAAAAACCCTGTACAAAAAGAGGGTTCTATTTTGTGCTTTTTGGTGCTTCGTCCGAAAGACGATTAAACGAAATAGTATGAGCAAATTTTGACGAAATAGTATGAGTCAACAACTAAGGGTTGGCAAATCTTTGTGAAATAACTCCGATGAGAACCCCCTTCATTCTGGGGTGACGGAGGATCGTACCTCGGGCTTTCTGTGAAGAAGCCGGTGTAGAAGGGCAGGCTGGTTAAGGATTCGAACAAACCTAAGAGGCCTGCCAGTGCCTTTTTCGTTTTCATGTATGATTTTTTTAATAATTGGTTGATAATATTTGGTACTTCTTTATGTATTTCGTGTGAATTTTTGTTGTTAATTTGTTTTTTTGGTTTTGTATGATGAATTCGGGGAGGATTTCAGGAAGCAGTACAAAGAAGAGCACCCTAACAACAAATCTGTCGCTGCTGTGAGTAGGGAGATGGAGCTTTTCCTCATCTCAATCGGGTAAATAGAATGATTTCTCAGAAGAACTTACAAGCACAGATATGCATGTTTATGTTGTTGGTCTTTAATCTTGTAGATTGTTTCCGCCGTACTCAATTCCTTTGGAGCAACAAGATTTGGGAGTGGAGGTGAAGGGATTGATCTGAATGTAAGTTGGTGAAGGTTTTGACATTCAGCACTGTATTCTACTCTTAGAGTGTGTTTGGACGGCTGGAATTTGAGGAATGGATTTTGATAATGGATTTGAAATGACTCCCAAATCTTAGCCATTTGAAATCACTACAATGATTAGAAAAGTAGCTCGAAATAAGCTTCAAGGGATTTAAATCGATTGTAACTTGAAACCATCCAAACAAGTTCAATCAGTCTGGACTCCAACCACATGCTTAGAGACTCTCTGTTGGTTTTACATAAATAAAATCATTATTTGAGCAGTTTTGCGTAGAGTACAAATTGTTTTCCTACTTCTATAAGTAAATACTAATCTTCTATGTTTTCTTGACTAGCAACCTCCTTTGGAACGGCTCTCGACTTCACTTGGCCTATTTCGTTATTTTGTGCAAAAGACTGTGATTATGTTCTGAAATTGCTTAGAGTATTTTGCATTCTTGACCTATCAATATCCAGGGATTTATTTGATATTCATAATCTTACTGTAGGTTATACCTGATTCGTTGACCACTTTGTTGGAGTACTGAAGTTAGAAGTCCTAACGAAGATTGGCGCCCAACTGCAGTCGAGGCTTTCTTATCTATGTCCAAATAGAAGATAACACGGTGAATTAGAAGGTGTGCAGGGAAATTGTTATGCAAACAGGTACTTGCTAGCATCTTTTGTCAAAGGTTGGTTGGCTTTCCTTTTCCTTATTTCTTAAGTGTTTATTCTTCTCAACATCCTTCGTTCTTATGACTTAGTGAGACAAGTTGCTGAATTGTTTTTGTTCTTTTAGCATTTTGGGTTCTACACTTGGTCAAATTTTGATCATTTGTTTATATGCAGGTTTTTGGAGTAAATGACCTGATTTGAAGCATTTAGTTCGAATTTGAGAAATTCACATGTATTTTGATCAGGTTTTTGGAGTAAATGAACCGATTTGAACCATTTAGTTCGAATTTGAGAAATCATGTATTTTGATCATTTGGTTAAGCTGTAGTGATACTCTTTTGAAGCATACTCTCCCTTATTTTGTCTCATTGGAGATAGTATATTATAGAAATTATATTTAACATTCTTTTGTAACAATTGGAAAGATGTTTTAGTTTAATTTGTAATTATAAATGTACTTGAATTGATATTGTTGTTTTAGCTATGTTCTTGATTTGTAATTGTCGCATTTAATTTTTGTGACAAAGCAGTTAATATTAAATATTAATATATATAATTATTTTTATTATTGGTAAGGACACAATTTTGTCTCTATAACTATTTGTAACGAAATTATTATTGCATAAATTATTATAATAAAAGAATAAAATTAACTTTTAGTAACGAAAGTTCTTTATGTAACGCAATAGACATATTTTTTGTGACAATAAAATCGTTACTACAAACAAAGTTTTTGTGAGGAATTAACTTTTCGTTACAAATACATTAGTAACGACATAACAAGTTTGTCGCGAGAACTTTTCGCGACGGGCTTTACAGGACAATCATGCGTAACGAAAGCATTGTTACTAAAAGTTATAGTGACGATTTAGTCATTTTAAGTAACAAATATTTTCCTTACTAGATGTGAAATTTCTTGTAGTGAGTGTTAGATGTGTGATCTTTATCTAATTTATTAATAATATTAGCATGTAGCAGTTATCAATTGACTTTATTAATTTATGATTTGATATCAATAGATCGGGCTGATCTGTCAGGGGATGTGAACCTTGATTTCAAGGTTCACACCCGACATTTTTCAAACTAAAATTTGGAATAAAAATAATAAAATATATAATTATAATATAATAATTAAAAATTAAATAATTAAACTGCGCTAAAGAGGCCATAAGTCAAAATGGGTCGGGACAATTTGGCCCAACAGGTGCCTTGAGTCTAATGAATTGGCCTTAATGGGGCTGGCTCATTAGGTCCGGTGTTAAGTAGGTCTTCTTTCTTGAATCCTTAACTCGGAACCCAATGAACCGATGAAGTATGAATTTGATTCAGTGATCTGCAAAGAAACTAGTTAAGATAGAACTCACATGAATTGCGTGTAAAAATGTCTATAACTATCTATCGATCATATATATACATTATTTTACACATTTATCAATTAAATTGCTTATTATAATTATTATTTTTCTATTTATTTCATACTTCATAATCATTCTACACAACATTCATCAATATATCATCATTAATTTTATAATTTTCAACTTATTTTTATTAATATAAATAAACCTTTACCATTCGCACAACAATTTTTGTATTATGCAATTTCCAAAAAAAAAAAAAAAAAAAAAGCCTTAGCATTCTTAATTTATCTTGAAACTAACCCATGTTTGGTTGCAGCATCTTTTAACTATATATTATTAGTTTTGGCCTTTGGGTGAAGTTCACCCATTCGTTTTGGGTGAAGAAGCGAAGAAACTGAAGTCAATCAGTGTCACACTGAGTTGGATCAGAATCTATATTTCATTATTAAGGAGTATGCTATTTAATAAAACTAGGTAAATGTTTATAAAAAAAAAAGAAAAAAAGGTAAACAACTAACTAGTCTGTCTAATAAATAATTTAAACTAATAAAACAATGATAACTAGATCCTGATTGGATGGACGTGTAATATTCATTTTCTATTTTTCATAAATAAATTAAGACAATTTTAATTTGTAAAATAAGTTGATCGAAATTGATATAAATGAGTTATTATTTTATGAAAAGAAATAGACAAATATAAGTTAAACTCATTGAATAAGGCATTCAAAATTTTCAATATTGGATTTTTATTTCTCACCTTGCGTCATTTCATCGAACTATGTAATTATTTTGATATCGGATAAATACATTTTAATTATTGCGTAAATGACTAATTATGCATAGTAAAACAAGAAAAAACCGAGAGAAATGATAATTAAATTCATTTTTCAAAGGAATTTGATATTTTATGGGGAAGTCGGTTATATAATTTCTTTAGAATATTTTTGGCAATCAAGCAAATACAATTTTAATGAAATTTGTTTTTTGAAAAACTAATGGAAATGCAATACTATCCAAACGAGTGTAATGGCATCAAGTGGGGTTTTGAAAAGAATTAGATGTGGAATGTGGCAAGTTGAAGCCTAAACTAAGTGCTATTAACTGGTGTAGACTGAATACTGCTTATTACATCATCTTTTAATCTTATATGTCACATCCTTTTGTAATATCGACCTGAATATAAAAGTTATATGTTAACATCACAACATTTTGATTAACTTTGTTTAATTGTTGACAAATATAACCCTGGTAAAAGGGATTACTCTGAAAGTTAGTAGTATTAATTATGTGCACTTGTCTGTCACCGATTGAACCCAAAACTATATGGTATGTAGACCATTCCATCTGGTGAAGGAACCTAGAATTTTACATCTAAATGAATAAATAAAAAGGTTTTACATTCACACCCCTTGAGAATGTTGTATTTACATATTCCCCCTATTATTGATAATTATTCTTTTCACCACGAAAATGTTAAATTAAGTCGAAAAACCCCTTGATTAAACCTTCTTGTGCCTGAAGATTATAGCCACATAAAAGGCACATGTTATTGATTTAAAATTATTTAAACATGAATTTTCACCTTATGGATTATACTTTCTTTTGTTCTTTGAATAATATGTTTTCTAAAACTCCCATGGAATAATGAGTTGTTGATTTGAAATAATCTATTATTATGCAATAAAGAGTAAACTAATTAATAATAAGAATAGGTAAACGAGTAACTAATCAGTCTAATAAAGAGAATGCAACAATAATTCGATGAAGAATGGTTGGTTGGTACCATACTTTTGAATCTTATCCAATCACATTCGCATGTGTTGTACTTGAGATTCTAATTCTCGAGTATATTCTTCATATAATTTGTTAAGATAGATATGTGTGACTTCTTCTCTTCTCTTCTCCTCATATATATATATATTTATATTATCATGGGTTATAATATAAATATATTATCGATATTTATCCTTCACATAACACCATTTGATAGATTTGACAAATAATTGCAAACTGGAATTAGTTATTTATTTGCAAAACATTACTTAGTCCCCCATAGATATATGAAATATATAATGAATTAAATAAAAACCAATCCATGAAAAGCAAGGAGTTGAATCCATCTTATAAATTAATGAGTAATGCTGCAGATTGAATTGTCCCTAAATAGTCTAAAAATAATATCGTTGAATATGACGTGGCACGTGTCAACCAATGAAATACTTAAGACAAAAAAATGAAAATTTTATCTGATAGGAACAGTTAACAACACAACAGATATTACAAAAAATCAATGATAGAAAATATTAAGTGGGGTGTAATCTCCTGATAGGATATCCCATATTGGCGTCAACATAGAAATGAAGGCACAAAACAGGGAAAATATGCATTACTCTACAGGAAAAAAAAAAAAAAGAGATGTAAGTAAGCATGGTGAAATCAAAGAAACAAAAGAGAGATGACCAAAATGTAACAGAAAAGATAGTTGTTAGCTGATCAGAATTAATCAACAATCACGGTCCAGATAAAGTAGTAGTTCAAGAACAAGCTGGCTATAAGAAGAATACACATATAATTAGTTTCTTATGAAGAAGAGCAAGAGTTTAAAAAAAAAAAAAAGAATAAAAAGTACAACAAAACATGAATTTTAACATATCCATCCATGACCACAAAACATGAATTTTCTACCTACATTCATTCATCATGCATACTCCTATCCTATCCACGCTGCTCTCTCACACAATTCCCAGGCAAAAGGTATTTGTATTCATCTGCATTCTCCAATAAAAACGAGGGTAGATGAACCGCTGAATACGAATGAGGGATGGGACCCATTTTTCCAATCATGTCCCTGAAAGTATACTCTTCAGGCAGCATGTCATACAAATCAGCCCCTTTGCATATTATATCTTGTATCCTTTTCGGGCTTAGGAAATGCGAAAACCTAATCCGATCATTATGGCTGTATGCTTTCATCTTAAATATGAAATCATTTATATATCGAAAGCAAAAGCTACAATGCCACCCCGAGTCTGCCAAAAGGTAGTCTGTTTGACGGTAATGAGCATACCTTGTTTTCCCCCTTTGATACCTGTGAGCTGAAGCTCTCCAACTTTGGTGATCATATTGAAACTCAAACGAGTATAAATAGTTCCTCAATTGAAGGTGAAGAATTGGAGGTATATCATCACACCATCTTAGAAGATCAATAGTGTGTCTACTCGGGATTTCATCTACATCAGACATTATCAACAAATCATCATCTTCAATTCCCGCAATTCTCAAAAGCTGGTCAAGTGCAATTCTCTGATAAGCTTCTTCAAAAAAAGGGTTTTCGCCCTTCTGGAACCTTCCACCGATTTCTCCATAAGACAAACGAGGCTCCACAAACTTAAACTTGTCACGGTTAATGGCAAAGTTGAGTGGTTTAGGTAAAGCAGTGAATGTGGAGTTGGATTCAAGAAGCACAAACCGAGTGATGTAAGGATAAAGTTCTTTCCATCTGATTTTTAGCATGTCAACTTCATTGCTGAATAATACTGCATCGTAAACACGCCTCGGGAACTCACGTATGCCCCAACCGTGGAGTTTGCAAAGAGTTTCCATTGAGACATTTTCGTGATAATAGTGGGTTATGGGGATAAATGGCTTTGGAGGAGATTGCCATAAAGGGCGAAAGAAATAGGTAATCTTCTGTCCATGGACAAATATGCCAACTATGCCTGCTGGGATAATGATGAACAAAAAGATAAGGGTTCTGATATCTAATCCATGGAGCAAACAACGGAGTCTTGACATGTTTACGAATGATGGTGATGACTGCTGCACATCAGAACAAGTAAGGTTAGGATAACACGATCATAAAAATTCTGAAATAAACCGCAATTCGCTCATCTAAATTGTCCCAAAAGCTATTGAAATTTTATGGGCACAAAAAAGTGGTGAAGAATTTACTCAATTTTTGAGTCTGAAGATAACAGAATCCCTACAGCACAATCAATAAATTAAGGAATATATATCTACATTCTACAAACAATCCATATCCAGAAGTACCAGCAAAGGACCTCTTTTATAATCAATTGTACCTTCAAACTTTTAGATGGGCACAGAAATAAGCCTCAGAAAAGTTAAACCCAGAAACCATATAGAATGAAAGAACCCCATAAATTTTGCCGCCACTGTGCAATTGAGACAAAATTAAACACCACAATCCCCTCTAATAAGAACAATACAAAGAAACAAGAAAATGGTTAAATAACCAATATTTATCAACTTGTTTATAATAGTTTCTGTAGGAGGACTAGTGCAGAAAGTTCACAAAACCCTGCATTTGCTGAGTCCCAAAATCACAACCAACATCAGATTATTGCAGGACTTGAAAATCCATACCCATTGAGCATAAATCTCATAAACAAACTAAAGTTCAATCGTTCGACCAATAAAAGGGAAAAATGGGCAGAAAAATCCTAAATTCCAATTAAAATTCAAAAAATCAGAAAGCGATCCATACCTGACCACAAAAATCTTCGCAAATATCATCACTCTTTTTTGAAGAATAATACCCATCAGATATTATCATTAGGACCCTTTTCTCCCCTCAAAATGCCTGTTGCTTATTCATATATTTTTAAAATATAATTCTCCCAATTAAAAGAGTGAAACTTCAGAAAAAAAATCCCCCTTTCTATCAAAATCCCTCTTCTCCCTCCGTTGATTACACTCGCATTAAAACCCTGAGATCATTCATACATATATAAGCAGAGGGATAGAGGGAGATTGACAGATATAGAAATTTTATATTCGGAAAACCCTTCAAAAAGACCTCTCTAAAAAAGGAGAAAAACAAAAAATTTGGAGAGAAAATTAGGGCAAGGGAATTATTTTTCTTGTTACCTAAATACAGGCAAATTTCCTGAGAAAGGATTGCTTTTTTATTTTCCACTAAAATTGCAATTCTTTTCATGTATATGTTTTTTTTCCAATTTATCTTCTCTCTCAACTGTATTTTCTCTCTCTTAAAATTTGCTGGTCAGATGGGAGAGAGAAGAAAAAGTAATGCAGATAAAAAAAACCTTCCAAATTCTTGTAGAAAAAAATAGGATTTAATATAAAAGTTAGAAATTGTTAAATATGAATTGAGCCATGTTCATTAAATTTTGTGCGAAGCCCCCTTTAAAATAAACAATTAATCGAGTTTATTTAATAAAATACATAATTTTACATACAGTTTAATAAATTGTAGTGTTCGTTTTGCTTATTTTTCAATAGGAGTACTTATCAATTTTAAATTTAAACGAGGATGGTTTTGTAATAAATCCAAAAAATAATAAGTGAAATATATAGGGGAATGAATATATAATGAGCCTAGGACAGGACCACACCCTTTTCTGGTGCAAATTACTAAATGTGACCAATTAGAATTGAATGAACGCATTAATGAAGAATAAAAAAAAGTAATTATGTAGTAGTATTATTGTGTTATAAATATTGTTTATGCTTCTATTAGTTTAAGAGATGGCATAATGTATTATAGTGTTATTTAAAAAAAAAAAGATAAAGAATTGTATAATAAGTGACTCAAATTGTTTTTAAGTTGTTTTTTATTTTGGATGTGGTCGAATTATCTTATCCAATAAGAAAAAAGGCGATCATCTTTTTGGTAGCTATTTTCTAAATCGTAAAGGTAAAATGATAAATTTGGTGAAAAGATATCCAGAAAATGTGGATGGAAGTTAGGACTTCGGGGCTCAAAATCTAAAAAGAAAAAGGATTTGGGCTTTGAAGTACTGTTATTCATGATTACATTAATTTATATTTCATTTAATATCTTCTTTTACATATGTGCAAGAATTTGAGATTTTGTGCATTAGAAATTTTACATCTCCGCAAGGTATTTTGATAAAATACACATTTGTTATCATATCTATTATGATATATAACCAATAATGCACGGATATGGGACATGAGATACGACGTACACGACATGAATACTAGACATAATATTTAAAAAAATATTGGGACCCGACATGAACCCAATACCCTTATGATATATATATTAATTTATGCTAAAATATATAAATCAGCATTTTATTTCAATTTCAATATAATTGGTCAAAAAATTAAACTAAAAGAATGATGACACATTATAAAATTTGTATTAATCTGTAAAGTTATATATATATATATATGAAAATTTGTAAAGTTATATACATATTTGGAATAAAAATAAATATTTTACTTTTCAAAATCACCAAAAATAAGTGAAAAACATCAAGTGTTATTAATAAAGTGTACATACTAGACACACCATCTAATCATGTCCAACATGGTTTTCAAAATCTTTTAATTTTATTTAAGCAAACGAGTTTAATTCTATATTGGATACAGTGTCGGAGAAGTGTCGTGTTCGATAGGGTGTACGGCACGACATGTTGATGATTTTTTAAAGTGTTTGTGCTTTATAAGCAACGACCGACCAACTATATTAAACTCGGTCCATTAAATTTGATCTAATCTCCCAAGCAAAATTGGTCGAACAATTGAATCTTGTTACTAATGTCACAAATTCAATTCCCTTGACTATTTGGCTTTCTCCGCTTTGAACTTGTCAATTATGAACAATTTAAGCTGATTTGATTATTGATTTATAAGCTATTACGCAAATGCGAATTTCAGCCAAAGCGTAGGCCGCAATAAATTTCACTCTCATAAAAAAGAATAAACTTTAATTGGGAGATTCCATTCCACCATTTTGGTAATTAAATTGGATAATTTGTAGAGTAATATAAATTGAGATATTCTTTAGTGTAGACATGAAAATTAGATATAGATACAGAATCAAAGCAGAAAAATAGTTCATAGAGACAACATTGTATCCAGGCATATTCACTAGCTAACATTCTTGGGCTTGTTCATGACAATGATAGTGGCTATTGGCCGACCATTATAAATTTTAATACATAAATAAAGTCGTATTCCAAAAAAGCAAAATATACTAAAAAAGTATCACATTTAGAACAAGACGGAAGATGATAAAGAAAAAAGAAGTTACATGACTTAGGTCGAATACTGAGGAAATTCTTATGCACTGAATTTTTGCTACTAGTTAATTTCACATTAGCATTAATTATGTCAATAATGATATAATTAGAAAAAAAATTTGTCCTATAACCTAAATATACTCTTAATCTTGAAATTTTATATATATTTCACATTTTATCGCATAACTTTTTTATATTTAAAATTTTCATCCACAATAAATTGGGAACTCATACATTCCGACTGACTTTTTGACGAAATTTTATGAATAAATGACATGTAATATTTTAAAAATACATTGCGACATTCAATATTATCTATATATGACTGCATTTACGAATTAATTATTTCAAAAAATGGATCAACATTGACTAATGATATTAATTGTTAAATTTTAAACAAAATCTTGGTTCGAGTGAAAACGAAAAAAATGAGATTTTCACTGGTGTGGGACTATTCTATTCATGTAAAATTAGAAAATAAGTAGAAATGATTAGTTAGTCAAAAAAGAAGCCATGTCTAAGGGTTAATTATATATATCCTTGAAAAGGGGAGAAGAAATTGGAAAATATTCCAAAGTCCCAAGTACAGATTAGAATTTGAAATTTGTTCGTCATTTAGCCGTTTGTTGTTTTGGAAGAATTTAGTTATAAATTGTAGATTTTTGGGTTTCTTGTTTGCTCAACAAAAAATGATATTCACATGCCTATTGCAGTCCAAAGGAGTTTACCTAGTTACTAGCAAATATATACCTACTCCCTTTTATGGTGGAAGACCAATTTTTTTATAAAATTATATATATTATGATTTTTTTTGGAGGCCTCTGTATACGTGGCTTTTTTTTCGGCTAATGAGATGAATATTGCAGAAAAAGAGGACATTAAAAAAATGGACAAGACTAATACATTTCTAAAGATAATAATCCGATTGCAGATCACCAACAATTCTTCTTTTTGTATACTTTAATTGCATAATTTACATAAAAATCCAATGCTAATGGACTGTTCCAAATAATAAATTGTAAAATTTGGGCTTTCTGTTGGCCTGTTAGCTTCGTTTTATTAAGGGATAATGAGAAGTAATTTTGATGCAGGCCCATATGTAAAATTTTGTTAGCCCATTGGGTGTTTGTCAAAGCCTAATTAATTGCAGAGATCAGCTCATGATGCAGGCCCATATGTGGCCTTAAGAGCTAAAAAGGTTCGTTGCAATGAACACAGAGATTTCCAGCCTCATGAATGCATGCAATTATATTGACAATTAGACTCTAATAGAAATACAATATTTACCATTGATATAGAGAAAACATGTATCATATTTAGGGTCATAGCCACGTGCCATATCCAGTACGAACCGCGTCAAGCGAATGCTTATATTTGCACAAAACCCCATATCCTTAAAAGTGTCTATTTACAAAATGCTACAAAATTCGCATATTATCTAAAGAACGGGTCAAATATACAGAATCCGGATAATATGGTAAACTCATCTAGGACACATGTACGGTAACCGGCATGCCAATCCTATAAATAGATCTCATTATGGACATAAAAAAGGACTGGAAAAATAACTCGTCTTATACATACGACGCCAAGTAGATCTGATAGTACGATTCCGCATCTATTAAATCGAGCTAAGTTAACTCATTTATGACTTTATACGTTTTGAACTATTGGGAAAAAAATTAGTATCGTAACGGGTCCTGTTTATGAAAATGCAAAATGTAAACGTCGATGCACGAGTTTAGACTCGTTTTCCTTAAGACAATATTGTCCCGCTCTTGGTGGTTACGAAATACGTCAATTATCTCACAAGATACAACGACGCCGTCTCAGCAATAGTACCACTACAAATTGTCTCAGCAATAGTACCACTACAAATTCCCGAGGCTAGCAGACAAAATATTATTATAAACTCTCTCTATGGACTCGTATGAAATAAATGCATCTCTAGATATTTAATATGCAAAAGTATTATTAAAATATTAAATTAATATTTAAGAATATTTAAAGTACTCAAATTAGTACTAAAGAGTTCTTAAAATAATATTTAAGAACTTTAAGAATATTTTTAATGCTCAACTTAGCATTTAATATTCAACACCATTCTTAAAATATCAAAAATAATAATTAAGAAATTAAAGAATTCTAAAAAATACACATATTAGTATTTAGGAGAAAAAGAGAGAAGAGAAATGATTTTTTGGTGTGTCTAATTTCATAAATGGAGGACATATTTATTAATAATGAAGAGTTTTGAGTAAAAAATTGCAACTTTTTCGTACTTTCCAGAAGGGCACAAAATGTGTGTCTTTGGAACAAACACCTCCTATAAGAGTTTTTCATTTTAGCCCCTATAAGAACCGGACATCGTTGTGGTAACTTCACGAAATATGTTTAATAAATGAGCAGTTGTGTTAACGATATTCCAATCGGATTTATGAATATATGCCGACCCATATTCCCCAACTAATGTTTGATTACATATTGAACTAATTATACTACGATTAGGATAAGCTTCAAACAACATTTTATAGGTAGAGTTCCATCTAACCTCCACATCTAAATAAGGCGCTTTATACGTCAAATTATTTATCTCAACGATACGTTTATATTCTTGATGTCTAATGGTTGAAGCTTTAATATGAGATATACAATTTCTAAGTTTGTGAATATGTTCTTTTATGAAATCCAAACCATCTTTAACACATAAATGCATAATATGACACATACATCTAATATAAAATAATTTTCCACCTAAAATTGGATGCAATTGATTTTTCAAAAATGCAATAGCTCTAGTGCAATTTGTTGCATTATCAAAAGATATTGACATTATTTTATTCGAAATATTCCAATTTTCACAACAACAATGTAAAGCTCTACTTATGTGGTAATTCATGTGTGGATGATCAAGTTGTTAAAAATCGATTATTCTTTTTTCTAAATAATAATCATCGTCTATCCAATATGCCGTTATGCAAATATAATGAAGACAACCTCTACCTTTTCACATATCCGATGTTAATGAAATCCTAGAAGTTAAATTAGAAAATTTAATTTTTAAATTACTCATTTTTTCTATATATTGCTTAAAACCATCATTATAACAAGTATTATGTGACACCCGTTTAAATTGTGTTGACAACACACTTTTATAAAATTTTCAACAAATACATTTTGGGCAAAAGTAAAAGGCAATTCGGCTTTTAATAACTAACCGAGCTAAACCGTTTCTCATTACCATTTCATTATATAACTAAATGTTTCGATATTACTTTGTGCAACTCCATCCTCACTCGATCCATCAACATCTATTGTCTCCCATTCGGGATGCTTATTTTTTAAATCCCTACACATATTACCGGTACCCCATGATCCATTCTTTTTAAATACAATTTCGTTCTTACATATTCGACAAAAAAATATTTCTTCATTGGGCACAAGTTAAAAATATTTTCAATATTTACTTGTTGTAGGTCTTATTCCTTGTCTACGTGTCGAAGACCCTTGTTTCCCTAAGTGTTCATTATCATTTTCTTCGATTTTATTTTCTTCATTAAATTGTGATTCCGATATATTAAAAGTTTCGTGATGTAGAAAACGTTCATCTTCGGTATCAAACAATCTTTTTCTACTAGACATATTCTAAGTCGAAATATTTAGAGTTTCTAACTAAATAACTTATAATAAAACGATGCAAAAAACTTAAAGAAAAACTAAAAAAACGATGTTACCAAAGTGAAGTTCTATTTTTTATCGACGATTGAACGTACAACGAACGGCACCACTTTGGAATCACGTCGAGGAATTGGAATCACAGGAAATTGAACGTAACCACTTCGAAATCGTAAATTGTTATGTAAAGAAGTAAAAGATTTGTGACTATAAGTTGTGAGATAATAATCAAATAAAATTACAAAACCTATATTTATAGACAAGAAAAAAAAATTGTTACTAGGCAACGGTCATAAAATTATATTATATATATGTATATATTTCACTACATTATTTTGTTTATGTTAATTGACTCAGATTAATTTTTTTAAAATAAAACTCAAATTAGTTTTATTTATAAATTAAATATATACTATAATATGTGTATATATAGAATAATATCTATATATATATATGCACATATGTATAATCTGGGTTGATCGAATTTTTTAGACCGGTCCGACCAGTCGAATCAGTGACCCAGTGACCTAGTAAATTGTCCGGTTCAATCACCGGTCCGAGTTTAAAAATATTGGTTGCCATTTGAGCCTCAATAGGCTTCTGCACTGCTGCTGCAGCATAGTCATTAAAAAAAAATTCAAATGAGGGGCCAAGGATTCGATCCTTGGCCTTTGCAAATTCTACATTGGGCTAGTGGTATGTTATTATATAAATTTTCTCAAAAATATATATTTATATATCATATGGGCTGGGCTGTCGTGAGCCGGGCCAGCCCATGAAATTAAGTGGCCCGGCCCACCACGATCCACGGGTCGTGGCCCAATGGGCTGGGCTGGCCCATTTGACATCTTTAGTTGCACCCATGCAAAAAGCATCCAATTGGAACTGATTTGGTGTGGATGAGAGCACCATACACCATCCAACCAACCAATCACCTTTCTACTAAAATGTGAGCTACTTTGCAAATCAATTCATTACTTCTGGAAATTATATTTTCACTGTTAACGTGTATTTTGTACACGTTTCTCTTATGATATATTGCGTTAATTGATATGCTTTTAGTCCATATCTCATAGTTTTATGCTTCTATTGCTATATCTAGGTGTTTGGATGAGAATGGATTGAAAAGGTGACAAAAAGAGACGAAAACGATAAAGATTGACTTTGCAAATGGATGGAAGCAGAAAGGTTACCAGAATTAAGCGTGACCAGAAGTCACGCCCAAAACATGCGAGCTTTCTGTCCTGGGACGAAGAAAAATTCAAGATTTCGACTTTTCAGCTGGATTTGACTTTGGATGCACGTTTTTAGTTCCCTAATATGTTGGGATTTATTTTCTTTTATGTTAGGAATTTTATTTCCTTGTTTTGAATAATCCTAGTTGGAATAGGATTCTTAAAATCCTATATTTTATTTGTTTCCTTGTTTAGTTAGGATTCCCCTAGGTTTAAATAAGTGGAATATTATTCCACAAAGACATTCTATTTTTACTATTCACGTTTTTTATTTCTCTTGGGGAATTCGAATTCATCTTTTGTAAGACGATTCTCGATTATGTGTTGCTAAACACATAATTCTAGTTAAAGGATTTTAAGGTTTGATTTCTTTAATTTCGTGAGATTGCTTGTGCTTTTATCTTCATTGTTATTTGAGTATTTACTTTTTCTCCGAGCCTTGTTGATAATATGTTTCAATAGGTTAGATAACCTGATCAATTATTTAATCTTTGAAATCGTATTTAGCTAATTAGGACCCAAATCCGTAATTGTTTGGTAAACCCTAATATTCGTAGCAGTTAGCGACGTTGATTATGGACAAGTTTTCGATTAGTCGTTATGGGAATTAGTGATCCGGTTTAAATAATCCGAGTTTGTGTGTTTATTGATCGGAATTAGTGTTTTTCTAGTGCTTGAATGCTATCGATAAATTAAATCCTGAGAGTTTGTTTAGGGTTGTTTAAACGATAAGGGCAATAATCAAAGAGTTTGTTTTGATTATCGAAGACATAAGGAAAAACGAGGTTGTCAGAGTTTGTTGACAACTATAGCTAATTTACTAAGGAGCTTTGAACTATTTTATTTGCAATCAATGATCGAACAATAAAAATCAATACCGAGATATCCTAAGACTAGAATCCCTCACCTCATTGATTTCGAAATTAATTTTATTGCTTTCAATTTATTTGCGTCTTTTAAATTCGTTTTAGTTAACCATATCCAAAACCCCCCTTTTTCAATCGATATTAGTACTTTAGGAATTGAATCTACACTGTTCCCTGAGGATCGACCCTACTTATCGCTAATTACAAATTATTTTGAGTAGGTTATTTATTTTTGTTGGATTCGACACCCACCAAATTTTGGCGCCGTTGCCGGGGAACGGTGTTATAGATTTATTTATTTTGTTACTACTATTTTTGTTTAGTTTTTTTGTATTATTAGATCTCTTTATATAGGTAAATTTCAGATCAAGAAAAGAGCTCAAGAGATCTTGCAACGTTCTTAGATGCCATGGCTACAGTCGAGAGGACTTTAAAGGAGTTGTGGGCTATGCCAAACATTAATGAGCAATCTTCTTACTTTCAATGCCCTACTTTTGAAGTTGATTTTGATTTAACAGATGAATTTATTCGCTCACTTCCTATTTTTCATGGTTTTGTAGGAGATGACCCTCATAAACATCTAAATGAGTTCCATGCGGTATGTTCAGTAATGAAACCAAGGGATGTCACTGACGATCAAATCAAGTTTCGAGCCTTTCTTTTATCTTTAGCAGACAATATCAGAGATTGGTACTATGATTTGTCTTTTGGTTCAATCAAGACATGGGCTCAACTGGAAGCAAAATTCATAGAGAAATTTTTCTCTGCCTTCCGTGTTCAAGAGGAGTCGTACAGACAAGCTTATGATGGATTATGGGGTGTTCCATAGAGTAATTACAATCCATATTCCAACACTTACAATCCGGGATGGAATTATCACTCCAATCTGAGCTACGCCCCACGACCACCTAGCTATTACGAGCAACAATGCCCATCGTTTCCTCAACAAAACCAACCGTCTGGTAATTCTCTAGAAGATATGATTAAAACATTGGTCGCTAATACTCAAAAATTTCAGCAAAGCACCGAGCAATTCCAACAGGACTTACAACAGATTCGACAAGAAAACCAAAAGACTATCAAGAATCTAGAAAATCAAATGAGTCACATGGCCACTACTATGAACGAATTGGTAAGCCAGAACTCGGGGAAGCTTCCATCTCAAGTTATCGTGAACCCAAAAGAGAATGCAAATGCTGTAACTTTGAGGACTGGGAAGGAATTGAAAGAACCCGAGCGAATCTCCAGGAATGAAGAGGAAAATGAGTTGGAAAAAGAAGAAGAACCCATAGTCAAGAAGAAGCCGATGACATTTGTGATACCTCCTCCATTCCCTGGTCGTTTTGCTAACTGTAAACAAGTGGTGGATATAGAAGATGAATCTCCAACATATGATAAGGAAGTTGGAAAATATAAGATTCTTACAGAATATGAGATTTTTGGGGAATATGAGCTTCTTAGAGAATATGAGATGTTTGAGGAAGATGAGATCAGTGACGATGAAGAGGTGGAAGGTGAGTCGAGAGAGAAAAATGTGGACCATCAACTCACAAAACCAACGGAAACACTTACCGAGCAATCTAAGGTTATTGAGATCACTCCTCCAAAATATGAGAATGAAGTCGCAGAATATGAAATTTTTGGGGAAGATGAGATCAGTGACGATGAAGAGGAGGATATGGAAGATGAATCTCCAACACTCGAAAAGGAGGTAACTTCAAAATGCAAAGACCCTGGTAAGTTTATTATCCCTTGTATGATATGTGATGTGCAATTTGAGAACACTATGTTAGACCATGAATCTTCTGTAAATATCATGCCCCATTCTATTTATGAGTCTTTGAATGTGAAAAAATTGAGAAAAACGGACATGATTATACAATTAACTAATGCGTCTAATGCATCTTCTAATGGCTTTCTTGAGAACGTATTGGTTCATGTCAATGACTTAGTTTTTCCTATTGATTTTTATGTTGTTGATATGGATGAAGATCAATCTAGTAAGTTAGCCCCTCTCATTCTTGGAAAACCATTTCTGAAAACATCTAGGGCTAAAATTAATGTGCATGATGGAACTCTTACTATGGATGACTTTGTGATGTTTAATTTATATGATTCCATGAAGTGTTCTACTAATGATTGCTCTATGTTTGGTTTAGATGCTACTAACTTTGTGATGCAGCGAATTTTTAAATTTAATGATGATGATCCACTAAAGGTAGCTTGGCATAGTGATGGCTTTGAACCTCCGACTTAAGCCACTTGAGGCATAACTACGTCTAGCCGACGACGTTAAAGAATGGCGCTTCTTGGGAGGCAACCCATGCTCGTTTTTAATTTTTCGCATTTTGATATTAAGTTTTTTTTCCAAAACGCAGAAAGGTCACCAAAATTAAGCGTGACCATTCTGGTCACGCCTAAAATTGGCGAGCTTTCTGCTTCGTCCCCTGTTTTCCCTTTTGTTTTTCTTTTAAAAAAAAAAAAAAAAAAATCGAAAATACATAAAATCCAAAAAAATTCGAAAAATAAACAAAATTAGGAAATATATATATATATATATATATATATATATATTTCCTTAAAACAAAAAGATTTTTTTACCTTATTTTTGTTTTTCAAAATCTTTCAAAATCTTTCCTTAATAACAAAAAAGATTTTTTTCCCTCAACCAATCTTATCCCTAAAGAATCCTTTTAATTTCAAAACCCTAAAATTACCCCCAAAATCACTTTTCACTAAACCTAATCTCACGCAGCCCCTCTAATCCATCTTCTCCATTCTTCTATATTGCAGAACCACCTCGCGCCGCCCCTCACAACCGTATACATCATCTTCTCCGCCATCAACACCATCGTCTCCGATACCATGGGTCGCACAAACAGAGCTAAGCCACGACCTCCACCGCGTGAACCCACGGCACCACTGAACCTGCCTGAGCCCGAACCCTTACCCGAAATCGAACCCGCGATCGAACAAGAGTCGAACCAATCATCTTACCAAGAGCAATCTGAGCCCTCCGCTGAAACAGGGAAGTCCTCCTTCCACTTCTTGTTTTTCATTCTTATGCATTGTCGGTTTTTATATGCTTTACATTGAGGACAATGTCTACTTTAAGTGTGGGGGGATGATTTCCAATTGCCTTGCATGATCTCTGATTTTGTTTAATTTTGGGCACATGTTCTTTGGTTGTTGTTTACTTTTGGCGCAATAAAATTTTTCAAAATTTCTTTCGCTTTGTGATGGTAGAGTATAATTTTCGTTAATTGGCTGACCGAGTCTAGTTTGTTTGATTTGACCGTGTGCTTGTTGATGGAATATCGTGTCGTATGAATTTCAATTGCTAGCATGACTTTGAATGAGAACGATAGAATTGCACGTTTTAGTTCGACCAACCCCACAATGTGAGCTTTTTGAAGCCTTGATTTGATTGCATATCCATGTAAATTTTTCTTTCTTGTGTGAATCTTGCATGATTAGTACGTGTTCTAGAACTTGCTTTGAACCATTTCGAGGTTACATGATTGTGTGCACATTTGAAAGTGATAAAGGCATTAGGATTTAACCACTTAGCCATATGAGCCTACCTTTTTATTTTCCCCTAGTGAGCCCACTTGAGCCTATTAGCCTATTTGTTGTTTTGAAAACCCGAACTTTGAGCATTCACCATTTTTTGTATATCTCTTTGTTTTACCCGTCCCCAAAATGAGTCGAACATCGAGAACATTATACTTGTTTGAGATTTAAGGACGACATTGTGTTTTGATTAAGTGTGGGGGACCTCGGAAGAAAAGAAAAAAGGAGGGTTTATCGAAAAGAAAAGAAAAAAAAAACAGAAAAAGAAAAAAAAATTATATTTCGAACAAGTTCGAAGATAAAAAAAAATAGAAAACAAAAGAAAAGAAAAAAAAAAAATTTTGAGGAAAAGGAAAATGATGAAGCGAGTCGCGAGAGAGTATGAAAATAAAGGTATTTGGGTCCTTATTGCTAGAATTACCCAATAGCGTCTTGATGTTCTTCGAATTTATGGACTTAGCTTTTCATTACTTTTTTTCTCCTACCCCGAGCCCTAAGCCCCATTACAACCTTGAATAAAAGACCTTTTGATTCGTTTGTGCATACTTTCGATAGTAGTGGAGATTTCGGTGTATAAGCAAGCCTATGTGATCGTATT
Source organism: Verbascum thapsus (assembly GCA_963669365.1). Classification (NCBI taxonomy): domain Eukaryota; kingdom Viridiplantae; phylum Streptophyta; class Magnoliopsida; order Lamiales; family Scrophulariaceae; genus Verbascum; species Verbascum thapsus. The sequence goes on along the minus strand of OY770107.1, from coordinate 6,441,859 downwards.
AACATGTTAAGAATTGAGCGATACACGAAATACCCTATACACGAGTGATTGGAGAGGATTGTGAGAATGGTCGTCTAATTTCGTGCATTTTTATTTTTCGAAGTGAGATTGTTGTGTTGGTTTTTGGTTTATTGTGGCATTGATTTCCTTGATACTTGCATGTGTCAACTTAACATTCTCGATTTTGTCCTTTGGTTCATATATCTCTACTTGATCAAGTGTTTGAAGTTTGTTGATTTTGCGTTGCCCAAATGTCAAACATTGCCCGAGACGTGCAATAGCTTAAGTGTGGGGGTGTTTGTTAACGTGTATTTTGTACACGTTTCTCTTATGATATATTGCGTTAATTGATATGCTTTTAGTCCATATCTCATAGTTTTATGCTTCTATTGCTATATCTAGGTGTTTGGATGAGAATGGATTGAAAAGGTGACAAAAAGAGACGAAAACGACAAAGATTGACTTTGCAAATGGATGGAAGCAGAAAGGTTACCAGAATTAAGCGTGACCAGAAGTCACGCCCAAAACATGCGAGCTTTCTGTCCTGGGACGAAGAAAAATTCAAGATTTCGACTTTTCAGCTGGATTTGACTTTGGATGCACGTTTTTAGTTCCCTAATATGTTGGGATTTATTTTCTTTTATGTTAGGAATTTTATTTCCTTGTTTTGAATAATCCTAGTTGGAATAGGATTCTTAAAATCCTATCTTTTATTTGTTTCCTTGTTTAGTTAGGATTCCCCTAGGTTTAAATAAGTGGAATATTATTCCACAAAGACATTCTATTTTTACTATTCACATTTTTTATTTCTCTTGGGGAATTCGAATTCATCTTTTGTAAGACGATTCTCGATTATGTGTTGCTAAACACATAATTCTAGTCAAAGGATTTTAAGGTTTGATTTCTTTTAATTTCGTGAGATTGCTTGTGCTTTTATCTTCATTGTTCTTTGAGTATTTACTTTTTCTCCGAGCCTTGTTGATAATATGTTTCAATAGGTTAGATAACCTGATCAATTATTTAATCTTTGAAATCGTATTTAACTAATTAGGACCCAAATCCGTAATTGTTTGGTAAACCCTAATATTCGTAGCAGTTAGCGACGTTGATTATGGACAAGTTTTCGATTAGTCGTTATGGGAATTAGTGATCCGGTTTAAATAATCCGAGTTTGTGTGTTTATTGATCGGAATTAGTGTTTTTCTAGTGCTTGAATGCTATCGATAAATTAAATCCTGAGAGTTTGTTTAGGGTTGTTTAAACGATAAGGGCAATAATCAAAGAGTTTGTTTTGATTATCGAAGACATAAGGAAAAACGAGGTTGTCAGAGTTTGTTGACAACTATAGCTAATTTACTAAGGAGCTTTGAACTATTTTATTTGCAATCAATGATCGAACAATAGAAATCAATACCGAGATATCCTAAGACTAGAATCCCTCACCTCATTGATTTCGAAATTAATTTTATTGCTTTCAATTTATTTGCGTCTTTTAAATTCATTTTAGTTAACCATATCCAAAACCCCCCTTTTTCAATCGATATTAGTACTTTAGGAATTGAATCTACACTGTTCCCTGAGGATCGACCCTACTTATCGCTAATTACAAATTATTTTGAGTAGGTTATTTATTTTTGTTGGATTCGACGCCCACCATTCACCCCAAAACTTTTTGAATCTTGAACAATGACATTCTCTCAAATTGGTCCTTCAATTTTTCGATTTGAACATTTTAGACTCCAAACTAAATGAACTTTCTCTCATACAATCACGGCCGTCGATTGTATGATTTATGATCATTTAATCGTATATGTATCAATCGATTAGTTGATTCCAATCATGAGCAACGTCATAAGTGACACAATTTATTAATTAATTTCTCATTCATCCGAAATCGGATTTGAGTAATTAAATACTCTAAGTTTTTCTACTCGAAACATAGAATAATTTGAGCCAAAAATATTCAGCTTTCGACATTTGAAATTTACTTTAATCTTTAGATAAATTATGCTAAAATATAATTTACTCAATCAAGATTTCCAACATGAACTAGGTTTAGACTTGATCATGTAGAAAGGTACGCAGGCAGCCTAATAACCTGGGTGCAGTCTATAGTATATAACATTTCTACGACACAGGTTTGTTAGCGAGCCTCAGCTTGATTTAGGAACCCTCGTTTTACGAGCTAGATTAATAATTTTTTTCTTTTCACCACTCCTTAGTTTAAAAGTGTTGTTTACTAGGTATACGAACTTGTTATGGAAATGATTTAGTCGAGGCACGGGTTATCCGATTTCCTTAACACAATTACGCCCCGCTCACGGTGGTTACGGAATATGGCGTTTGTGTCCCAAGATACAACGACTAACGTCTTAGAAATAGGACCACTCCAAATTTCTAAGTCTAGCGAACAAGTGTTCTGCTAGAGCTCTCGTAAGAAAGAAAGAAGAAGAAATGATATGAAGTTAATACTTCGGTGTGAAAATCTGGAAATAGGAGGACCCTATTTATAGATTTCCAAAATTTGGGGGCCGAAAAGATACAACTTTTCGAAATCTGCAAAACAGCCCCTGGAAGATGAAAAGTCGCTTTTTCACTCCCAACGGGTGCCGTTCCAGTGCGAACGGGTGCACTACGCACCCCGTCGTCCATTGATCAACATGGTTCACTATCTCGATTAATCGTGGCCATCGATTAAAAGAGTTGTGATCCTTTGTTTCAACGGATAGAAATCCAACGGTCCAAAATTAATGTGGAAAATAAAAATTTAATTAATTAAATAGATTTTATATAAAAAATATAAATTCGGACGACCCACGACCCGACCCAACCCGCCCAGCCCGGCCCAAGCCCAGGCCCAGGCCCACGGACCACAGACCCGAACCCGACCGAGCCGACCCGCCCGGTCGGTCGGTCGGCGGCGGCGGCGACGCGCGCGTGTGTGTGTGCGCGCGAGGCGGGTCTAACCATGGCTAACCATGGCCTCCCCCCTCTAAACCCACACAAACATGTTATGACCCAAGGCCACAAACTTTATTTTTCATGTTGAGCTTAATACACTCATCTAAACTTATGTTTAGAACCTATGTGGGATACCCACATTTTCCCCAATTCAAATGCTAAACTTCAACATCAAATTTCTCATTCATCCGAGATCGGAATCGAGAAATTCGAAAGGTTAACGATATCTACTCAGAACGTAGTTTCATAATATATAAAAATGTCCTCATTCCGAGTACAATAGTATTTTTGAATTGATTGAGATTTCCAACAATCCCCCACATGAATGAAAATATGCAGATGCAGATGCTACGAGAGTTCAGGCGAGAAGCTATTGCATCAGAATAGATAGCTGGCGGTTTGAATCTTTCTTAGTGAGATATCATCGGATACACTAGGCTCCCCAATGAACGTGATGTCTTGAATTGGTCAGCCGTTTGTGTGTACCTAGACAATGATATTCACACAATAGTTTCTCTACAGATCTTGTTCTCTGTTGGTCCATTTTGGCCGTGGAACACCATCTTGGACTCATAAGTGTGTACTTATTGAAGCGGCCCCACTTCACACTTATATAGGTGACCTCCTATTAAGAGTATCCTGGCATACTCCACTTTATTACGTCACATACTTAGACAGTATAGGAATCATTAAAAGTTTTGCAACTTAACCTTTGCTACACACTCCAGGGAGCACTTGTTCAACATAGGAATGGGTCGAAGTGATTATCACTTCCAAGTGCACTGAACTTTCATAACTTCGTTTTCCCATTGAACCAAGATCTTGGGATCTCCAGTCAACAAGGTTGGGTTCCGCTATGTCCATTCTTAAGATGTAGGCTGTCACGCCCCCGGACCGGGCCCGTGGCGATGACCCTTTTCTTTTCGTAAATGTTATGGTTTTCTAAAATAATAAAATACATCCTTTGGGAATAAAACAAACCATTTTCTTTACAATATTAAAACCTTGTACATAAACAAACATTCGTTTACAAAACCATAACAGAGCGGCTATTTAAAACAAAAATCAGAGTTTTTGAGCTACAAAACACTCGAAACACGGCATATGAACATAGCTCTGTCTGACCGCTCGGGAGGCTTGGACAACCTTCACATATGCACACTAATCATCACCTGCATCATAAGAATCTAATGAGCTAATGGCTCAGTAAGAAGAAGCTCGGTTATAGCAATATATCACGTAGCAGATAAGACAGTCAATAATGCATAGTTCATTTAAAACATTATCTTTTCCTCTTGGGTACCCCGAAGTATGGTATTCGACTGATGATGATAGGCGTCTGTTTTCGGAACCTGTTCATAAATGGCCATAAAAAGAAGCATCGCGGGGGTTCTCATACCGACCTTTCGGCCGATGATATTAGCCGCTAGCTCCATCATATATCGTGGCTTTATCTATCTTGGTTTTTACACCTCAAGGTATTCACCACCCTCTGTGGGTCCGCCGGTCCCTCCCACGTCCCGTGCCTACCCGACCGCCAATCAAATACCAAACTTCTCTTTCGAAATCGTTTTCTTTCCATATGTATCAATATAATGCAACATAATCACATGTACTTCAACATTTCATATCATAAAACATCATTTCCAATATCACATATAATAAATCATAAATCATCAACATTTAACACAATCGGCACATAATACATTCATTTTCAAACAATCAATTAACAAATAATCATAAACATAAATAATATTGATTCTTACGATGCGTCAAAGAACACATCTTCTTACCTTATGTTGTTAGCAGTGAAATCGGTAACGGTAACGCTACTGGAAGCTACCTATAGTGCTAGTTGTTTATTAACCTGTAAAACGATATATAACCTATCTAAATAAAATTTTCGACTAATATTCCAAATTTACCGATTAAATTGAAGAAACTATTGATAAAATACTTACGTGTAACGCGTACGTCAATTCGTATATTTTCTACGAATTTTTCTCTATTTTTTTCTTTCTTTTCTTTTCTTCTTCTTCTCTTCTACTTTGTTCCACGTTTTCTTACTGTTTTCTCTCTTTCTTCTTTGTTAGTTTTATGTTTAGAAATGATTTAACATATATATATATATATATTAGATAAAGTTTGGTAAAAGTGAGGCGGCAAAGGTGGTGACTAATGTAATAATAATAATATTATTATATTCTTATAATTATTTGCAGCTGCTAGCTTATTACGTGTTATACATTTATGCGTTATATATTCTACGTGTCATGTATTTAACTAATCGGGACATACCGGTAACACGTGAGTGACGCGTAGTGTATAAAATATTTTTACCCGATAATTATCCGGAAGGTTTAATGTACCGTATTCGATCAAAACTCTAATGTTAAGCGTGCTCATACCAGAGCAATCCTAAGATGAGTGACCTCCTGGGAAGCACCTCAATTTTTCCGTTCATTAGTTAATTCGTGATAAGTGCTAGACGTCATATCCGCTTAATCTAATTCGTTGATTGTCTAAATGTCGTGCCTGCTTAATTGATTTCTACTTAACTAGTAGAGGATGCTAATTAAATGCATTCTAAATGCAGGTATCACATATGAGCGCGCAAGTATTTTCGTAAAATCATGCATTTATCATATAATTAGCAAATACTCATATTCGTGCAATCATGCCATTTATATGCTATAAATCAATAAATGCTAACTGTATGATATGCTTATTGTTGGCCGGGTGTGAGATCATTGGGCATTACAATCATATCCTCCTTATAAAAATTTTGTCCTCAAAATTTGACATACCTAAATAATTCTGGGTACTTGCTCCGCATTTCTTCTTCCCTTTCCCAAGTAGCTTCTTCTACTGCATGATTTCTCCACAAAACCTTGACCAAGTTAATACTTTTATTTCTCAACTGTTTTACCTTCTGATCAAGAATTTGCACTGGTTTCTCCTCGTAAGCTAAATCTGAAGATAACTCCAACGGCTCGTAACTTAACACATGAGAGGGATTTGACACGTATTTCTTCAGCATTGACACATGGAAAACATTGTGAACACCGGTTAATGAAGGAGGTAAGGCCACTCTGTAAGCTCTATCCCCAACTCTTTCAAGAATTTCAAACGGACCAACATATCTCGGACTTAGTTTCCCTTTGTTCCCAAATCGCATGATTCCCTTCATTGGAGCCACTTTCAGAAACACATGATCCCCAACAGCGAATTCTAAGTCTCTTCTCCGGATGTCTGCGTAACTTTTCTGTCTGCTTTGTGCCGTTTTCATTCTTTCACGTATCTTCTCTACAATCGTAGTTGTTTGTTGTACCAATTCTGGACCAAGTAATTTTCTTTCTCCAACTTCATCCCAATGAACCGGAGATCTGCATTTTCTTCCATATAACGCTTCATAAGGTGCCATTCCAATGGTAGATTGATAGCTATTATTGTAAGTAAACTCCACCAACGGTAATTTCGTATCCCAACTTCCTGGAAAATCTAATGTGCATGCTCGTAGCATATCCTCGAGTATCTGAATAACCCTTTCTGACTGCCCATCGCTCTGTGGATGAAATGCTGTACTGAATGCAAGTTTTGTTCCCATGGCACTGTGCAAACTCTTCCAAAATGTAGACGTAAATTTAGGATCTCGATCAGATACTATAGAAACTGGCACTCCATGTAATCTAACTATTTCATTAATGTATTGTTGAGCATACTGATCAATATTATACGTTGACTTCACTGCAAGGAAATGAGCTGATTTTGTTAATCTATCAACAATGACCCATATGGAGTTGTATCCCTTCTGAGTTCTAGGTAATCCCAACACAAAATCTATCGTAATATGTTCCCATTTCCATTCTGGTATCGGTAGAGGTTTTAGTAAACCCGCCGGTCTTTGGTGTTCAACCTTAACCTGTTGGCAAGTCAAGCATTCTGCCACAAATGTTGCTATATCTTTCTTCATACCCGTCCACCAATAATGTTGTTGTAGATCTTTGTACATCTTTGTACTACCGGGGTGTACTGAATAAGGACTAGCATGAGCTTCTTTCAAAATGTCTACTTTGATAGTCTGATCAGATGGCACACATAATCTTCCTTGATATTTCATAACTCCATCATCAGAAATTGCGAATTCGGTCTTCTTCCCTTCGTCTATCTTTCTCTTTATCTCAATCAGATACGCATCATTTTTCTGAGCTTCGATGATTCTGTCACGAAGTACAGGCTTCAACGTCAGGGCTGACAAATAACATACCTCCCATTTGGGTACAATTTCAAGTTCTAATTTCTGCAAATCTTGTAATAATGGCCTCTGTATGACAAGGGAAGACATCGACTTTCTACTCAATGCATCAGCTACCACGTTGGCTTTACCGGGATGATAATTGATCACACAATCATAATCTTTCACAAGTTCTAACCATCTCCGTTGTCTCATATTCAACTCCTTTTGGGTGAAGAAGTACTTCAAACTTTTGTGATCTGTGTAAATTTCACATTTCTCACCATACAAGTAATGTCTCCAAATTTTTAGGGCGAAAACGACAGCGGCAAGTTCCAAATCATGAGTTGGGTAATTCTTTTCATACTCTTTCAATTGCCTTGAAGCATAGGCAATTACCTTCCCATTCTGCATTAACACAGCACCCAAACCATTTTTAGAAGCATCACTGTATACTACGAATCCACCAGTTCCAGTTGGAACAGAGAGAATAGGAGCTGTAGTCAATCGATGTTTCAGCTCTTGAAAACTCTTTTCACAAGTATCGGTCCAAACAAACTTCACGTTCTTTCTTGTCAACGTCGTTAGTGGAACCGCCAATTTTGAGAATCCCTGAACGAATCTTCTATAATATCCTGCCAATCCCAAGAAACTTCGAACTTCTGACACAGTTGTTGGTGTTTGCCAGTTATTCACAGCTTCTATCTTGCTCGGATCAACTGAAATTCCATCATTCGATACCACATGCCCTAAGAATACCACTTGTTCAAGCCAGAATTCACATTTCTTGAATTTAGCGTATAGTTGTTTCTCCTTTAGAACTTGCAACACTAGTCTCAAATGTTCTTTGTGTTCCCATTTATCACGTGAGTAGATCAGGATATCATCGATAAACACAATTACGAACTTGTCAAGAAAAGCCTTGAATACCCGATTCATCAAATCCATGAAGGCTGCAGGAGCATTTGTTAAACCGAAAGGCATCACTAGAAACTCGTAATGGCCATACCTTGTTCTGAATGCAGTTTTCTGTATATCTCCTTCTTTGACCTTTAATTGGTGATAACCTGAACGCAAATCAATCTTCGAAAATACCGATGCACCTTGCAATTGATCAAACAAGTCATCTATTCTGGGAAGAGGATACTTATTTTTGATTGTTACTTTGTTGAGTTCCCTGTAATCAATACATAACCTCATTGTCCCGTCTTTCTTCTTAACAAATAATACCGGAGCTCCCCAAGGAGAATAGCTCGGGCGAATAAACCCCTTATCAAGTAAGTCTTGCAATTGCACTTTCAACTCTTTCAACTCGGTTGGGGCCATTCTGTACGGTGCTTTAGAAACAGGGGCAGTTCCTGGCACAACATCAATCCCAAATTCAATTTCTCGATCTGGTGGTAGTCCTGGTAAATCATCTGGAAATACTTCTGGAAATTCTTTGACCACTTCTACATCGTCAGGCTTTAATTGTGTCTCGATCGAGGTATCTACCACACTTGCCAAGTATCCAACGCAACCTTTGTTCAACATCTTTTGAGCTTTCAGTGCAGATATAATTGGTAAAGAAAGTGAGCCTGAAGTACCGCTAAACATAAATTCCTCCTTTTCAGGTGGCTGAAAGATCACAATCTTCTTGTTACAATCGATGGTGGCACGGTATTTGGTAAGCCAATCCATACCCAATATAACCTCAAAATTTGAAATCGGCAAGACAACAAGATCAGCATATAATACTCTGCTACCAATCTGAATAGAACAAGCCCTCAATACATGACTCGAATCCATTTCTTCCCCCGATGGAATGGTCACACTATAACTTATTTTCAGCAAGTCCGGTGTAATGCCCAGTTTTCTCACAAATGCATTTGATACGAATGAATGCGTAGAACCTGAATCTATCAATGCAAATGCAGGCAATCCAGAAATCAAAATAGTACCTGAAACGACTGAGGGGTCTGCATCGGCCTGTTCATTCGTCATAGAGTAAACTCTTCCTTGCACTTTATTCTGAAGGGTTGGGCAGTCCTTTGCAAAATGTCCAGGCTTCTTGCATTTAAAACAAAAGTTCGAACCCATTCGACATTCCCCAAGATGATTCCTGCCACATATATTACACCTCGGCCTTTCGACTTCATTGGAGGTCTGTCCAACTCTTGGACGCTTGTCATTATTCCTCTGGCCTGGTTTCTGCTCTGGTTTCTTCCACGGTGTTGGGTTTCTCGGGGTGAACATTTGCCTCTTTTGCTGATAAGATTTTTGAATTTCTTTTTCATCCAAGTCGGCCATTAGAGCTTTATCCACAATTTCTCTGAATTCAGTAGCTGAAGACATTCTGACATCCCGTCTAATCTCAGGCTTCAGTCCTCTTAAGAAATGATCGATCTTTTCAGTATTATCTCTCGCAATGTAAGGAACGTATCTGCAACCTTCTTCGAATTTTCTAACATAGTCGCAAACCGTCATGTCTCCCTGTTTCAGCTCCAAGAACTCTTTAACCTTGAGGGATCTGGCATCTCTAGTGAAGTATTTGTCATAAAAGATCACCTTGAACCTTTCCCATGTCAGTGTCTCCATATCCACTGCAAGTTTAGCACCTTCCCACCAGATTCTTGCCTCTTTCTTCATTAAGAATATTGCACAAAGCACCTTCTCGGCGTCGTCGATACGCATGTAGTCGAAGATAACATCTAATGATTTAACCCATTCCTCGGCAACTATAGGATCCGAACCACCATAGAAGTCAGATGGTTCCATCTTTCTGAATTTTTCGTACACAGCTTGTGGATTTTCAGGACGAACTGGAGGTGCATTCACTTGGTTATTCTGTTCTTGATTTCTTTGCTGCATGTCTAATAACTGTTGAATCTGTTCGCCATGCATTCTGGTTTGTTGTTGTATCAGATTAGTCAAATTATCCACCACATTATTACCACCTTCTTCGGCACCCATAGCTTTACGTTTCGGCGGCATGATTTCCTATATATTGCCCAATTTATCCCTTTCACCAGCCAATAATGAATGTATAATAATGACAATAATATGCGTTAATCAAACATAAAGAAATAAATAAAAGAGTTGACCAAGTTTCCCCAGCCAGAATATGTTCATATGCCTTCTTCTGTCTTCAGGAAAGACTAAACCTCCGCTCTGATACCATAAAACTGTCACGCCCCCGGACCGGGCCGGTGGCGATGACCCTTTTCTTTTCGTAAATGTTATGGTTTTCTAAAATAATAAAATACATCCTTTGGGAATAAAACAAACCATTTTCTTTACAATATTAAAACCTTGTACATAAACAAACATTCGTTTACAAAACCATAACAGAGCGGCTATTTAAAACAAAAATCAGAGTTTTTGAGCTACAAAACACTCGAAACACGGCATATGAACATAGCTCTGTCTGACCGCTCGGGAGGCTTGGACAACCTTCACATATGCACACTAATCATCACCTGCATCATAAGAATCTAATGAGCTAATGGCTCAGTAAGAAGAAGCTCGGTTATAGCAATATATCACGTAGCAGATAAGACAGTCAATAATGCATAGTTCATTTAAAACATTATCTTTTCCTCTTGGGTACCCCGAAGTATGGTATTCGACTGATGATGATAGGCGTCTGTTTTCGGAACCTGTTCATAAATGGCCATAAAAAGAAGCATCGCGGGGGTTCTCATACCGACCTTTCGGCCGATGATATTAGCCGCTAGCTCCATCATATATCGTGGCTTTATCTATCTTGGTTTTTACACCTCAAGGTATTCACCACCCTCTGTGGGTCCGCCGGTCCCTCCCACGTCCCGTGCCTACCCGACCGCCAATCAAATACCAAACTTCTCTTTCGAAATCGTTTTCTTTCCATATGTATCAATATAATGCAACATAATCACATGTACTTCAACATTTCATATCATAAAACATCATTTCCAATATCACATATAATAAATCATAAATCATCAACATTTAACACAATCGGCACATAATACATTCATTTTCAAACAATCAATTAACAAATAATCATAAACATAAATAATATTGATTCTTACGATGCGTCAAAGAACACATCTTCTTACCTTATGTTGTTAGCAGTGAAATCGGTAACGGTAACGCTACTGGAAGCTACCTATAGTGCTAGTTGTTTATTAACCTGTAAAACGATATATAACCTATCTAAATAAAATTTTCGACTAATATTCCAAATTTACCGATTAAATTGAAGAAACTATTGATAAAATACTTACGTGTAACGCGTACGTCAATTCGTATATTTTCTACGAATTTTTCTCTATTTTTTTCTTTCTTTTCTTTTCTTCTTCTTCTCTTCTACTTTGTTCCACGTTTTCTTACTGTTTTCTCTCTTTCTTCTTTGTTAGTTTTATGTTTAGAAATGATTTAACATATATATATATATATATTAGATAAAGTTTGGTAAAAGTGAGGCGGCAAAGGTGGTGACTAATGTAATAATAATAATATTATTATATTCTTATAATTATTTGCAGCTGCTAGCTTATTACGTGTTATACATTTATGCGTTATATATTCTACGTGTCATGTATTTAACTAATCGGGACATACCGGTAACACGTGAGTGACGCGTAGTGTATAAAATATTTTTACCCGATAATTATCCGGAAGGTTTAATGTACCGTATTCGATCAAAACTCTAATGTTAAGCGTGCTCATACCAGAGCAATCCTAAGATGAGTGACCTCCTGGGAAGCACCTCAATTTTTCCGTTCATTAGTTAATTCGTGATAAGTGCTAGACGTCATATCCGCTTAATCTAATTCGTTGATTGTCTAAATGTCGTGCCTGCTTAATTGATTTCTACTTAACTAGTAGAGGATGCTAATTAAATGCATTCTAAATGCAGGTATCACATATGAGCGCGCAAGTATTTTCGTAAAATCATGCATTTATCATATAATTAGCAAATACTCATATTCGTGCAATCATGCCATTTATATGCTATAAATCAATAAATGCTAACTGTATGATATGCTTATTGTTGGCCGGGTGTGAGATCATTGGGCATTACATAGGCTTTAAGCCCATTCCCTTCGTTGAGCTTTCAACTAAATCTCTTAGCAGGCCTTTTGTTAACGGATCCGCAATATTTTCCTTTGACTTTATATACTCTATGGAAATTATACAACTAGAGATTAGTTGTTTGATGGTATTATGTCGTCGACGTATATGTCTAGACTTATCATTATACATACTACTTTGTGCTCTTCCAATTGCTGATTGACTATCGCAATGTATCAAAATTGAAGGCACTGGTTTTGTCCAACATGGAATGTCTTCTAAGAAGTTACGAAGCCACTCAGCTTCTTCACCAGCTTTATCTAAAGCTATGAACTCGGATTCCATAGTAGATCGAGTAATACACGTTTGTTTAGAAGACTTCCATGACACAGCTCCTCCACCTATGGTAAAAACATAACCACTAGTGGATTTGGAGTCATTTGAATCAGATATCCAGTTTGCGTCGCTGTATCCTTCTAGTACAGCGGGATATTTGTATAATGAATTCCATAGTTCATAGAATATCTTAGATATCTAAGAACTCTTCCCAATGCCGTTCAATGATCCTTATTTGGATTACTTGTATATCTACTCAATTTATTAACTGAGTAGGCAATGTCAGAACGCGTACAGTTTGCAATATACATCAAACTTCCAATTATTTGTGCATATTCAAGCTGTGATACGGGTTCTCCAAAGTGTTTCTTTAAAGTTAAGTTAGGATCCATTCATTTTGTATTCATGATTATTTCATGATTACTTCCCATTATTAACATGTCATCTACATAGAGACTCACGATGACATATTCCTTTTGTGTGTATTTTATATAGATACACTTGTCACATTCATTGATCTTGAAACCATTTGATAACATTGTGTTGTCAAATTTTTCATGCTACTGTTTTGGTGCTTGTTTAAGCCCATACAATGATTTGACAAGTTTACACACTTTGTTTTCTTGCCCTGGAGCAACATACCCCTCAGGTTGTTCCATATAGACTTCTTCGTCCAATTCTCCATTTAAAAATGCAGTTTTAACATCCATTTGGTGTATCTCAAGGTCATGCAAAGCAGCAATCGCAATTAGTACCCTTATGGATGTTATTCTTGATACCGGAGAATAAGTATCAAAATAATCAAGGCCTTCGGTTTGTCGATATCTTTTTGCTACCAAACGAGCCTTATATTTATCAATACTCCCATCAGCCTTATATTTTCGTTTCAGAATCCACTTACAACCTAATGGTTTACTACCTTTTGGAAGATCTACTAACTCCCATGTGTGATTCTGCATAATTGATTGAATTTCACTATCAATGGCTTCTTTCCAGAGCGGTACATCTGGACTTGTTAAAGCTTCTTTGATAGTTCTTGGTTCATTTTCCGCCATATAGGTTAGGAAATCAGGACCAAAGTCATAGCCATTTTAGTCCTTTTACTACGACGTGGTTCATTATTAATTTGATCACTCGTAGACTCACGTGTTCTTTTAATAGAACTCGTTCCATTTGTTTCACTTTTTTCCTTACATGGAAAAATGTCTTCGTAAAAGACAGCATTTCTCGACTCATAATCGTCCCTTCTTGTACGTCAGAATTATCAGATTTATGTATGAGAAATCTATAGGCACTACTGTTGAGAGCATAGCCAATAAATATGCCATCTACAGTTTTTGGTCCTATTTTCACTTGTTTGGGTTTAGGTACTTCTACCTTTGCCAAACACCCCCACACTTTCAAGTATCGGTATGAAGGTTTAGCACCCTTCCACATCTCGTAAGGAGTTTCGCTCCTATCTCGATGTGAAATTTTATTCAGAATATAATTAGCAGATAGAATATTCCCCCCACATATTCTGAGGTAAACCAGAATTTATGAGTAACGCATTCATCATCTCTTTAAGAGTGCGATTTTTACGTTTAGCAATTCCATTTGATTGAGGTGAGTAATGTGCCGTAGTTTGATGAATTATTCCATGATGGGAACATAATTCTTCAAATGGTGCGCCGTATTCTCCACCTCTATCACTACGAATAATTTTTATTCGGTTATCTAGTTGATTTTCAACTTCACTTTTGTAATGAGTGAATGCTTCCAATGCTTCGTCTTTACTTCTTAATAAGTATATATAACAATATCTTGTGCAATCATCAATGAATGTAATAAAGTATTTCTTCCCACCTCTAGTTTGCACAAACTTCAAATCACAAATATCACTGTGAATAAGTTCTAGAGGTGCGGTTTTTCTTCCATCTATTGAATGAAACAGTGACTTTGCTAGTTTAGCTTCAACACAAACTTCACATTTATGTTGTTCATTCAATTGAAATTGAGGTAATAAATTCAATTTGATGAGTCGTTTTATAGTATTGTTATTAACATGTCCTAATCTAACATGCCACAAATTAAAACACTCAAGCAAGTAAGAAGAATCATTCTTTTCATATTCATACTTTCCAAGGTCACGAATGACCGTCATTACATTCATTTTGAAAAGGCCCTTATCTAGGTAACCTTTTCCTACAAACATTCCACTCTTAGTGAGTGCTACTCTATTAGCTTCAAAAGCTAGCTTAAATCCTGCTTTAACTAAAGCAGCTCCAGAAATTAGATTTTTGCTGATGTCAGGCACATGCAGCACGTCAATCAGCGTCAGTTCCTTTCCCGATGTCATTTTCAGAACCACTCTACCGAGCCCAACAATTGGCGATGTGGCAGAGTTTCCCATGTAGAGCTTTCGTCCACTTATAGGGAGATACCTCGAAAACAGCTCCTTGTCTGAGCAAATGTGTCGAGTGGCACTGGTGTCGACAAACCATTCTTTTGGATTGTCCACCGTGTTGCATTCGAACACCACAACACTGAGATCAATCTCAGACACATCAATGGGAACTGTCTTGTTCTCTACTTCGGCTAGGTGAGCTTGGCTTTGAATTTTTCCTTGGTTTGACTCTTTCTTCTTCGGAGCTTTACAGTCTTTAGCTTTGTGGTTTGGTTTCCCACAGTTATAGCACACCCCGGAGAACTTAATTCTCTTGTTCCTTCCCTTAAACTTTTCAGAACTCTTCCTCTTTTTGCTAGTATTTGACTCCGCCAAATTAGCCATGATAGGTGGTGACTTAGTTGATTCCTTGAGCTTAATACACTCATCTAAACTTATGTTTTGAACCTATGTGGGATACCCACATTTTCCCCAATTCAAATGCTAAACTCATTCATCCGAGATCGGAATCGAGAAATTCGAAAGGCTAACGATATCTACTCGGAACGTAGTTTCACAATATATAAAAATATCCTCATTCCGAGTACAATAGCATTTTCGAATTGATTGAGATTTCCAACAAAAAGGTATGAATTATTGAATTTAGTCATGTTAATTAAATGTAAATGATTACTTACCAAAAGGAAATAAAGTGAAAAATCGATACTATTAAAGCAATGTTATATCACTCATGTTTTTTTTTTTTTTTCACTTTTTGCAGCTGTGCACATTTGACAGCCTTAAGGCGAGATTCAATTGGTAAGGCTCATTTACCTTGTCCAATGTTGATTCTTTTCTAAATTTATGTCTAGAGAATATTCAGCAGATGATGATGCATGGGAGTTTCAAGAGTTGGAAGAAGAAATTACCAAAGGATATGTATATATAGTCTAATTCATTCTGTTTATTATCTATTTATTCTGGACCTACCACATGAAAATGCAAGATCGAGTTTAACCATCGAGCTGTCTCAGTACTTTTTTTCGACATTTATTTTACGTTTATATCATCCATGTGACCGTTTGAGAATTAAGTTAATATACTAGCAGAAACTTTCTATTTGTTTTGGTTCTTGGTTTGTGCTAAATATTCTGACTAGATGGCAGTAGAGCAAGAACTGATTTTCCGGTCGTATTTAGCCATAACAGTGTAAACGCTTCCTTTATACATTAAGAAAATTCAAATGTCCGATTTAGATTATTAAGAAATAAAAAGTAACACTTCTAAAACCAAAAAACCCTTAAAACCTGAATAAAAAAGAATTGTGCATAAAATTCTGCAATAAGAATCTATAATCTAATTAATTATAGTTATACGTGGAATTAGGAGAATTAATTCCCATAGCCTGGAAGTAGGCTTTCTCAGCTGCAGCCAGTCGATCCTCAAACTTAGACCACTCGTTTCTACACCTCCCCCGTACCTAAGCCCAAAAAAGAGAGAACAAAACAAAGTTTAAAACTTCACATAGTACGAGTGAAAGTGACTTTCTAATCTCTGGTTCCACAGTATCAACACATATCTCCGCTTCAGCTTCAAATCTGTGAACTACAAAATTGTTTCCTCTCATTTGAAAATAACCCATCATTATTATAATAATTGAATTTGTTATATAAAAGAGTTCTAATAATAGGAAATCATTTAATACTACACAATATACAGTAAAAACGATCTCCATAAATAAATAAACTATATTATTGACTCTTTAATTGTCTAGAGTTTAATTTTATTGATAGAACATATACTATTGTATATACTACTAATTAAACCAATTACATATGTAATTTCTTTATGTATTAGGGTGCCATTATATTATATGACATACAGTCATACATAGTAGATGTCAATATTATATGAGGATAATCTATAAATAGTATTTAAAAGTTATAGGTAGATGTACTAGAGTTTATATATTATATTATATATAGTAGAAAATTATATTAGTAAGACTTTCGTACATTAATAAGACTTTGTATAAAGAGTATCTTCTAACGAGACACTAATGTATGAAGACATTTGGTTTTGGATTTCTTTATCCATGTTCAACTAAAAATTTATTTTAACCCATATGTAGTATAGTAACAAATTATGTGGACTCTTGATTTGTAGTAGTCAAGTTCATTTTATAATAATTCCACTAGCATTTGAAAACAAAATTAACAAGCAGTAAACAATAATTAGGGATAAATAGAACACCAATATTGGTGTGAATACAAAAGCATTATTGAATCATGAAGAGTTTAGATGATGATGGTGGTGTTGATATTCATTTTGAAAATGATACTATATGTTAAACATTATTAGAAAAAAATATATTTAGATTTCTACAGAGAAGAAGAATAACGTCATTATCAATTTTAATAAGACATGTAGAGCTTATACAGAAACATGGATGCTAAAAAAATACAAATATTTTTTTATCAAAAGTTTATTTTACATTCAAATAGACAAAATAAGTTGTTCAAAAGTAGATAAAATAAAAATAATAACGGTCGGTTGAGAAAAAAAACTATTAATAGTAAGAAATTATTTAGTAAAAGAAATTTAAATATTTAGATTTCGACGTTACTTAAATTTATTTTAAACATAGAAAACTTTTTTATACATGAAGGAATACAATAAAATATGTGACAGAGATCTTAATCTATTAAAAGTGTTTTATACTTTGAAATTATTTTCTTCCGAATTCTTTGAAAAGGGTGCATTATATATTCGCGTAAAATGACTGGGTTTTGTTTGTTCATATTTCTATAGAATAACTAGAATTGGTGAAATGTGTCTAATCAAGTGAATTATATTGAGGAATGACACGTAAGTGATTGCTTTGATATTTTTGTCAGATCATGTGATTAAAAAATAATGAAGTAAGAAGAGAAAAGAAGAATACTTTAAAAAATAATTGTTGATGTAAGCTAGTGTGAAATAATAAGGAATAATGTGAAGTAATGAGATTGTTGATTAATGAGTAGCTATACATGAAAAAATGACTAAATGTTTTGTTAAGAAGGTCATATTGAAATTTGCAACAAATTGAACTAAAAAAAATCAATTTTTGCAAATATAACAAGCATAGAGGTGAAGACTGATGTAGGATGAAAAAAATAAATATACATGTGTGTGTGGAGTACAAGGAAGAAAAAGTGGCGTTAAGATAAATTTTAAAAAGATTCGTATGTTGATGATCGTATACACTAACATGCTAGAAAAAATATTAATTTTTTTTGACAATATTTATTTTACATTCAAATAAATAACATAAGTTGTTCAGAAAATAGTTAAAACATATATTATAAAGGTCAATTAAGAAAACAAATCTCTTAACAGTAGGAAACCATTTAGTAAAGTAAAGTTAAATATTTTGATTTACAAATCTCTTAATAGTAGGAAACCATTTAGTAAAGTAAAGTTAAATATTTTGATTTCTACAGTGTTTAAAGTTATATATGAAAAATACAAATAAAATATGTGAGAGATCTTAAGTTTATAATTTTATAGTATTTTACGTTTTGAGACTAGTGTTTTAGAATCTCTTTTAAAAAATGTGCAATATATATGTATGTATATATATATATATATATATATATATATATATATATATATATATGCGAGCGAAATAACTGAATTTGGATGTTGTTCTTGGTTTTACAAAATAATTGAGATCGGTGAAATCTATCAAATCAAGTGTAATTTTATTTATGAATGACACGTAAGTTATTGCTTTGTTATTTTTATGATTATCATGTGATTGTAACATATCAATTAAGAAAGAGAAAAGAAAAATAGTTTAAGAGTGAAATTGTTGATGAGAGAGAGTGTGAATTATGAGGAATAATGTGATGTAATATATGTTGATTAATAAGTAGTTATACATGAACAAAACGAATATGAAAGAAAATGAATTTGATTGAAAATATGTTATATTTGAAATTTGGAGAAAGTTATGATAAAAAAATAATTTTTGCATACATGTCTGTAGTTTTTCAGATATAAAAAAAAAAAGAAGAAAATATAAACTAACAATTAGATTTGACTCATCTTAGGATAAACCTCATTTTCTTTCAATTTCGTAAGTTTATTTATACAAGTTTTATGTTTTAAATGAGATTAAAAAAAAAGTCGTTAGGACTTTGTAATGATTAATAAATTGGATTAATTAATTAATAAATTAAATAATTATGAAATCATTTGATAGAATAATAATAAATTATTTTAATTTAGTTCGTTATTAAAAAATCATGCTAACCCAAGTAGAGTTGTTAGTCGTTCACAAGAATATGATGTCATAAAATGAAATGCTATAGATTTATGTTGATATAGAGAGAAAGGGTGGTTAAATTGTAACATACCCCTTCCCATGGTGCCCTGCCATTCTCTGCCTGTCCCTGATTCCCAAGTGAAGGAACTATTTGGTGCGCTATATCCATTGGGAATCTACCACTCCTATTTTCTCGTGAGCAGGCTGCGTTTCACAAGCACGAGTTGAAAATGTTGTATTTATGAGCAAACATTACAGTGAACTTATTAATACTGACCTCCACACATTTCCTAAGAGCAAAATCGAGACCCATCCATGGACCAAGTCATTATGTTGATATTCAACTCATATTTTCAAATCATTTTACGCTCTTTTCGGAACAACTTTGATACCTGAATCATATGCCATACACAGCGCCATGCAGCTCGAGAAAACATTGGGGCCATGATCTCAACAAATCTGTACATACACCACACCACCTTGATGGGTAAAGTAAAACTATGCATACTAAAAAACAATTATCAATTTATCTACGTACGCTGCACATGGTGGCAAATGAGGATCTTCGCACCAGCAAGGTCTTTCTTCCGTGTCTCTGTGAGTAAAAGATTAGTTATATTAAAAATGACAAGAGTTTACGCAGATTATTTAAGACTTCCTTTTCTTAATACTTGTGAACTTCAGTGTCATCTCGCTTTCTCGTCATCTGCCACGTCATTCCACTATCTGGCGATAAACCAGGTTGTGAAATTTTTAGCCCATGCTTCTTAACCAGTTTTATGTATCTGTCAAGGGGGAATATTGTTTTAGAAACTACTTATACGATGAAAGCATTTAAATGACGGCGAACCCATCTTTCTGCATATAGTCTACGGCTTTCATGAAGCCATCGAAGACAAAATCGGCCATAGGCTCAACGATTAGGGCCCCAAATGCAGTAGAGTTCTTGAAGTCACGAGCCCCATTGTACCTCGCCTCGTTGAGCATCTGTTTATGCTCATCTGAAGCCGAGAAGGCATCTTTCCCTTCAGCAAGACTAGCTGCATATCGTAATTTTGATGTCACGACCGATGCAGCCAACTCGTCCTTCAAAGTCTGGTTCGCAACCTCTAATTCTTTCATCTTATTGTTAAAGACTCAGCTTCCTTAGCCAAACGACGAGCTTCTTCGAGATCTGTCTCGTATCGACCTCGGTATTCATTGAAACGTCTTTGAATCTCCGAGTTTTCATGTCTCAGATACGACACATTAAGAGAGAGATGATGAGCTCCGAGCATAGCCTGCAAACGGAGTGGTTAAAAACGATATGATGAGATACCAGAAAAATTATGAATGTTTCATACCTTGTACAGACCGTCGTGGATCGTATCCTCAACAGATGTGTGAGGCTGGTGCACGAAGTAAGCTTTGTCAGCAGGCAAGACAAGATGTCGTAGCATCTCCGAGGCAACCCTTGATCCATCTGAGGATATGACAGAATTGGTAGGGTTGACGTCCCAATCAGGAACGAATCGCGGCTGATTTGGGTTAATGACAGGACCCTCATTGCCAAGTTGATGGATTCGGTCCTGACGAAGCACAGCCTCGTATTGCTCTAGGATCTCGAGGTTGACAGATGGCAAGGAGCTAGTGCTTCTGCTAAGTAAAGCTTGTAGACGAGATGAGTCGTACCTCATCTTTTTTCGGCGCTCAGCCTGCATTCGAGCCTGTTCACTAGACTCCTCAGACACCTACATTGTTGTCCTCGGCGTACGAACCGGAGTGGGCGCGGCACCACTTGGACAAATAAAGCTAGCCCTACTCTCAGTTGCAACTGCACGAGGTGCAGGAGATGAGCTTTTCCCTCCACGGGAGGGTCGAGAGGACCCTGCAGAGTCCCTAGTACTTGTAGCTTGACGAGTTGCAGAGTTGGCACCAGATGGCGGTACAACACGCTTTCCAAGTGACTTCAACATGCGAGCTTCCATTTCAGCTATTCCTATAAACGGCACGAAGGCAATATGTAAATACGAGCCCAGTCTTACCAGCTTTTTTATAGGGAATAGGAGCAGGACTGATACCACACCGTACTAACACGGGCTCGGCTATGAGGATTTTAGGGTTGTAGTGCCACTTGAGGTGACTGTCAATAAAATTGGGACCCCAAGTGGGACTACCAAGGTCCTCAATACGAGGAAGTGTGAGCCTCCACGTACGGGTGACTCGCCAAGTGGCCAAATCGGGGTAAGCAATAAAGAAAAAATTATTTTTCCATATACCATGGGACGAAGGAGAATGGCTAAGTAAACAAGTTCTTGGCGTACGAGGTCAGAGATAGAAAAAACCTTGGTCTCCTGAACCAGAACGACAAACTCGGAATAATTGAAGGAAATTCATAAAATTTGGTTCTTCTTTCCAGGCCCGCATTAGAACGATGAAAGCATTTAAATGACGGTACGAGTTAGGAAGAAGTTGAGTCGGGCAAAGACCCAGATAATGTAATACCATCTTTATTACGGGGTGAAGAGGGAACCTAACCCCGCATTGAAGATGTGCAACGTGGAAAGTCCTATGCCTATTTCTATGCAGGTCTTACCAAAAAGGGATTAAGCTATTTCGGGAAATATATTCAACCAACCCCAATCCTTTTACCCATTAGTAGATTAGATATCGTACAAATACTTTTGATACTCTTACCTATTTATTTTAGTATCTCAGAAAAATTGAAATTTTTTACAAGTTCATTGAATAAGTTCTATTTAATCAATAAAATGAGATTCCATCGGGAGTATATCTCAGAGGAGGACGATGCATTCGTTCCTCCTCGTGAGACACAACAACATTAAATTCTTCAGGAATGTAATAGTGTTGTTTAATGGTTTCTAAACTATCCTCGGTAAGGATAGAAGGACAATCGACCCAGGGATGGGCGTCGATAGGAAAGGAATCGTACTCAGGAGCTCCTTTGGAGTCCGTTTGACTCACCTCGTGAGCCAGATAAGTACAATCGAACTCGTAGTTCGATGCGGAAACTTGGGGACCACTAAGCTTGTCAGATTCGTCCATAGAAGAATTACTGAGCCTAAAGTTTTGAATTAGAGGACCTAAGTCACCTAACGACTCGAGGGAAGAAGTAGATAGAATACTTGAAATAGAAACTTCGGATATGAAGGGACGACACGACGTGCCGACAAAAACGAAGTGATTATTGGCACGAGATGATGAGAAGATTAATATTTGAAAATGAAATAGGAAATCAAGAAAAATACCTAAGTGATGAAAGGCCACGAGACGAGTTGTGTCACTGCGTAAAACCGACGAAATGCTTAGAGCTTTCTGAAAAATTCTCTCTCTAAGAAGTGTGTTAAGCAAGATATATATATGAATAAATAGCCAAAATTCGTTATATATATATATATATACAAAAATTGGACGGGAAATTGGACGGATTAGATTGAATTAAAAATTCGAAAATCAAAGGACTAGATTGAAAGGACCTTTTGTATTCTCGAAGTGGGTTGGGCAAAGGAAAATAAATAATTTATTTTTCTTTTCTTTCATATATAATAAAATTAGCGGATATTTTAAGGATCATGACATTCAAGATTTTGCAACGAAACGAGTCCTGAGAGATTTATGAATTATCTTCCGTACGAGTGAGACGATAATTAGTGAACCCGACAAAGTGATGACAGAATACATCAAATCCAAAGACAATTATGCCTAAGATCGCATCATAATCTAGGTTGTATTATAATACAATCTGGAGCACTAATGATAGGGCGTAATTTGAGCACCTCGTATGAGGCAACTCGTATGATGCATATCGTAGGAGGCAACCCGTGTAGGCCTCTTATTTATAGAAATAACAAGAATAGATGGGCCAAAGAGTAGTGGGCCGAAGACAACGTCTATCCGGCCCAGTCGCATAATGAACGTGGACTAATAGTATTGTGATACATGGCAATAAACTTATGGGTCTACACGTCATGTCATGAATAGTGGATCCAACTACTATAAATAGAACATTTAAAGCTCATTGGTAGGGACGGATGTCTGACCTAACTCTACGAGCTGTCTTAAATATATCAACTTTACTTTTAGAACTATGTTTGACTTGACTCTCACGAGGTACGTAGGCAGCTTGATACAGGAGTGCAGTCTTAGAACATCATTAACGAATATTTGACCAGATCAATTACTACTAATGTGACAGGGTTCTAATCATCTTACAGAAATACGAAGAATATGTTCATGTAAATCATATTAAATATCAAATTTAAGAACAACATAGCTGAAGATTAAGATTGAATAAGCTTTAGACTACAAACAATCAATCGACTCTCACCAAATCATGAATCACCTCAAAAATCTGTTAGGTCCGAGGTCGATAAAGTGGAGCTCGAAACAAAAACGCAGCACTTTAAACGACGATACTACAGAGCAAATGTGAGATTTACACTATAAAATGAATGGGCTCTATCAGAGTGGGACGGTTCAATTGAGCTAAGTACATATTGTGAAAGCTAGAGTTCACTCTTCCTTTTGCTCCTAAGCTCCGTCATGGAATCACAATTTAGCCTAGTCAAGACAAAAAGCCACGACACTCAAGTCAATGATAAATACAATAAATGTGCAAAAGATGGTAGAATAGAACCCATGGTACAACACACTAATCATCCGATGCCCTGTAATATAATGAGGAGGTGTCGCATGGAACATTTGGTTTTAAAAAAAATGAGGTAATTTACCCCATATCACAATTTTGATAGTAATTCTAGAATGAGGAGGAGTAAATGTCTAACTAGGTCGACCCAGTATAAATAAAATTAATCTCACCTAATATGATTAAGAGATACTTGTAATTTTTTAGGGTAAAATCTTAAAAACTCACATGTAAAATATTTTATTGGTTAAAAATCCCCTATGAAAAAATATAGCCTAAAAACCCCTTGTGTAATTTTAAAATTACACACTTTCCATTTCTTTCTATTTACTTTAATTCTATTTTTTTTTTTCTTAATATACCCATTATATCCTTCATACTTGTAATCAAGTAAAATGTTATATTTTATTTATTTGACTTTCATATGTGTATTTAAGAGAGGGAAGCCCATAAAATAGTTTAGGGTTTTGAATATTCCTTCAAATTTTGAAAGAAAATATCATATTAAAATGTATTTAATTCAAAATAATAGAAAGTGCGTTCATGTTTTTCTTTTCTTTTTATTGCAAAATCATGTTTGTCACTTGAAGACGTAGAAAAAAACAAAATGTTATTATTCTTGTGCAAACTAATAAAATCTTTATTATATTTACAATTTTCTAATATTTTTAATTAATATTTAATTTTGTGAGAAATTTGATTTAATCTCTTCTTTTTTATATAATTAGGGTTTGATAAGTCAATAATCAAGACATGAAGGGCATAAAAGTAAATTATTTAGTAACTTAATGGTTAATAATCACTGAAAATCGCATATGAGGGGCGTGTGCTTCATCAAATTAACAGAGAGGGTTTTCTGCAACTAAAAAATTTCATAAAGGGTTTTTAAGTAATATTTATTTCATAGGGCATTTTTAACCAATAAAATATAATATAGGTTTTATTTTTTTGTAAAAAAAGGTATGATTTTTATTAAATGGTGAATCTACATTCCAAAAGACTATTGTCAAATGTCAATTTGTCATAACAAACATTCCTTATCCAAAGATTGGTCAATGCCACAAAGACGTTCTGGGGCTAACAAACGCTACGTGGCGCCATCACATAGCTTAATCAGCCAAAAATGAATCCCAAGTTTGACCCCCCAACTATATAATATTTTCTCAATCTTACCATTCTTTTCAATACGACAAAGTTTTAGAAGAATTAATTCTCAATCCTCAATTTATTAAAAAAAATCGAATCCAGTATCTTCGGAAGCAGCTGCCCGTCTTGATCTTTGTCACAACTACAATCTCCGACGAGCGAAGTGATGTCGGCGGCGGACATTGCCGGAATTATGGAGAACTCGAAAGAGCTCGATCGGGTGAGAAAAGAAGAAGAACAAGTGCTCATCGAAATCAACAAGTTGCACAAGAAGCTACAATCTAGTGAGTTGTTTGTCTACTATTGTAAAATTGTATCTTTTTTATTTATTACATCATTATTACGGCTCGTGTGATCGGAATAACAAGAATTAAATTAGAAAGGTTGCGTCTTTATTTTCTTGTCTCCGTAATGAGTGAGGACGTTAATGAGGTTTAGTGAATGTGCGTAGTGTTTATTATTCGGTAATTAGTGCAGTTTGTTATTTTCACATGACATTTGTTGTCTTCATGTGTTTGATGAAGTTGAAATGTATTTGTAATTTTGTATATAGGTCTGTAATTAATAGGAGACTGGATGAATAACACAATTTTCGGGTTTTTTTGTTCCGCACCACAATTAATTCGTTTGGAACTTTAATTGTGTTTGAGTTTGGTTCGAATAATTATTTACATACCAAACTATATACTATATTAGATTCTTAAACCTTGTAACTGGATGAGTGAAGCTCTGATGTTGGTTCACTTTGTTTTGTTCATGCAGCTCCAGAGGTGGTTGAAAAGGCAGGTGATAATTCATTAACACGGCTCAAGATGTTATACATTCAAGCCAAGGACCTTGCGGAGAATGAAGCCACGTATGATTGAATTATAACCAACTAGAATTTTTGCTAATTGGTTTTCTATGGTGTCCTTGTTCATAAAAATATCGAATATATTTGTTCTCAGATACTTTTTGTTTTTCAGTATTTGCAGTCAATTGCTAGGACAACTGGACGCATTCATGCCTTCTGGAACTCAAGGGCAACAGCGAAGAAGGATAGGTTCGTCTAATGGAATATTTCACGACTCAAAGTTGCAAATATCTTCGTTCTTGGAAGTTTATTCTCTTGTTCTGGCTACACGCTAGACATAATTAATTTATTCAACTTGGTTCTTGGAAGGTTTTAAATCGAAAAGATATATGTATATATATATATATTTGAAGAAGAGAAAGTGGCAAAAGATTGAATCCCTTTTTTCCAAAATGGTGAAATCTATTAAAGGAAATACATGCATGAAATTGAGCTCAAATTAGATGGGATCTATTTCTAAATTGGTGACTAATTAATTCTCCATATAACGTATTTTTCTACTCGTTGATATACTGTAATTTTCGAATTTGATGAACCATAGAAGGCAATGAGCAGAAGAAGAAGAGGATGAAGGGTGATTCAGATATCCCGAGAATGTCTCCTTACATGCGAAATCACCTAGAGTCTCTTGCAAATTTGAAGGGTGAACAAGTATGCAGTCACCATTACCATTACACTTTTTTATCGTCAAGTTTATTTAAGTTTTTGAAAAATAAATTTTCGAAATAATTAATTCAGGTGGCAGCAAGGGTCACTCAAGAGGATGCTGGAAAGGACGAATGGTTTGTAGTTAAAGTAATCCATTTCGACAAGGAAACAAGAGAGTAAGTTCTATTCCTTGAATAACAACGTCTTATGTGAACTCGCATGGAATATTGAGAAATCATTTTCATTGTAGATTTGAAGTTCTGGACGAGGAACCAGGTGATGATGAAGAGAGCACGGGGCAGAGGTTGGCACTCTCTTATAGAAATATTTATCTGTCTTTGATTTTAATATTTACGCCTAACAATTCGACTTGTTAATTCAGAAAATATAAGCTGCCAATGTCACATATTATACCTTTTCCTAAGCGGAGTGATCACGATTTTCTTCCTGGAAAACATGTTTTAGCAGTCTATCCAGAAACCACTGCACTCTATAAAGCAACTGTTGTCCAAGCTCGCAAGGTACTAGCTAATTACTAATAATCGATCGTATTGTACTTGTACGTATTGAAACTAACTATTGTTATTTTTTTACATGTAACATGATTCTCATTGTCTACGATTATATAGAGGAAAATTGACGAGTAAGTAGACTTGTCACAACTATTTCTACGTTGGTTTCATTTTGAAATAATAATTGTATTAAAAATATGAGTTTTTGGTTTTGACAGCTATGTTTTGGAATTCGACGATGATGAAGAGGATGGATCTTTGCCTCAACGCTTAGTACCCTTTCATCGGGTTGTTCCTCTTCCTGAAGGATACCGTCAGTGATATATTTCTCATTTTCTTATAGTTGTAGAAATGAAATTAGGCTTGAGCCTAATGTATTTCTTAAATTTTACAAACTATGAAAAATATGTATCCACTTATTTCCAATTTTATATCATGAATGATGTTAGAACTGTGACAGTCTTTCATCAGCTTTGAGCTATTATCATCGAAATTTTAGAAATGGAGGAAGGAAGCCTTCGCTTCCTGTCAAAATCATACACATTTGTGAACTGTTTTAGTGATAAAAGACTGGATTCATATTT
Source organism: Verbascum thapsus (assembly GCA_963669365.1). NCBI lineage: Eukaryota > Viridiplantae > Streptophyta > Magnoliopsida > Lamiales > Scrophulariaceae > Verbascum > Verbascum thapsus. Next base: position 6,414,226 of record OY770107.1, on the reverse strand, counting down.
GCTTATGGCATGCTCTAGAGATTGCGATCGGTGGATCAGATGACGATCCGCCAACTATACGATTTGCGATCCAACGGTTAGCAGCTTCAGAATAGTGTACACCATCCCAGCTTATGACTCCTCCAGGATTTGCACAAGAACCACTAAAAACTTCACTTCCATTTACATTTCCTTTATTTCCACACCAAACGTCGTACCCAATTCCATGATACCCACAGCAGATTTCAAAAGGGTTCTCAAATCCTGTGAAAACCAACAAAAATAAAAATAAAAAAGTCAACAAATTTTTCATGCAAAATTAAAAAAAGTATAAGCATTTTTTATTCCATCATATTGAGTTCAGACAAACGGTTGGTGGAGTTCTCCAACCTAAATGTTTGTTCCTGTGTAGTATTCTGAATTAAAATAAAGAAAACAAAACATGTGATTATTAAATTAATTTTTTTTTAAAAAGAAATCCATATAGCAACATATTTCATTTGTCACGAGCCTTGTCTATCAGTATCTGGTAAGACAATTATTTTCGTATAATTAATTATGAAAAATATGAATCATGAGCTGTTAATTATTCTGATTAATCACGTTTTGAAGAACATAATCAGGAATCAGGATCATCACCTTGATTCTTGCCATTAGTCATGAGTTCATACTAGACGCTATACATATCTACGTAGATTATGGCTGCTTCAAAAAGCTCTGACCTTAGCTTCACGATTTCATCTTTCAGCTGTTTGTTGAACTCAACAGCTATGTCGTTTTGGCTCTTCACACAGCCATGCTCATCAAGATACCCCGCCACAGGATCTTTTACTTTAACCGTGGCCACCGGTAAACATCCGATGGGGCCCGTGTTGTGTATCCAGAATGTTCTTCCCCCTCTTTCATACAGAATCTGCCACACACACACATATATAGATATATATACATATATATATTGATCATCAAGCAAATCAATGAGAGGAAAAAGAAGATTATTATTTGATACTAATGCAACTTACTCGGACTTGTGCTATATACTGGCTGACTATTTCAGGTACAGCGTTTTTCTGGTTTTCGAAACTTAACTTTCGTATACCTGCAGCAACGTCGTTTTGGCCTATATCGATTGTGAAAAGGGCTTTCGAGGTATCCTCAGGCCTTGGGAGCCTTCTTGTAACTGAATGCTTTTTGGCTGAAAGTCATAAATTTTAATTTAAGAAATATATACTACTGTTTTAAGGTATTGTAATACTTTTTAAAGATCTGTAAACCTTTGTAGAAATAAGCTGTTCGGTCTTTAAGCTGAGTAAAATGCTCAACTTGAATTTCAAGAGAGAAAGGGCTGACACCATTCTCGAACCAAGACTCGTCTGGCCGCTTAACAGTTGCACCTCCTGTTGCAAAGTTTGCACCATGACGATAATTGGATTCTATGGAATCCAGATATGGACTCAAATGCGGTAGCCCCAGATGTTCAGCTTCATTCAGAAATCAATAATAAGAATCTCTTTTAAGCTTAGAATAACTGAAAAAGGGTTAATTTACTCACCAAAAAAGTCAAGGATGAGACGGCCATCAGAGGCCCGCCCAGCTGGTCTATGGAAGTACGTATCACCACAGGGGGATGCTGGTGGATAAAATGCTGCTGCTATTCCTCCAGTATCTGAATTCGAATCACCAAAGTTGTAAATAACAGGGTAATCACAGGGTGGTAAGTTTGCTACTATTGTTGATGAAAACAAGACCCCAAGAACAAAAGCTGGAAAAATATTCATTATACTACAACTACTTTTTTACTCTCATAAAATTTCAAGACTACTATAGTATTTGTTCCTCGGATGTGTTATATATATCGACAGGCCATGTGCTTTTTTGAGGTGAATATTTTCATGCAATATATATATAAGGGATTGATTGTATATTTAATGCAGCAATCTGCTTGGCTGACTAAAGGTGGTAAAAGAGGAGTTCAAATTTCAACGAGTCAATCTGATAATGGATTTATTATAATCTTATTTTCTCACGTTGATTATGATTGAGTTGGTACAGTTGGTACGTTTAATCAGGATTTGTGACTGCCCAAAAGTACAAAATCTCGAATCATTTAATAGCATCAAATCTATAATTAATGATGTAAACATGTCAACAAAGTTTTGATTAACATACTAAAGACAAGCATTCAAACATAATACAGATTCCTCATAAGTTAAATTATGGCATGATTAGGTCCCTCATGCTTTGTCGCACATATATAGTTCCACACCAACTATTCACACTGGGAAATTTCATGTGATATAAGGAGTAGCATCGTAGATCGAGCCTCGTACCAATACGACCCTTACGATAAGTATTATGGGGTATTTGCAACGAGGTCCCTAGTCAAAAGATCACTATTTGCGGAACACTACATAACCCGCGTGTTTGTCTTGGAGCGGACCCGGTGTCGCCCTAACCCGATAATCTGATACATTCATCCTGGATACATATAAGACATTCCATATATCTCGCGATTGTCCGTACAGTGCCTACAATATCTATAAATAGCCCCATTTAATAATATAAAAAGGACCTTTGACCAATTGAATAGTATCTCGACAGTACCAAGTACGATCTGACAGTACATTCTCATTACTCTACAAACCGAGTTAAAAACCTCGTATATGATCGAAATCACCAACTTGAACTACGTTTAGACTTAATCCTAATATAACGGTACGTAGGTAGCTCAGTACGTCTGAGTGCAGTCTATATCCGTTATACGACCCTCTGGTCCTATACGAACCTCGGCTTGATTTGGTCCGTAGCTATTTAACGAGCTAGATCAGGTGGCACTGTCTGTGGGAAACTACTTGAAGATCGTTGAAATTATGAACTCAACCAATGCAATGAACAATCAGGACACTACCACTAATGAGGAAACTCCCTTAGCTAGAAACGTTGGGGTTGGGTCGAGCAATCTGATTACCCTGACTTAGGAAGAACTGGACCGTAGAGTCCAACTGCAAGTGGAAGAAATGCTAAGAATGCGGGCTGAGAAGGCCCCAATTGTACCTCGTAGACTGTTTGACGAATAGCGAAATCATGAGAATGAAGTTGGAAGTGGAAGTGGAGCGAAGGCGCCCCTGGAGATCATTGACGATGCTCCTAGACGAGTCAGAAATGTCTCAGCTCTCATGGCTCGTAATGCGCTTTTCTCCGAAGAAATAATGATGGAGTTACTAGATAAGAATTTCTCAATGCCTAATCTGCCAAAGTACGATGGTACTGGGGACCCCATACCTCATGTAACCTCTTTTGAACTATTGATGTCTTTTCAGGATCAATCCGATACTGTCAATGCAAGAATATTCGTTTTAACTCTGACCGGGCGAGCCCAAGATTGGTTTACGAGCCAATATAGAGGATCCATCGTCTCATATCCTCAACTTATTCGAAAGTTCGAGAATCACTTCTCTAGTAACAAAGAGCGAAGAAATATATATCGATGATAATGGGTTTAAAGCAAGGTTCGATAGAAACTCTACGAGCGTTTATGCATCACTTCAACCAGGAAATTCTCGATTTCCCCGACTTGAACCACGATCTCATGGTTAACATTCTGCTACGAGGCTTGGTAGCAGGGCCGTTTGCCAATGCTATTGCGCGAAGGGCCCCAAACTCCCACGAGGAGATGATGGAATTGGCAGCGGAATATATTAATCAAGAAGAAATGAACAAACTAAAAAGCATCGAGAGTAACCTCCCTATGAACTATCCGGGCAGGGATAGAAGGGAGGAAAACTCCAAGGATGCTAGAAAGTACGATTCATATGACCCACGTAAGGGTAAACAAGAGGATAAAAATGATCGTCAGGATAATAAATCCCATAAAAAATGCGAACGAATCTCGAAATACGAGCATTACACGCCCCTAAATGCAACAAGGAGGCAGGCTTTGTTCGCAATTCAGCAATCACGACATTCAGAGAAAATTGTGCGCTCAAAACCGTTACGTCATGTATCGCGGAAAGGATTGGAACATTATTGTGAATTTCACCAAGAACGAGGGCATGATACTGAGGAATGCTTTCAGTTAAAAGACGAAATTGAGAGGTTGATTCGCGAGGGATTTCTCTGAGATTTTGTAGAACAAAAGGTGGCCGAAATGAAGCACCAAGAGCAGCGCAGAAACTATGAACGACCTAGAAGTCGTTCACTCGAGAGAAAAGACTATTGTGGTTGAAGTAGAGAAGCTGGCGATGGCAGAGGCTGTAGACACGTGCACCGTAATGAACGACGAAGGGATACTATTGAACACCGACCTGACACTGGGAATCAACCATTTCGAGGAAACATTTTTGTGATATCAGGTGGACTAGACGGAGGAGATTCTGCTAGCGCTAGAAAGAAGAGATTACGGGAAATACGAACCGAAACTCGAAGGCAGGGAACGCGTGAAGTCATGACACTCTCGCAAAACGATGAACCAATAACCTTTACGGATAAGGATTTCGATGGAATGATGATGCCGCACAACGACCCTATGGTCATTATGATGTATGTGGCTAATTATGCTATCCACAAGGTCTTGGTGGACACGGAAAGTTCGGCTGATATAATTTTTTGGGCCGTACTAGAGAAGATGGGGTTGGACTCAGTCGAATTACGACTCATCAATACTCCTCTGACTGGTTTTACAGGGTCACAGATCATGCCAAAGGGATCGATTAAGCTAGATGTGTCTCTGGGAACTGCTCCAAAAAGAAAAACGATTAGAATAACCTTTTTGGTCGTTGATGCTCCCTTTGCATACAACATGATCGTCGGACGACCGATGCTGAACAAATTCGAGGATGTTGTATTAACCCTGCATTTGAAAATGAAATTCAAAACTAGAAATGGCATTGGGGAAATGAAAGGAAATCAACTGGAGGCTCGTCGGTGTTATATGACCTCCTTGGAACCAAGGGTCCTGAAAAAACAAAGAGAAATACCTGATATTAATGTCATAGAATTTGCAGCCACTGAACTGATCTCCAAGATAGATATTGAAGAAAAGGAATGGCGTGAAGCTGAAAAGAAAAAAAAGGATCGAGGGAAGTACAAGTCCGAAGCACCGGACACATCAATCAAACCATCTGAACACAAAATCATTCAACTTTTTCCGGACGACCCTGAAAAAACTACGAAGATTGGTGGCGAATTGAGCCCAGCAGTTGAAAAAGAACTCACAGAGTTCTTACGAGTTAATGATGATATCTTCACATGGACTGCTGTAGATTTCAAGGGGATTGATCCCGAGATTATTGAGCATCGGTTAAACATCGATCCAGTGGCGAAGCCTGTGAGGCAGAAAAGAAGGAACTTTGGCCCAAAGAGAAATGCCATCATCGAGACTGAAGTAAAAAAAGCTATTAGATGTAGGCTACATTAATGAGATACAATTTACTGAATGGCTAGCGAATGTCGTAGTTGTTCCAAAAAAAGATGGTAAGTGGCGTATGTGTACTGATTTTACTGATCTAAACAAAGTTTGTCCTCGTGACCCTTATCCTTTGCCTCGAATAGACTTACTCGTAGATACAACTGCTGAATGCGCATTGCTCAGTATGATGGACGCCTTTCAAGGTTTTAACCAGATAATGATGGCAAAAGAAGATCGTGAAAAAATATCATTCATAACTGCCAAGGGTGTATATTGCTACAATGTAATGCCCTTCGGATTAAGAAATTCTGGTGCAACCTATCAGAGGCTCGTAAATACAATGTTCGAAAAAGAAATCGGCCACTCAATGAAAGTATATATTGACGATATGCTTGTAAAAAGCACAAGAGACCAAGATCACTTAAAACACTTAAAACGAGCATTTTATATAATGAATAAATATGGCATGAAACTTAACCCAACAAAATGTACCTTTGGAGTGCGGGGGGGGGGGAGGGGTTCTTAGGTTACCTTGTAACTGGACGAGGTATCGAAGCCATCCCCAAGAAAATCGAAGCAATCTTAAAAATGCCAACACCGAAAATAGTGAATGATGTACAAAGGTTAACGGGTCGTATGGCTAGCCTTAACCGTTTTATTTCAAAGTCAACAGACAACAAGGGTTTTCATTTCCTTAAAATTTTGCGCAATATGAAAAATTTTCAATGGACAGACGAGTGTGACAAAACTTTTACGAGTTTGAAGCAATATTTGATGTCACCACCGCTCTTAACAAAACCAATTCCCAATGAACCTCTTTTCTTATACTTGGGTGTGTCAGAAGTAGCCATCAGCGCAGTCCTTGCACGAGATCAAGCTGGGGATCATCGTCCGATCTATTACGTCAGCAAATTGATGCAGGGGGCGAGTTAAATTATACGACCATTGAGAAATGGGGTCTGGCATTAATTACCACAGCTCGAAAACTTCGGCCATACTTTCATGCTCACCACATCGTGGTGTTGACAAACCAACCCTTAAAACAAGTATTGTCCAAATCGGACGTTTCTGGCCGTATGATCAAATGGGCAATCGAATTAGGGGAATTCAACATTGAATATAAACATCGTATGGCGATCAAGGCACAGGCGATCGCTGATTTTCTCTCAGAAATGTCAATAAATAGCGTCGTAGTCGAATCTGCAATACCTAAACCTTGGCTCCTGCATGTTGATGGCTCGTCTATGGCTAAATGGGGGGGGTGTAGGAATTTGGATTTCAATCCCCCACAGGAGAAGATATGAAATTTGCAATCAAGCTGGATTTCGATGTTACAAACAATGAAGCGGAATATGAAGCGCTGATCGCAGGGTTGAAATTGGCTACATCTTTAGGGATAACTCACTTGCATGCATTTACAGATTCGCAACTAGTTGCAAAGCAAGTTTGGGGCACATACGAGGCTCGAGAAAAAACGATGGGCAAATATTTGACGAAAGTCCAAGAACTGATGAAAACATTTGTGCAAATGGAACTATTACAAATACCAAGAGAAGAAAATGTAAGAGCTCATGCACTAGCAAAGTTCGGAAATCAATCGGTTGGTGTAAAAATTCTAACCATTACGATATTAATATCAAACGAGGAAGAAATTATGGAAAAAATCATTGCAGCTCCGCTACTTGGTGGCATTGATGATTGGAGATCGCCTATTGTTCGGTATCTAGTATCTGAAGAACTTCCGGAGGATACGGTGGAAGCTAAAAGGGTTCGACACAGGTCAACTCACTTCACTATGATGGATAATGAATTATACAAAAGATCAATATCGGGAATCCTATTACGATGCTTGTCCTCAGATGAGGCAATCTTTGTTATGAGAGAAATACACGAGGAAAGTTGTGGGAATCACTCAGCGGGTCGATCACTGGCTCAAAAAATCCTACGACAAGGCTATTACTAACCGGCATTGGTTGAAGATGTTGTCCGATTCATACGACATTGTAAAGCATGCCAATTGCATTCAAACATGATCCACAAGCCAGGAATCCCAATGGAAGCAATAAAAATTGCTTATCCATTCGACCAATGGGGAATTGATATCCTAGGTTCTTCAAATTTTACTAATTGATTAAAACGAACCTCTGCAAAAGAAAATTTTCATTAAATTCACTTGTATGCAGGTTCTTTTCCCCCAACTCAAGAACAAAAGAAATTCATCATCGTAGTTGTAGAGCACTTTACAAAGTGGGTCGAATCAGAGGCCGTCGTACGAATCACAGAACACGCGATGATCGAATTTATATGGAAAAACATCATATGTCATTTTGGCATCCCACAAGTGCTGATTTCTGACAATAGAACATAATTCAATGGCAAGAATATGGTGAATTAGTGTAAGGACTTGAAGATCAGTCAGCATTTTACCTCGGTGGGACATCCTCAAGCTAACGGCCTAACCAAAGTCGTAAATTGCATTTTGTTGCAGCATATTAAGACTCGAATCGAAGGTGAACGAGGGCGATTGGCAGACGATTTAGCGGGGGTGCTATGGGCATACCGAACAACACCTAGATCGTCCATGGGAGAAACACCATTTTGTATGGAGAAACACCATTTTGTCTCGTCTACTGGTCGTAATCGGATATACCTGCGGAAATAGAAGTAATGACGGATAGAGTGAGCTCATATGACCCAGATTTCAATACAGAGCGAAGGGAATTTGAATTAGAAGTTGTTGAAGAAGTGAGAAATCGGGCCTATGTTAATATTCTGAGACACAAAAATACGATCATACGAGCCTACAACAAGAAAGTCAATCTACGAACTTTTCAAGTGGGAGATTTGGTTTTGAAGAAAAATGAAGTATCAAAGACCGTGAAAAAACTTAAACCCAACTGGGAAGGGCCGTATAAAATCGTAAACATCACGAAAAATATGACCTATAAATTACAGGATATGGCAGGGAAGGATTTGCCTCGACCATGGAATGTAAACAACTTACGACGTTTTTATGCGTGAGATCATGTTAACAGTTATATAATATGACGCTTTTGAAAAATCTAACAAGTATTATATAAGAGCATGCCATATTCTACGAGTCTAAGCACAAATGCACGAAATTAGATACTTGAGACAAATAAAATCATTCATCACAATTAATAAAGATTGTACGTCGCTCAGACAAACCATTGTTTACAACATATAAAAAATCAAACATACAATATACTAAAAATCTTCATGCATCGTTCTCGGGCGCAGGCTCGGGCACAGGCTCATCAGCGGGCATCTCTTCCTCCTCCTCGAGCATTTCGGTCACTGAAAGTGGGGCAGGGTAGACTCTTTCTTTAACGATTGATGTCCCTTCTACCTGAATGGGATTTGAAGCATCTTCATTAGTGGTAGCTCCCCTATCGACGGTTGATTCTAGCGCTTGCATGAATGACTTGCTGCCACGAGTATGAATGGCTTCCTGCCTTTCACAGTTCACTACTTCGACAATAGCATCGAATTCGGAGAATTCCTTGAAGGGTAGTACCTCATCTGGAGTCAAAGAGGTCGTAGAGTCTCTTCGTAAGCATTCTGGGCAATGTACTGCTCTACATCGAAACCTGAACTCAGCAAACCATCCTGCTTCAGATAGTCTAAGGCCTTGTAATAACCATCGAGATGGTCGTTCATGCCTTAGACATTATTAAAAATTCAAACTGAGAAGAGTTCAAAAAATCTCGGACCCCTTTACCCCTGGTAACCAAATTCAAAGTAGCCTCCTGTCGCCTCTCATCCGACAGCCCCGTATCGTACGGTTTATTCTTCTCGCCCACGAGGCAAGTCTGGGCGAGAATAAGCTATTTTTGGTGCTCCAAGTCGTCGGCTTTTACTTTCTTTAACTCTCTAGCAATCTCTACGAGCTTGGCCTGCATCGCATTCCACTCGGTCTCGGACTTCCTCATGCTCTCCTCTGCCTTAACGACCTCCGCCTCTAAATTTTTCTTCAATTCATCACGTTCGCTTTTATACTGAGAGCAGGATAAGAAAAGTTGATGCATGCACAAACCCACCTAACAAAGCAAACATTATATCATTAAATCAAAATACGAATCATATAAAAGTCATCTACGTAAAAGTACGAAACGAACCTGGTTGAGGTGAGAGGCTCCCATCTTCTCTATCGTCGGAGGCGCATGCTTCAAAAGTATCATTTTGTCACGAGGCAGAAGGGAGTGACTGTATACTTCCATTGCAATACTCCCGGTTGGATCCAACGACACACTACTATCCTCGTATACACAAGGTTGTAAGTTTAGTGGGGTAGCCTCCTGGTTGATGGGCGGGCGCTCATCAATTTTCAGCTCGGTGAAATCCGCCAATGACAGAGCCTCTAACTTGTCGAGTGATTCTCTCAACCTAGCCTCTTCGCTGGCGTCGAAGGAATCTAATCCTGAAGCGTCGAGGGTTATCCCCGGAGGAGATGAAGCTACAGCTACAGATTCGGCGCGAGGGCGTTTTTGCACCCTCGTACTTGGTTCATTAGCCGCGCCTCTATAAGGAGAACCTGAGGCAGTGCCACGACTACGCGTAGGAGGGGAGCCCTTGATCCAGTATTACCCCTCGTAGGTTCATTTAATCGGATATCTCGATTGGCTGGTTGAGAAGCACCACCTCTACCACCACGAGTCTTCGCCATCTGGGCCATACGAGAAGACATAGCTGCAAGGAGAAAGAATAGATGAACTTACGAAGCATATCACATAAAAATGAAAAACCACGGAAATTTATAAAAATAATTAGAAAATAATTAATATTCTACCTAAGTCGGAAACAGGCTCGACATCGGCAACACAGAGCCCACAAGCTCGAAGCATGGGCTTGGATATTAGTTTGGCACTATAATACCATTCCAAAATATTTCTAATTTCGGTATCTGACATAGTGGGCGGCCCGACCTTTAACCTCGTAGGAACGATGAGATTCCATTTACGAAGTACTCCCCAAGGTGCTTCGTCGGGCATGGCAAGATAAAAATACTTATCTTTCCAGGCCCCATAAGAATCTTTAGGACTGGCCTGAACTCGGAATCCTTTCTGAGGGGTAAGATAATAAAAACCTAAATCTGAGGAAGACTTACACCGATTTAAGTGAAGAAACTTGTTGAAATTTTGAATATTGGGCTCGGAATTGTGTGCTTGTATCAATACGATAAAATAGATGAGATGACAGTACGAATTTGGTAATAGTTGAGATGGGCGTAGTCGTAGGTGATTTAAATATCGACGATGGCTGGATGCAAAGGAAGGCGCAAACCCGCCATAAAATGTGCTATATGGAAAGTACGATAGTTGCACGGAGGAGTGTGGATACGATCGGAAGAGCCAGGAATTAAGACCTCAAAATTAGTAGGAATATGATATTTCCTACGAGTTTGTATACAACCTATGCTAATTGTGGATTGTATGTCCAACCATTTAATCCTACCCTGATCCTCAATAGATTCGAAAAATAAATTCCGATTCACCTCATCGTCGCCTTCCAGATCCAGAGGATCTAAAGGGTCTAACGAAGCTGTAACACTGTTTGACTCATCACTCGAACTACTCGAGTCTGAAGAATCAGAGCTCGAACTTGAACTACTACCTGAACCTACGACATCTAATAATTCCTCACGATCCATGATAACAAGAAGTAAGAAAGGAGAGAGAATGTACCGGTTGTTTAGGCTGAAGAAATGAAAATACGAAGCTCCAAGAATATTCTGGCTGTGAAAACGAGTCTAGCTCAATGGTGAAAATATTTAACGAATGGTAAAAATGACTCTGAAGAGGGACCTATTTATACTAAAAAGAACCGCCAAAACGAACGGATGAGATTGATCAGCTGTCAGAGATTCGATGGCTGTCATGACCAGACGTTTCGTATGGTATGACATGTGTCAGCATTCTTATGGTGCATACGTCGAAAAATCTGACACGCGGCCGCAACCAAAATGATTAAAGATCTAATGCCAATAAGTGGTAATTAATGAGTTAATTCATGTAATTAACCCATAAATTGGGGGACTTAATGATAGAAGGAGTAGCATTGTAGATCGAGCCTCGTACCAATACGACCCTTACGATAAGTATTATGGGGTATTTTCAACGAGGTCCCTAGTCAAAAGATCACTATTTGCGGAACACTACATAACCGGCTTGTTTGTCTTGGAGCGGACCTAGTGTCGCCCTAACCCGGATAATCTGATACTCATCCTGGACACGTGTAAGACATCCCATATATATCGCGATTGTCCATACAGTGCCTACAGTGTCTATAAATAGCCCCATTTAATAATATAAAAAGGACCTTTGACCAATTGAATAGTACCTCGATAGTGTCAAGTACGATCTGACAGTACGTTCCCATTACTCTATAAACCGAGTTAAGAACCTCGTATATGATCGAAATCACCAACTTGAACTACGTTTAAACTTGATCCTAATATAAAGGTACGTAGGTAGCTCAGTACGTCTGAGTGCAGTTTATATCCGTTATACGACCCTCTGGTCCTATACGAACCTCGGCTTGATTTGGTTCGTAGATATTTAACGAGCTAGATCATCATGTTATTCACTTCGGTATTAAACGAGCTTGTTGAGTTTGTCAATCATTGAATGTATACATTACAATATCATAAAGATATTGCAATTTGTTGAAAATTATGTTTTAAAATTTTCTCATTTTCTATATTTTAATTTTCTAAGAGTTTATGGCCTTATTTATCACTAGTAAAAAATGCCTTGATTAAAAAAATTATATACACGGATATTTAAATTTGATAAATAAAAAACAAGAAACAATAATTTGAACTTATGCAATATAAATTAAATATTAATTGACAAGAAAGAAAGAATGGATATTTGAGCAACTAAGTTAATTATAAATTGATACTTAGATAATAACAGTGCAACTAAAGGAACTATATATAAATTTATGCTTTATTTACGCATTGCTGTTTAATTATGAATTATGTGCTTATTATAACACTAAAAAATTTGGTAAATGTGTAGTCTTTTAGTTTTGCCTTTTATGTTTGATTCATTTTTTTATTTTCTAAATCACCCTATCTGTATTTTCAAAATCACGAATGTGTTTATTTTGAACTTCAATTCCATTTGTGCAAGTCACAATCGATTGACTTAATAGAGTTTTTTTTTTGGCTTTCGTGCTATTAAACGTATCTTCTTATGTTATAATGTTAATTTTTATTGATAACATATAGAAGAAGAAAAATTTAGGTACATTTTAGGTATCACCGCTGCTTGTTGATGTGTGTTTTCTGCTTATATTCCACCTTTTAACTTTAGAAAATATTTATATACTATCATTTAATGTCAGAAAATTTTCACCCCTCTTGATTTAGAAAGAATGATATACTAAGTCCAATAAAATCATTTCATCGCAATTGATTTCTTATCTAAACTAGAAAAAGTGAAAAATCAGTAATGTATGATACGATGTATATCTTATTTGTACATTACCAATTGGGTCCAAAATTGCCCAACACCATATTATCTAGGATACCATCTTATTGGTCCAAATCCAGTGTGCTATAAATTATAACTAGCTTTCGGGCTTGAAATATCTATAGCAGACCTATAGCCGATGGCATGCTATTTTCCATTTTTCATAAGAGACGATGATAATAGTGTATTTGAACGTGATCTTCTTGATTGAAAAAAGTGTAATAATTAAATTTGACAATGCATCTTTATTTATTGTAACTTGTAAGTAATGATAAATAATTTTTAAATTAAACTGATCAATTAGAGTATAACTTTTTGGGATAATTACATCCACCTTCCCTCTACAATGTCGAAATTACAGAAAAATCCTCTTCACTTTTCATAATTACTCGGACCTCCCCTATCACAAGTTTTTTATAACAGGTGCACACCCTGTCCTTTTTTTCGGTCAGATTTTTGATGATGTCAGCAAAAAACTTTTGTACTTTTCCTATTTTACCCCTGATTGCATCATCAATTGATGACGTCATCATCTTGCCAATGATGTCAGATTTTTGATTGACGAAAATACCCTCAGGGGGTGTAAATGTAATATTTTAATAAATGATATATTTTTTTTGTTTACAAAAATATATTTGTACTTTATTAATTATAATAAGTAGGGAAAATTACAAATACCTTCCCTCTATAATGTCGAAAATACAAAAAAAAACCCAAAACCTTTCATAATTACATGCACCTCCCCTGACGAGCGCTGTCCGTATTTTTTCTTGCCCGAAGGAGTGAAAAGTCCAATTTGCCCCTACAATTTCTGAGGAAAAAAAATAAAAAAAACAAAAAAAATATGAAATATGAAATGACCGAAATACCCTTGCCTCTAAATTTTTTTTAAGACATTTTGAGAAAACCCCAATTTCACAAACCCTAGGTTTTTCAATCTCAAAAGCTTCGACCAATCACACTAGTCAGAGATTTCCCCATAAGCTCTCTGGTTTCCCCACATTCAATACCACGATAAAACCTCCAACACGACATCGTTTCCACGTGCCATTCGAACTTTCGTAGATCCGACGATGTAACCTTCTCAATCTCCAATCGTTTCTGGTAACCTTTTCAGTTTAACAATTGTAAAATTGAATCGGAATATATACGCAATGGATGAATTTCAATCGATTGTATCCAGATCGAGAGTCGGAATTTGGTCTTTGATTGAGACAGCGATTAAAGTTGCCAGCTCAGACTACGACGAGGAATTACGCCGCCGTCGATTATTATGTCATGACCCGGAATTATGGGAAGGGGTATTTTCGGGATTTAAAGAAGACTAATAGTGGAACATTTGAAAGACTAAAAAGTGTCGTAAAATTAGTTAAAGTTGTCAATTGATTTAGCTATTTTTATTTATGTTTTTATCTTAGTTTTATTCAAGTATATAAGGGGAGTGAATGTACTAGCTAGGGCAAGCACTAATCAATCAAGTCTATTTTTCTCATCTTATCTTCTCTTGCAGTGTTCTTTTCTTCCCTTCCCCATTTCTCAAAATTCTCTTCTCAATCTCTTCTAAATTTTCCATTATCTTATATATTGTTATATAATATAGAAATTATGGATTATTATTCCATGAATACCATAAATGAGGCTTCGGTTCGTTACATTTGGTATCAGAGCAGTTCGATCCTCGGACTGCTCAATGTTGAAGAGACCTTCACACCTCAGCCAATAGAAGTAAATCGAAAGGAAGTTGAACGTGAGTGTCCAAGGTTTGATGGTGAAAATCCACAAAAATGGATAGAGAGATGCAATCAATATTTTGGGTATTTGTCTACATTTCCGGAGGAGTATAAGGTCCCATTAACGGGTATTTATATGGAGGGACGGGCTGCGCAGTGATATCGGGAATACACCGAGGATCGAGAGGTGCCTAGTTGGCATGAATTCACAAAGGTTGTGATCGATATATTCGAGCATACGGAGACTATTTCTGAAATTTCAGAGGGAAAACACAACAATCCTCAACTGGTTGATGACGTCTCAGTAGAAAGACTTCCTGGAATTGAGGTAATCGAAGCTGCTACTAAAGTGTTTGAGAAATTTCATGTTAGAGACTTCAATGAATTGAAGGAAAGGAAAATTGGTATAGAGGTGTTCGACAAAATGCTTGTTGAAGAAGTTAGGGAACTAAGGATGATTGGAATAGAGAAGTTCAACGCCAATGAGGAAAATACGAAGTCGTGGAATCATATTTTAGGTAAAACTTCCTTCAATTATAATTGTGGCTTCGTGAAAATGACTTTTATAATTGATCCGGGAGGAAATATTGTTAAGCAAACTACATCTATTGACTCACTTTTCATTAGATATGATCCTCATGATAATTTTTGCCATCATGAAATGGAGGGTGATGTAGTTATCTGCTCAGCTCTTCCATCGGAGTGTGCAAGGGAGTCTTCACAATACTTCGGCGCTATTTTATGCCAGTTTATTGGAAACTTAGCTTCTTCAACATGTCTTGACAAGTATTTCCATAGTGCCGACAGTCATGTAATTGCGGGTGCATTATTAGGAGTTGGGATTGTGAACTGGAGTGTGAAGAATGATTGTGACCCCGCGTTGGCTCTTTTGGCAGATTATATAGACAGGGAAGATTCTTCGATTAGAATAGGTGCAATAATGGGCCTAGGCCTTGCGTATGCAGGTTCTCAAAATGAGAAAATCCGCAATAAATTAATGCATATTCTTAATGACGCAAAGTTATCCTTGGATGTGATGGTGTTTACTGGAATCTCCTTAGAATTGGAATATGTGAGTTCTTGTAATGAAGAGGTTGCGCAGTCAATTATAATTGCCTTGATGGATCGAAGTGAGTCGGATATGGGCGAGCCCCTCACATGTCTATTGCCTTTAGGAACTGGGAATGTCTTGAAGGTGCAGCACTTCCTTAATCAGTGTGCACATCATCTCGAGAAGGGTGAAACGTACCAGGGACCAGTTGTTCTTGGAATTGCTATGGTAGCAATGGGTGAGGAATTAGAGCTTGAGATGGTTATATGTTCCAAGAAGTATGGAGAACAGAATACTATAAGGGCTGTTCATTTGTCTCTTGGTCTTTTCTGCATATCTAACCCAAAGGTCATTATTATGGTCACATTATGCAGGCTAAGTCATGATACTAACACAGAAGTTGCAATGGCTGCCGTCGTTTCTTTGGGTTTGATAGGTGCTGGAACCAACAATGCTAGTATAGCTAGAATGCTTCGCAATCTTTCAAGCTATTACTACAAAGATGCAAAAGAGATAATAGAAGGAATTCCAAATGCAATTGCATTTCAGCTTGACATTATGAGAAAAATGAGAGAAATTCCTCACATTCAGGGAGGCCAATGTGGTAACCAGATGCGTTCAAGGTTTTGGGAGGTCGTGTGTGATGAGCATGAACTAAATTCTTCACTTTCGGTGCACCAGCTTGTTGAGAATGTAGATGAACGCATGGTGCTTGACAATGAAGCCTTGAATGATATTTGCTTTAGGACGCTCAACCTTACCACTCCTAGCTATGGTGATCTGAACTACTTAATTTCCGCTACCATGAATGAATTTACCTGCTGCCTACGTTTCCCCGGAAAGCTTACTGTTAATTTAATCCCATTCCACCGTTTGCACTTTTTCATGGTGGGATTTGTTCCTCCCACATTCCGTGGCTCACAGCAATATTGTACCCACACCGTTTCAGAACTCACCCAACAAATGTAGGATTCCAAGAACATGATGTGTGCTGCGGACACACGTCACGGTCGTTACCTCACTGCCTCTACTATGTTCGGAGGCAAAATGAGCACCACAGAAATTGACGAACAAATGATTAATGCTCAAAACAGGAACTCTCCCTATTTTGTCGAGTGGTTTCCTAATAATTTGAAATTGAGTGTCTCTGTGATATCCCACCTACACCTACAGGACTTTCCATGTCATCAACCTTCATTGGTTGCTCTACTTCCGTTCAGGAAATGTTTCGGAGAGTTAGTGAGCAGTTTACTGCTATATTCAGGAGGGAAGTTTTATTGCATTGGTACACTGGTGAAGAAATTCAAGATGGGAAGATGCATAGTTTTCTACCGCAAGGATTATGTTTAAGGATCAAGAGAAAGATAAGTGCCTACAACGTCATTCGGGATTTGATGATACTTGGAGTAATTTTTGCAATTATTGAAGCCAAATTTCTGAACTTAGATCTTGGGGACAAGGATCTCAAATAGAAGGGAGAAATGTCATGACCCGGAATTATGAGAAGGGGTATTTTCGGGATTTAAAGAAGACTAATAGTGGAACATTTGAAAGACTAAAAAGTGTCGTAAAATTAGTTAAAGTTGTCAATTGATTTAGCTATTTTTATTTATGTTTTTATCTTAGTTTTATTCAAGTATATAAGGGGAGTGAATGTACTAGCTAGGGCAAGCATTAATCAATCAAGTCTATTTTTCTCATCTTATCTTCTCTTGCAGTGTTCTTTTCTTCCCTTCCCCATTTCTCAAAATTCTCTTCTCAATCTCTTCTAAATTTCCCATTATCTTATATATTGTTATATAATATAGAAATTATGGATTATTATTCCATGAATATCATAAATGAGGCTTCGGTTCGTTACATATTATTTGTTCATGTGGTTGCCTATGTTTTTATGTGGATTTTGTTCGAGTGAATTTTATTGTTATACGTTAGCTATGGTTTGTTTTATGAACTCAACCGGATTTCTTGATCTTTCTTTCACGGTTTCTGATATTTGATTTGGTGATCTGCAGCTTTCCTAGTTGCCTTTGCTTGATTTGATTTAAATAGGATATATAGTTATTGGTATTCAAGGAATTTTTTATCTCTTTTTTTGTTTATTACAAAATCATTGAGTTGTCCAGATTTTAATAAATTGTTTGTTCGAGTAAACTATCAATTGCATGTGTTCCTCGGTGGATTTTGTCGAGTGAATCTAATTTTTACATCAGCTGGAACTTCTGTATGAACTGAATCAAATTTCTTGATTTTATTTTACAATTTTTGGTCTTGATTTGGTGATTTGCAATTTTGCTAGTTGCCCTAAGGTTGATTGAAATTAAACTGGATTTTTGTGTGATTTTAGTATTCAAGTAATTATGTTTTCTTCTTAATTCGAATTAAAGAAATCATATCTTCACTGCAGTTACTTGATAATAAATTCTTTATGAGGTTTTTGTATTTATTTTTTCGGTTTTATTTTTGGTGTTTTAGAGTGAAGTGCCGCGGTGGATTTGCTACAAAACTTGGCAGATATGGATATCACGTTCCAAGCTCTCAAAATGTACCTATAGTTGTCCGGTAAAAATAAATTCAGTTAATAAGTAATGTTAAATTTACAATTCGTGTCTATGATTCCTGAAAAATATTGAGCTTATTGAGTAGGAAACTGATATTGGAAGACATGTGAATCGATTGAATTTTTGTTAATGTTAAAATTTTGTTGTTGTTTGTGGATGAATTTGTGAATTGATGTGGATATATTTTAAATTTTGTAAACTATTACATTTGGACCCCTCAAATGATCAAATAATAATAAACACAACCTCTATAACGGTTATATTATGGTTAAGAAAAAAATATTACATTTACACCCCCTGATGGTATTTTCGTCAGACGAAAATATGACATTATTGGAAAGGGGATAACGTTAGCAATTGATGACGTCATCAGGAGTAAAATTGAAAAAGTACAAAAGTTTTTTGCTGACATCAGCAAAAAGCTGACTGAGAAAAAGGACGGGGGGTGCCCGTGTTATGCAAAATATTTTACAGGGGAGGTTTTTGTAATTATGAAAGATTTTGGGTGTTTTTTTGTATTTTTGACATTATAGAGGGGAGTTTTTTGTAATTTTCCCTAATAAGTATCCATTTATTGATGTGTGACAAATTATCATTTGAATTAAAATTTTAAAAATAAAAATTAAATTATGCACATAAAAAGATACTTTATTAGTGAATAAAATAAGATACATGATATATCATAACATAGTTCATGTCATCGTTCAAATTTTTCAACAAAATATTTCATAAATATTCTATTTCTTATATTTAAAATTTTAATATAAATTCCTATAAACTTATATAAATACTAACAATCTACATCAATACTAATATATAATACCTTGCTTATAAGTTATATATATATATATATATATCTTATTATATGATTCAATTTACATAAAAATAAAAATGAGTTAATAATAAATAATTATAACCTAGAAATGAGTTAATAATAAATAATTTAAAAATAATAAATAATTATAAATACTTAATAATATATCTTATAAATAATTATGCATCTGAGCCACACGATTTATCCATTTGGTTTTCAATAATTTCATATATCTTTTTTTTTCTAAAAAATCGACTTTTCATATTCTCAATCTATACCATTGCAAATGGCTTCAGTGTATAAGTTGATAATCACATTGTATAAATATCAAAATATCTTAGTAGCATAATGGTAAGGATAGTGTTAACCATCTTTTTGTTAGATATTTAGTCCAATTTCCAAAAAGAATTACATGATCGGGCCGGGCCGTAATTGGCCGGCCCGTGAAAAAGTATGGCGGGTCGGGCGGTCATGGGCCTTGGCCCGGCCTGGCCAATTTGACAATATTGCTGGGGGTTATTATTATAGGTAAGGGTTTTTCGGTCATTTCATATTTCACAATTTGTTTTGTTTTTTTAATTTTTTCATCAGATATAGTACCGTATCGAGCAGGAAAAATGACGGGCAGCACTCGTTAGGGAAGGTATCTGTAATTATGAAAAGTAGAGGGAATTTTTCTATAATTTTGACATTGTAAAAGGGAGGTGGATGTAATTATCCCTAAATTTTTTTGTCAAAAGTGTTCTATAAAACAGCTCAGTCCCATAATATGTAGCCCAGCATCATATTAGGGCCAAAAAAGTGTCATATAAAACTAACCTAATTTTAACCCAAACGTACTGAGCCCAATGGGCCTTAATCCTCCGCCACTGAAGTTGAACGCTGTCGGTTTTGCGTTCAAACTCTATATATAAATTGCAGCGGAGAAGTGTAGAAATTTAGATACCGTTGCCCTAAAACAGAGGTTTGGTCTTTTGAGTTCAGAGTGTTAAGCTATGGGTAAGAAAAAAGGAGAGGAAAAAGCTACGAACAACGACGAAAAGGAAGGTCACAATTTACTCGGCGCGCCGACCTTCGAGCAGCTTGCGAACGGCCGATTCAAATGCGTGGAAACCGGTCACGAGCTGCCGGCTCAAACTAGAGACTCTTACGCCGAGTCTAAGCACTGTCGGCTCGGATTAATCGACTCCGCTCTGGCACGGAATAAACCTCCTTTGAACATGTTCAAACAGGATCCAGCTTCACGGTTATTTTTCTGTTCCTTTTTTTCTTTTTTCCTTTTTTTTTGGTTAACTCAGTTTTTAATTAGGGTTTTAACATATGCGTTTTTCAGGATTTAGGTTAAATAAGCGGAGATTGATATAAAAGAATAGGGTTTTGAGAACTAAGTAACTGTAAATTTCAAAGCTTTGTTTTTTCTAAATTAGTTGATTGTAGTGAGTAAATACTAAATAGTGCAGTAAATTGAATAGAAATATTGTTTGATTTTATTTTTTGTTACTTAGACAAACTTTTTCATCGTGTTAGGCATAGTGGTGGTATGTTTTATGCAATCGTCATTGAATGAAAGTCCCCAAGTTTTTGAATTTTTTCTTTTTGTTGTGTTGTTGCAGTTCAAAATTAGTTTGCAGATTGACCGGAGATACAATTAACAAGTCGGAGGAACATATATGGAAGCATATAAATGGGAAGCGTTTTCTCAACATGTTAGGTTAGTAAAATACTAAAAATCTTTTCAATTTCCTTAAAAACTTGTTTTAATGGAACAGTAAAACAAATGCATTGGTTGGATGTGTTTTGAGTTGATATGTGTGTGGATAATGTAAACAGAGAAAAAGGAGGCTGGAAAAGAAATGCCGAATGGAACAACTGGAAAACATGATGTGGAAAAAGATGAGAAGAAAAAGAAGAAGAATGAAGATGCCTCCTCGAAGAAGAAAAAGAAGAAGAAAATCATTCAGAAAGAGGAGAAAAACGTTGATGAGATTATCAATGAAGTTAGGGATTCAATAGAGAAAAGTAGTGATTCGGAAAATGAAGACTTCTGGATGCCTCCAGCAGGGGAACGGTGGGATCATGATGATGGGGGTGATAGATGGGGCTCAGATTCGGAGTCGGGACCAGAGAGTGATGATGCTGGTGAAGAAGGTATGTTTAAGATTTAACTTAATTATGTATAAGGTATCTTGCAATGATTGAGCATTACGCGACATCAAAAATGCATTACATGAAAATACTAAAGAAAGTCCAATACTGAAGAATTTTGAAGCTTGGCTTGTCCATTAGAGAGAACTTCTGATATTTGGATTTCATATGTTTAAGCATCTTACAGATTTGTATGTAGTTGGTGTAGCTAATGCAATAGTAATATTGTGTTGCTGTTTCCTGTATTTCGAATTTCCTCTTCAAAATATTTTCACGTACACCATGTTAGAATCAATTTATTTAAATCAAGAATCCATTTTCTTGAAAATCTCATTTGTGTATGCACCAAAAGAAATAAGTAATAATGCTTCAGGGTTGAAAATCTGATAATTGCAAGGTTGAGTCTTCTGGAAGTAGTTAATTCACCAAGTAATAAAGCTTGTGATCTTTGTTTTCTGGATGGTGATAGCATTTTTCTTGTACCAGATGCTGGAGCTGAAGCTGATGAGCCTAAGCATGAAGCCGTGGAGCTATCCAAAAAGTAACTACACTTGTTTAACTACTCTTCATATACATACTTATTGATAACTGTTATTAGAGATACCCTTTGAATTTCATTTGGGTATACGCGATTAGTGCATAAATGGGTTCTCTTCATTTTTATTGCTTACATCTGATTATTTCACTTTGTAGGACAAAACGCATGTCCCTAGAAATCGGACCTAGTAGTTTTGCCTCGAGGAAGAAGAAAAAGAAGACCACTGTTGCAACCGAGCTCTGAAACCCGGTGTGTTATACATTGCTGGAAAACTTTACACTGCAGCTCAGGGGAGTTTTGGTCGTAAACATTGTTCTTGCCATTTCTGATTTTTGTTTACATACATTATTATAATTTATCTGTGTCCAACTGTAGTTATATATTGTGCATTTGTTTTTTGTGAGTAGTTTTTGTGGACAAAGTAATTTGTAATCCTAATCCTAATAGCTTAAAAGGTGGAATGCAGAAAAAGTTTAAACATGTATTCTTTGATAGGATTAAAACTAGAAAAACAAATCTCAAGATCAACAAGGCAAAAACCATCAATTTCCCCCAACAATAATAGTTTTGGGTGTGTTTTCATCCACCCCACAAGAAGCTTGACAGGAAGGAGGTATGTTTACTTTGGATTTTACCTTTTTGACTGTCATATGAATAATGAATCTTGTACAAAATGAAACGTTCTCTTTATCCAGTTAAAGAATTAATTCGAGACTGCCAGTTAGAATCCAGAAGCAGCTTTTGTCAACAGACTGAGGCAAGAAGAAATATTTCTTAGAAGAGGAAAATGAAGCTTCACATTATAACCATGCATGATATGTCTAAAATGCTAATTTGGATAGTGACTAAATATACAATTATCCAATAATTTTCTTTGATTAGTGATGGTCCCCAATTATAAATAGGGGTATTTTTGTGATTGAATAAAATAATCTATATCTATAACTATTATAAAAGTGTGAATGTTAAGAGAGTGATTTACTTTTCTTAAATTTTTTGAAGAGTCTAAAATACCCCTATGTAAATATTATACTTGAAAAAAGGTAAGGTCAATTGAGTAAATTTGTTATACTTGTAATTAATTTTATTCCTTTAAACTGAGTGTTAGTTCATTGAATGTATTAATTTTATTCAAAAGTGATTTGTATATATTTTTTATTAATAAATAATTAATTTGTTCATTATATATTATATATTATTATAAATATACATATATATTATTTTATTTATATTGATATTTAATTTTATTTATAAAGTGTGAATCATTTGGAATTATCTACATAATTTACATTATATAATAGTTTTCATTTCAATAAATTAAAAGAAATACTGCAATCACTATTTACGGATATAGGAAACATCTGAATAACATAATTTGATGGGAGGCTAGGTATGATCTCCATTTATTCTGAAGCTCACAATGTGAAGTTTTCATGCTCAAACTTTATTCACCCACATAAGTGATGATTATGTTTGATTAACTACAATTAATTTAGAGGGTGTTTGGCTAAGCTTATAAGCTCTTTTAAAGTGTTTGTATTTTTCCATTTTGTTTTAATTTTAAGGCCCATCGAAGAAATCCCAAACCCTAAAATAGTAAATTTGATGAATAGTAGATCTTTTTTACCGGCCTCATCTTTATCAAACCTCTTTGTCTTCCAAAAAATCACAGTAAAAAAAGGGAGTTTCTAACTTAACTCTTTTTTTTTCATTTCGCTTTTATTCTGATAATTTTTTTTAATAAGAGCTTATAAGAACAAAAAATAAGATGTTTGGGTCTTATAAGCAAATAAAAAATAAGTTAGCCAAACCCACCTTATTTCAAATATTAAATTTTAGATGTTATTTATATTTTTAAAAGACACAAATAACCCTAGTTAATTTTCTCCTTTCCAATAATACATTTATCCAAGAAATGTTTATTTTTATTATTGCACAAATTTTCTCGTATAATATTTGAAAACATCTTATAAGTTCAATAGACTTATTTTATCCAAACACTTAAGAGCTTATTTTTTAAATAAGACCAAACATCTTATAAGCTCTTAAAAACATCTTATAAGGTGTAGGAACTTATAAGATGTTTTAAATAAGCTTAGCCAAACACCTTCTTAGTTGAGGCACATGATCGAAGTTAATAGGGAGATAAAACTATGAATAATTAATTCTCATATGTTTAATTTAGCGAATCGATTCGCAACTTATATGTACATAACGAATAACACAATAATTTCACCACTAAAACCCATAGTTTTTCTGACCGAAGACTATTCATGGATTCAATTTTACCCGAAATATTATTTTATCAATTCAATTTATGTTGTAATCATGTAGTTTCTATGATTTAAGATTTTTAAATTTTTTTAAATTCATGGGCATTATGAAATAATTTTGTTTAATGAATAAACTCTTTATACATCAATATTTTTAGAAGAGTATAAACAAATCAAGTAATTTGGATAACTATGTTCCATTAATAAAAATTAATTTTTTTTAATTAAGTTAGTATGGGATTTGTTTAAAATAACCAAAATATTTTTATTACTATTATAAAATAAATGTGTAGGAACTTAAAATTGATTGATAGAAAGCAAACTTGTTTGATGTATATTATTAATAATATGGATGATTCACAAAAAAGTGAATAAGTAAAGCCACAAATAATTTTATTTTGTTTGGCTTCAAATTTCGTTTAATAATCTTCATCTTCACGATATATAGAAAAAAGTGTCGCAAATACTACCGAACACAAAAAAGGGCCAAGGCGTACTTTTGAACTTGATATTGTTTGAGAGACAATGTCATCTTCAACTACTAGCATGTGAAGTTTATTACTATTTTCAGATTTTATTTTCAATCATGTCTTTCTCTTTAATGTTTTTACAAGCATCGATCGTGTACACATTTATCCGAGTTTCTACCTCAATTACCGACATGTTAGCTATTCTTGTACTAACAAGATTAAATTAATTTCTACTGTTGAAGTCAAGATTCAATTAAAAAAATTTTGAAAAAAAGAGAGAGGAAACACATTTTATGTAAAAGAAATGTTATATACTACCATTTTCATACTACAGATTTTTCACCTCCCCTTGATTTAGAAATTATGAATGTATTAAATTCAATTGAATTAATTAAATCAAAATGATTGTTTACCAATAATAGAAAGAGTGAAAAATCGGTTGTATGAAAACGGTGGTATATAGCATTACTCTTTATGTAATGTGCCTTTCATCTTTTATGGTTGATTAATTATTTACATAATTTAATTAAATTATCATATTTTTTTATTAAAAAATAGTATATCATTATTACTTAACCTTCAACAAAGATATCATTTTAGCATTTAAAAAGTATTATTTAATAATAAAAAATACGAATATATCAATTATTTAAGTTATCGATAGTCTTATGATATTCAAAAGAAATTAGATTATCAGCATAATACTAACATTCAAAAGAAAATAATCTATAAATAGTAACCGAAAAATTAATATTAGAGTATTTTGCATTTAGTATTTTTATGACATTATTATAAACATACTTTACTTTTTATTTCATTGAAGAATAGCTTATTTAATTAATTATACATTACATCAATTTTATATCGATTTAAACATATATTTAATTATAGAGGAGCCGTTATAATTTATAATAGCTCGGAGTAAAGTGAAATTACAATTTTACATAAACGAAAGATATTTTTTTACTGGTCCTCGATACTCAAGATGTGTGTGAAGGATTTTATCAAAAAGTGGGAGTGGATGAAGGCTTTTGTTATGTATGAGGAGTGTCGGATGACTTTCCTTTTGTATATACCGGCAGTAAAATTGTTACACCAATCAAAATTTAAGTTTTTTTAAATTTGAGTCGTCTTCCTTCTATGTTTTTTCTATATAAAAATAAATAAAGTTCAAAGAAGTACATCCAAAATTAAAGGAGAGAGGGGGAGGAAAAATAAGAATGATCCTGCATGGAAAACGATGATGAAATTCTTAATGTTTCACACCTGTGAAATTAAGAATAAACACATAAACATTCTTAAGAAGATAACAGAACATGACAAATGACAAGGAACAATAACGAAATGCACATTTAACCAAAAAAACTAAGCATTAATATAAAGATAGGATGCAATTAGAACAAAAATACGAAAAAAATATCATGTGAATGAAAAAGAAATTTGCGACGTCCATCAAGACCAAACACGATAAGAACTAATGAGACTTTTAAGAAGATAACAAAACATGACAACTGACAAGGAACAATAATGAAGCGCACATTTAACAAAAAAAAAGCATTGATATAGAGATAGGATGTAATTACAACAAAAATACGAAAAAAAATATCATGACGTGGAATGAAAAGAAAGTTGCGACGTCCATCAATAAACACAGTAAGAACTAATGAGACTTTTAAATAAGATTAAACCTATTTACTTTTTTTTTTTCAGTATATGTCATTTCACCTCTAATCATTGTAAAGCTACTTGATTCATTTGTAAATATTATACCTAGTAATTCATTATTAAAAAATTGAGAATATTGATGCATTATGTAAAGTTATTTCTCTTAATCCTTTATAATTTTTCAAGTAAACTTAACAATGTGAGTACTAAGAAATCAGGATGTCGAAGAGAATAAAGAAATGAAAAATTGGTACTCAGTATATTATTTTGATATTAAAAAAATTTCGCATTTGGTTTACATGTTATATAGATCTAGACATGCCCAAACGGTTCGCGGTTCCGGTTACGGTTCCGGAACCGCCGGTTCCCGGTTTCGGGAACCCCGGAACCTTATTCGAACCGGTTGGGCACGGTTCCAGTTTCGGTTCCACGGTTTCCGAGCCGATTCCACGGTTTCGGGCGGTTCCCAAACTTGTTTTTTTTTTTTGAATTTTTTTGGACAATGTATAACAAATAAAATCGAATAAAATAAAGACAAATAATTTTTATATTAATAACAAATTTAAACTAATAAATTTGTTATTAATATAAAAATCGAATATAATTTAAACAATTTCTTTATTTTTTTTGAATTTATTTTGGACAATGTTTAACAAATAAATCGGATAAAATAAAGACAAACATTAATCGGATAAAATTTGCAATGATTTTTTAAGCAACAAAATTAATTTCGTTGTTATTTGTGATGTTTTGACAACAAAACATACAAAACATGAGTATTGTAGCTTATTGTTATTTGCTTACAAAGATAATAGAACGAATATTATGTTTGTTGTTAAAGTTGTATTTTCAAAAACTCCTCGTTCATAAAATTTAATAAAATTTAATTGAGCATCGATTAATTTCTGATCCTAATAAGTAATAGATGTTGAAAAAATATTAAATTAATTGATACTTAAAAATTAACTAAAAATAATATGAAAAAAAAATTACAAAAATGTATCTATGAGGATTTGAACCTTGGCCTTTTGAAATACACATCAAGAGTAGTACCATCTAAGCCAACTTCATCTTTTAAATTCAAAATAACAAAAAAATAAAAGAGTAGGTTAGAACCGCCGGTTCTAACCGGCGGTTCCCAGTTCCTCATATGAGGAACCGTAACCGAACCGTGGAACACGGTTCCGGGTCCGGGTCCGGTTCCGGGAACCGTGGTCAACGGTTCCAGAACCGTTGACCACGGTTTGATCCGGTCCGGTTCCACGGTTCCGGTTCTAAGTTGGGCCTCTATATAGATCATGTATAAAATTATCCATTCAAAATAAGTACATTCCTCGTGAAGCATAAAAATCAAAACTTAAGGAAAGTAGCACATAAAAAATCTATCTATAATCAAATAAGAGCTATTGAAGGTATATGAAAACAATTTTTTTTTTATCTAAAATCATTTACTAACCACTATTTTCAATTAAACTATACTTTTTATATAATACACACTATTGTTTAGAGAATAATTGATAAGGTTGATGATAAATCAATATTAGGATATGATACAAAATATACAACGCTTGAATTTCAATGACTACTTAGTAACATGCAAATTGTATGAAATATAATGAGAAAGGCATAGAACAACATCAATGCAATTATACTATAAGTATCGTTTTCAGTCAAAATATAATTTCAAGATATAATACAAAAAAATTGCACTATTTCAAGATAATAGGTTGGGTTTAAATAGAATACAAGATGACGACAATGTACAATAGAATATTTGAGGATACAACAACATTATCTATTGGATGACATGTAAATGAATATATAACATCTATTGAAGATATAACATTACAATATTATGCACATTTTTTTTAGCTTTGAATCTATTTTTTCTTTCATATACATTGTCTATAAAGTGCTATTTTTTAATTTTATTTATGTTTCTAATATCTTTTTTCACAGATGATAGTAATCAATATATTATAGATAATTGACTCTATAAACATAAAATGACTTTAGTTTTCTTATCACACTTAATAGAATAATAGAAAAAAAAAGAATTTTTTTTGTTAAATCAGATGCTATTGAAGGAGTGCAACCACAAACTAATAAAGAAAAAACAAGAATGGTCAAGAAAAGAATACAAGTGAAAAACTTGAAATAATTTCTAAATTTGATGAATTTCAATAAACTCAAGCCTATGTTCTCAAAAAATGACTCAAACAAGATAACAAAGTTGACGGCGAAATAATGAATGAGACATCAACAACAAATCAAGCGATATTTAAGAAAAAAGAAAGTTACAAGATACATCAAGGCGCAAGAGAAAAATGACTAATTGGACTTATAAATACTATTAAACTTATTTATTTATATCATGTTATTTGCATGTACCCTCGTAATTTTTAAAAATTTTGATAAACTATTATGAGAATTTTAGGCAATGTTTGGTTTTGTTTTGGGCTTATTTTGGCCCAAAATTTTGATCAAATAGTGTTTGGCCTACACAATTTGGGCCAGAAAAATTCCAAAAATTTTGGCCAGAAAATTTTGGTATCCAATTTCAAACCATTTAATTTTCAGGGCCCACTTGCCATTGTGTAGGTCAAATATTGATTACATATTCCATGGCCCAAAAACCCATCAATCCTTTTATAGCAATTGTTTGGAAAGTCAAGAATATAGGTTAAATCAGTATCAATTGTTTCATTATTTTAAAAAAATGTGTTCCAAATTAGTTATTAACTTAATTACTCAATTATGATAATTTGACAACATTCGATTTAATTTTATGCATTTATTGCACATTCTTTATGTAAATATTTAATAACTTATTTATATATATTAAAAAATATTATAATATAATATGTATATATATCAACTAATATTGTATATATATAATTATTCATCTATGTAATAGATATTACATTTTTAATATTATATATAACTTTCAATCATTATTTAACACAGATAAAAACTAGGACGATTTGACTTCTATAGTAAATTATGTTACCTTTGGAAACAAAACCGAATACAATCTCACAAAAAAAATCACTCAAAAATCAATTCTCGAACTAAAATAAAACACAATCTTATCAATAACGCACGTGTAAATTTTTTTACCAAAATATCCAACCAAACATAGCCATATATTCCACCCATTTGATCTTTAATTAATCAAATGCTTCTGAATGTTTGTCCGGTTGTCCCTTATTTGTTCCATTTTTATGAAAATTTTATTAGAAAAATGTATACAAACGAAAATAATATGACTGTTGGTATGTTTATTTATATTTTTAATTATTTTAAATTTATAAAATATATTGAATCAATAATAATAAATTGATCAATAGTTGCCTCTATTAATAAGGAGTGGATCACCTTTGGTCTGTTTATTTTTTTCTCTTACACCCACTAAAACATTTGATAAACATTAAAGTTAATTTTCTCTACTCTTATTTTTGGGGGGAACGATTGTACCATGAGTCACTTGAAAGAGGATCATCAAATACAGGTGAAACTATTAATGCTAGATCACATAATCGACCATGTGGAACTCGTTAATATCGTGTTCATTTTTATGAAATTGTACGATGAGCAACACATATGCTCATCATTTTATTTGATGTATCATTTATTTAATTTTATTCTTAAATAATTGTGTCTTATTTAATAATATATTTTGACTTAAATTATTTGTATTTAATAGTATATTTTAACTTACGTCATTTATATAAATATTTAATAATTTATTTATTTATTTTTAAATTGTAACATATACAAATAAATATTTATCTATAATATAATTATTACAATCTTAATATTATAATAACTTTTAATCATTATTTAATCACTCACAGACAAAAACTGTCATGATTTGACTTGCTACAGTAATTTATGATCCCTCTCAAAACAAAACCAAACACTATCTCACCAAAAAAACCAATCAAAAATCAATTCTCAAATTAAACCAAACACTATCTCATAAATAATGCACGTGTCCCCAAAAAATTCTCACAAACAATTGTCACCAAAATAACCAACCAAAACAAAACCAAACATACCCTTAATTTTTTGAATTAATGTTGAATTTCTGTTCATGCAGAATTTCAAAATTATAGAAATTCTTGCTTGTTTGCTACGATACAATAACAAGAAACAAACTGGGAATGCCATTCACATGCATAAGAAAATATTATTAACGAACATTTGCAAATCTTATAGCATTAAATCCTATGTAGGACATGTCTCGTGTATATAGTTATAATTAAATAAGATAGCATAACTAGAGAAAATATGACTTTGTACCATCTTTCTTGACTCATAGTTTGCACAATCAATATATTTGTTTAGATAATTTGTAATATATTCGTATAAATTATTTCGGTGTATATTATTATTAAGAATGAAACGTCTTATATGCATAATACATATTAAAATTCAATTTTATGGAAATTATGTATTTTTTTAAATAATCAGAATGAATCACGTGAAACGCACGTCTCCATTACTAGTTGATATAAAAGCAGCATTAATACATTGCTATCATGGGCTCCGAGCCGACGACCCAATAAAATGAGCCCAACATAAATCGCTATATATACCATCTTAATCAGCTAGAAGGCTCATTATCTGGTTTTCACTCGAAAAACTAGAATTACTAAATACTCTCCAAATCCACGAGATTGAGGAGTACCATATTCTCAAACTACGAAGAGGCTTGATCCTACCAAAGTAGATACGTAGGCAGCTGATACCATCAAGTGCAGCCCATCATCCAAAAACACCTAACCTAGTCTGTCGTGAGGCGGGTCGGATCCCAGCCCCACGTGCTCCTCACGTGACATTGATATTTGATCCCGCATCACTTTGGCGCCATCTGTGGGAAGACGATTCGCTCACTGAGAATGCAGACCAGGTCCTAGGCATGTAACACTGATGATAGGACGGGTAGCAGCCCCTCCGCAGGAGGCATTAGGAGAAGAGCTCCTACTCTGACGTCTCATCCAAACCCCACTACTGGTGAAACTCCAAGTCC
This sequence comes from Verbascum thapsus, assembly GCA_963669365.1. Classification (NCBI taxonomy): domain Eukaryota; kingdom Viridiplantae; phylum Streptophyta; class Magnoliopsida; order Lamiales; family Scrophulariaceae; genus Verbascum; species Verbascum thapsus. Next base: position 6,383,062 of record OY770107.1, on the reverse strand, counting down.
GTCTCCTCCACCAGCTGCTTCGGTTGTGGTCCCTCCCTCTGAGAGAGTAATCGAGATCACTTCAGAGGCACTCATGGCACTGGTGGAGGATGCCTCTGTCAGAGCAGCGACTCAGGCGGTCCAGCAGTGTGCATTGAGTCGTCCCCCTTGGGTGGAACCCCAGCCTACAGTCAGAGCAGTTGATTCCCCCCACGAGGGCCACCAGTCGCACGTCACGCGCCTGCTCCTCAGAGACTTTCACCCGAAGGAGTGAGGCTCCACAATCTCACGCGACGTCTGGACGTGGGGACTGCGAATGCCCCTCCTGGCATCGGATCCCTCCATCCCCTCGCAGAGGTCGGAGATCTCCGACCTCTGCATATCCGACCCCCTCGAGAGTGTTGTCGAGGTTCTCGGATGTCCGAGGTGTGGAGAAAACTCATAGGCTACTGGACGAGAGCATTGATTCTTCCCAGGAGCGCCCCCCTCGGGGCCGAAATAGAGAGCGTGATTTTTAGAGGTCTCCTCGCTGAGGCTGGAAGACTCCGACCCCTGAAAAAGCTCAATCCCGACGTGAGTCTCGCAGGTCCCCCTGCCGAGGTCACGGGTCTCCAACTCCCGAGGAAGCTCAATCTAGACGCGAGCCTCACAGGTCCCATCACTGAAGTCGGAGGTCTCACACTTCTGATGAGGCTTACTCCAGGCAGGAATCCCGCAGGTCCCCTCGCAGAGGTCGGAGTTCCCTAACCCTTGAGAGGAATCACCCTAGGAGGGCTCCTAGCCAGCGTGGCACGTATGAAGAGTTACGGATTGTACCTCAGACGGTAGTGCCACCGAGAAGAAGCCCTCTCTGCTCCGCCATACTAGCTGAGGCGATTCTGCAAAGGATGAAAATCCCTCATCTCAGCGAGTATGATGGCTTTAGGGATCCCCAAAAACATCCAGACAAATTCAATGCGAAGGTCGACATGTACGACCCTAGCAACGCAGCCTATTGCAAAAATTTTAGGATGACCTTCTTGGGTAGAACTTTGTCTTGGTTCAACCATTTGTCCTTCGGTACAATCACCAGATTTGAGCAACTGACACAAAGGTTCTTGCACCACTTCTCACTTTATACATTGGCAACTGAGGTTCGAGACTCCCAAGGTTTGACACCCACCTCCGATCAAGAGGTCGACTCCATGCCTCGACCGTGGCTTCGACTCTCTTGCCCGATGAACCGCATCCTCTCTAGGTCGAGGTTACCCTGGGTAATCCCCCTACAAGCACATAAGAGACATGAGGCTCCCAAGTAAGAGAGCTCTCCTCAATGATACTAGGACTCTAGATCGAGATTACCCCATGTAATCCCCCAACGAGCACCTATGAGGCTTGACGCTCCCAAGTGTGAGAGCCCTCCAAGAATGAGGCTCGAGGCTCCCAAGTTTGGAAGCCCCTCGAGATGAGGTTTGAGCACCCCAACGTGAGAGCCCCTGTAAATGGGGCTTGAAACTCTCAGGTGCGAGGTAACTCCAATCGTAACTCCTAAGCATCCTCACGTGAATGTCAATCGCGTGCGTGCCTCTCATAGGAGTGGGGGCATAACCACTGAGTGCATGACATGCGCATATGTCCACATACGCATATGTCCCTGAGTTTTTGCACTCTTATCGGCACACATTTTGGCACCCATATTGATGCAAATATATGAGTTCACATTGCTCACGAACGGACGAGACTCAAATAAAGGAAGGTAGAGGCAAACATGGTGAAAGCACTAAGATGTTACCACTTCGCTCCCAGTTACAGACTTATCACTTTGCTCCCAGTTACGGACCCTATGAGATATCAGTTAAAGGCCCTCACAACAACAAAGCTGTAGAGATGCATCTTAGCGTCTCAACGCTCTTAGAATTGTCGCGTTCTGACACTCATAGCCCAGTTTGGGGGCGAGATAGTAAATTCTATCTGCTTGGGACGGACACTCTGAGACGGAGCCTTGAGACTGCCACGCCTCGAGACATTCAACCTCGGGGCCTAAACTTAGCCTCAGGGCCACGATCTCTTAGCCACGACCTCGAAGTTGTTATCCCGTGTAACACTCCAACGCGTATGTATGAGACTTGAGGCTCCCAAGTGTGAGAGCCCCTTTAACGAAAATAAGACTCTAGATTAAGGTTACCCATGGAGGCTCACAAGTGTAAGAGCCCGGTAAGAGGCACTCAAGTGTAAGAGCCCCCCGAATTGAGGTTTGAAGCACCCAAGTGTGGAAGCCCCCTCGGGGAGGCTCCCAAGTGTAGAAGCCTCCCTCTAAGATATGAGGCTCCCAAGTGTGAGAGCCCCAAAAAATGAACCTTGAGGCTCCCAAGCGCGAGAGCTCCCCGCTAGGTTGAGGATACCCCGTGTAACCCCCTATGAGCACGTAAGAGGCTTGAAGCTCCTAAGCGTGAGAGTCCCCGAACCTAAAAATCAAGCTCGAGACTCCCAAATGCAATGGCCCCCCGAAATATGTGGTTGGAGGCTCCGAAGTATGGGTCAGGGCAGCCTCATCCTAGGCCCCAAGAGGTAGCCTCATGCCTCGACCTCGACCTCTTGGGATCGAGGTGTGGTGTCGAGGCCTCAGGCCAATGGCCTCGACCTCATGAGGCCGGGGTCACGAGGCCTCGACCCCCTTGAGGGTCGAGTCAAAGCTAATGGCCTCGACCCCCCGGGAGGTCACGCCTCGAGATGTCTTAAAAAAAAAGAGTTTCCATCTCTCCGACTTTTTACTCCCGAGAGCCCACACTATCGAGCACTCAGGAGTGGGGGGCATATGATGGGTCCCCAATTATGAATAGGGGTATTTTCATAATTGAATAAAATAATTGATATAAAAGCAGCATTAATACGTTGCTATCATGGGCATTAATACGTTGCTATCATGGGCCCTGAGCCGACGGCCCAATAAGACGAGCTCATGGCCCAACAAAAATCGCTATATATACCATCTTAATCAGCTAGAAGGCTCATTATCTGATTTTCACTCTAAAAACTAGAATTACTAAATACTCTCCATATCCACGAGATTGAGGAGTACCATATTCTCGAACTACGAAGAGCTTGATCCTACCAAAGTAGGTACGTAGGCAGCTTGATACTATCAAGTGCATCCCACCATCCAAAAACACCTAACCTGGTCGTAAGGCGAGTCGGATCCCATCCCCCCGTGCTCCTCATGTGACATTGATATTTGATCCCGCATCAATTAGTTTTCCAAATTAAATTGGTAGATTTTGTGCTGGGAATTTGATCTTGCTGGCCTGAAGTTTAATATATCTTGCAACGAGGTTTTGGCTACCTAGTGGAGTGGCCACAATAGGATTTGGATGATTAGTAATTTATATAGGCTGTTCACAGTTTGTAGGGTTATTGTTTTATATTTACTGGTATGTGAATCGTGAAAGGTGAAGAAAGTAAAGTAGTTTGTCCAGAATTTTCAACTGACTGTATAGGGATATGAATTCTGTTTCCATTGTCAAAACACCATCTATGTAATACAATATATTATAATTATGGGGGCAACAACTCCTCGTAGAGTTGGTAGGGCATCTGAATCTTGTGGCTTTGGTCACGGGTTCGAATCCCAATGTGAGAATGCTTATTTGCCTTCTCTATAATTAATTAAATTATTATTTAAATTTTCAATATAAGATGCTACAAAATAAGGAATTATCTATATAATTGAATTACTTTACGAGATCATGACTTATAATTTATTTAGTAAGTATTTACTTAGTTAATTAATATTTAGTTTTGAATATTTAATACCTTAGTTTATTTGAAGCATTTTATTTAGGCGTTTGATTATATTTCTTTCCTCCTTTATTAACTTGATTATTCAACTAATTATAATTTTTCAACAAATCAAAAAAAAAGTTTATCAAATATATTTATGAAACTAAATCACAAGAGTTAGTAGGAAAATATTTATTAAAATTATGGTCAACGCACACTTTATTTAAAAGAATCTCATATCAATAGCAAATTAAAATACGATAATGTTCAAATAAATAAAAAAATCTTTTCTCATTATGTTTTAATTATTTTCCTATAATTTACATTAACTGTATGTACAACACGCAATTTTTTATTTTTTATTTTTGTTAAATAGACTCAACTTAATAAATATAAAAATACATTTAATGATAATCACACAAAAATGGATGCATTATTTATACCAACCTACTATGACTTGCGAATATTTAGATTAAGGTTTTAATGATCTGATAATATGCTATCCCTGAATTTAGCAAATGGAGAACTAAAAAGAATAATTTAGAAATAAAAAACAAAAACACTACATAAATGTCTAGCGTTTGGGCCATTATAAAAATTATTGAAAGCATACAGAAAAAATGATTGAGAAGAAAGAAGAAATGAAGAATTTGATTCCTCAAAATTAAATAAGATATACGTATAAATGAAGCATGAATTTACATAAAAGTTTATTTAATTACACTATTATTCATCACTTTTAATTAACTTAATTCTTGAATTCATTCATATCAATCAGTCTTTTATTTTTCAAATAACTAACTGCTTAAGTGATAATTTATTTAGTTGAGTTTAAATTATTAACATCTTGAACAACAACTATATATATGAATTATTTAACGGAGATCATATAATTCACGTTCAACGAACGTGTTATTTACTAGTTCTATTATAAAGTATGGGTGTTTTTTTAAAGTTTTGATGTACCTAATATGTCCTTATATATTTTAATTTTGAATGGCAGAAGAGTCAAATAATAAATAATAAAATGTATATACCTACAAATTAAAATAAGATATATAGTTACATTAGAATTCTATAATGTGCAATTCACCATTTAAATAAAAAAGAAACATTTAATAAAAAAAATTGTATATAGTTATTATAACTGAAATTTCTCAATCTATCCATATCTTTCACCACGTGAATTGATTATTTGGTAAAAAAAAAAAACAATTAAAAGCTTTTACTCAGCTTTTTCGTGCTAACGGATATCTGAAACACAGCATGCTACTCTCTCCCTCTGATCCTGACCCTCATCCGCCTCCTCAAGAAACCGATCTTGTGGAACGAAGCACAAAAAAAGTTCGTACTTTCAGGGACACTGAAGATGTCCAAATGGAAGACTGCTCAACTCTTCAGGGAAACGCCGCTGCACCTCCAAAGCCTCAGACCACATACCTTCAATCCCTTGTAGGGAATACAACAAGGGGTGGCGCCGTACCTTTCTCGAAGAAAAGCCTTGTCAATCTGGACAAGGTACAAATCTTACCCCCGACGGAGGACTATCCTATTCCAACCATCAAAGTTGAAGAATCGTACAGAAGTAACCTCGCTAACTCCTTGAATGATTGCTTGTTACTTCGTTTGCTAGGAAAATCAATCAACTATAGTGTTCTTTTAGCTAAAATCAGTACCATGTGAAAGCTGCAAGGGGAGTTTGAGCTTATTGACTTGGAGCACAACTGCAATATTCTAAAGTTCGAAGATAGAGCCAAAGCGGAGTATATTCTCACTAAAGGACCATGGGTGGTGGCCAGCCACTACCTGGTGGTTCGAAAGTGGTTTCCGGACTTTCTCCCCTCCTTGGATAAAGTCAATACCACGATTGCTTGGGTCAGAATCCCCGAGCTACCTGTGGAATATTACCAGGAGGAGATCATCTTCTCCATTGCTAGCAGTCTTGGAGATCCAATCAAAGTGGATCGTAACACCTATTGGGCAGCATGGGGAAGATTTGCCCGTTTTTGTGTACAACTCAATATCGACAAACCTCTGATTAGCGCCATCAACGTAAATGATCGGGTTCTTCCGGTAGTCTACGAAAATTTGCCGGCCATTTGTTATGAGTGTGGCCACCTATCGTTTGATAGGAGCTACGAGAACAACCATTCTATTAGGCTTTGTTGGTGACCGAGCGAGCTGGACATCGGAACTCGGAATGCCCTACTCAACGAACCACAAATAGCACAACTCAACCAATCAGCTTCGCACCCCAAGCCACATCACGTGATTTCGAACAGGTGCTAGCAGAGAAAAGATATGGTGATTGGATTAAAAAAAGTGCAAGGAAAAACCCTATCAACAACCCTAGGAATCTGAATCAGGACCATTTTAAGGAAAAGACAAATAAATTCAATGTCCTTATTAATGAGAGGTTTGAAAATGGGGAACAACAAATGCAACCAAAAGTACATTCATCTCCTTCAACGGGTATGTACCAATCCTCCTCGGGTCCACAAAGTCAAAATCTTCTGTTTGACCCAGCTACCAAGAAACCTGCTATGCCAACCAACCTACAGCCACAACCTAAGCAAGCCAATTCAACCAAGCAAAAAAATCAGAAAAGGCCTGACACCTTTCACAACATTTCACAAGCCCCACAAATGATAATACCTAAGACCGCACAAAACCAGATCAGCCAAAAATTAAAAAAAATAATCTCCCAGCTCAAAACACCCCAGAATATCCCCTTCCTATCCCTCAACAAAATACTGTTGTACCAAACATTCCAACACCAAAGAATGCCCCATCCTTATGTCCATCACCGACCAAGGCGACTGTACATACTCTGGGAAGAGGAGATGACCCACCCGACTTACGAAATGGACCACGAAATGAGAATCCGATTTTGCAAGATTTTACGTGTCAATCCCCTTTTTTGGCAAATTGGGGTTATGGTGAAATACACCCAGGAGATGACCTAACCACATCTAAATTGTAGCATGGAAGCCCTGAGCTTGGACGAGAGGATGAGACAATGGCAATTGATGGAGATACTTACGCGTCAAATTCGTTGGACATGTCAGGGCTGATGCTTGACTCCCCCTTATTACTTGACCATCTTTGTTGTACCCCAATGAAAATTCTTTCCTGGAATTGTCAATGGGCAGGAAGCCCCAACATTCGTCGTAATTTTCGTGAAATTGTTAGAATTCATAAACCAGATATGGTTTTTTTTTTTTGGAAACAAAAGTTGCTGAGGATAGAGCCATTTCCATCTCAACCCAACTGGATTTCCCGAATGTGTTTCGTGCTCCAACTATGGGGAGAGAGGGAGGTATTTTGCTTCTTTGGGATCACAATAACATCCAAATCGAGATAATGAGTGTTTTGCCTCAGGTCATTCACGCTATAATTGGACCCAAACTTGAAGATGGTTGGCTTTGTTCCGGAGTCTATGCTAGCCCAAACCCCCGTAGAAGAGACGACCTTTGGCGCATGTTGGAGGATATGAATTCGACTATCAGTCGGCCTTGGCTTTTGACCGGTGACTTTAACGATATTGCTTGCATTTCTGAGAAGAGGGGTGGGAGAGTCGCAAATTGGAGAAGATGCACCCGCTTCGCTGATGCCCTTAACCGATGTGATTTTTTGGATTTGGGGTTCCAGGGACCTAAGTTTACTTGGACTCAAAAGAGGCTGGAAGGAACTCGGGTTAAGGATTGGACCGGTCTATTGCCAACTCGGAATGGAGAATGCAGTTCCCAGAAGGTATTGTCCTTCATCTCCCTCGTATTCACTTAGATCACCACCCTATTTTAACTTGTTGCCATGGTTTATCCACCACCCCGGCAAAAAAACCGTTTTGATTTGAACTTGCCTGGATGGAAAATCCTACATGCCTTCCCGAAACTGAAAAAATTTGGAACGAAAGTAGTAATACACATGACGCTCTTGATTCTTTGCCTGAGAAGATGAAAATTTGGAATAAAAAAAATTTTGGAAATATTTTTCACAGAAAAAGAAAGTTGCTAGCTAGAATTTTGGGTATTCAAAAAAGTTTAAGCTCAATTGATAGTATTTCTCTCCGCAATCTGGAAACCCAACTTGTACATGAGTACAACGAGGTGCTTCACCAAGAGGAATTACTTTGGTTTCAAAAGTCCAGAGTTAATTAGCTCAAATTTGGTGATAAAAACACGAGATACTTTCATCTTACCACTCTTTGTCGTCGGCGTAAAAATAAAATAGATGCCTTATTCATTGATGGTATATGGCAGACTAACAATACCCTTATTAAATCCCATATATTAGAATACTTTAGGACTATTCTTTGCCAGATCCCTACTGAAACTAGATTTAACCTCCAAAAATGCCTCAACCAGCTTCATCTTCCGGACCAAGCCCGTTCAGCTCTCCTTGCTAGCATCACTTCTAGGGAAGTCCTTAGGGTTCTGAGTTCCATGAGTCCGTATAAAGCCCCGGGACCGGATGGTTGTCAGGCGTTCTTTTATCAAAAGGGATGGGGTCTCGTGGGAAAATTGATTTCTGCGTTTATCACAGAATGCTTTACGAACGGGTCTATCCCGCATAATATATGTCACTCATTCATCTCACTTGTCCCAAAAATTGATAATCCATCGACAATATCTCAATTCCGTCCAATCGCTCTTTGCAATGTTTTGTTTAAAATTGTGACCAAAAAACTTGTCCACCGTCTCAAACCTTTCATTTCTAGCCTTATCAGTCCTCACCAGAGTAGTTTTCTCCCTAACCGGTCCACTCATGACAACATCCTTGTTCTCCAAGAATTGGTGCAATCTGCTCATAAATCCAAAAGCAAGTTAGGAAGCTTCATTCTCAAACTTGATGTTGAAAAAGCATACGACAAGGTTAGTTGGGATTTCTTACGACAAACTCTTTCATTCTTCAATTTCCCAAATAGAATCATTGAGCTCATCATGAGTTCTGTTCAGTTTGCCTCGCTCTCGATTCTTTGGAATGGAGAACCACTTGAATCCATTTCGCCAACTTGTGGTTTGAGACAAGGTGACCCATTGTCACCGTACCTCTTTGTCCTATGCATGGAACGTCTCACATATCTCATCGAAGAGGAAGTCACGAAAAAAAAATGGACTCCAACAGCGACATGTCGGAATGGTCCCAAAATTTCACACCTCCTTTTTGCGGATGACATCATCCTATTCTCCAAAGCCACGATACAAAGCGCCCATTCTGTTAAGAAAGTGCTCACTCTTTTCTATAAAGCATCCAGTCTTAGAATTAACTTTCAGAAGTCTAAGGTTTTCTTTGCCCCACATACCAAGTCAATAATCAAGAATGACATAGCAGACATCCTTGGAATTGGCACTACATCTGAAATCGGAAAATATCTAGGTGTCAACATTTCTCATGGTCGCAACTCACACGCTAATTTCAGAATCATCATTGAGAAAATTCAGCAAAAACTTTCGAGTTGGAAAGCCAAATCTTTAAACCTTGCTGCCCGAACCACTCTCATCCAATCTGTCACTTCAGCCATTCCCACGTACTCCATGCATACTTGTTGGTTTCCCACTAAAATTTGCGATCAAATTGATAAGCTCAATAGAACCTTCTTATGGGCCACAGATGGTAAACATAAGAAGATTCATCTCGTTGGTTGGGATAAAGTCACTCAACCTAAGAGAGAAGGGGGACTTGGTCTTCGTGAAGCCCGAAAAATTAATATCTCGATGCTTTCAAAAATAGGATGGCGTATTCTGCGTAATGAAGATACCATATGGGGAGATGTGTTTCATAAAAAATATCTCAAAGGATCCGATATCATCCATCATATACCCAAAACGAATGCCTCTTCCACTTGGAAAGGCATTGTTCGCAGCCTTAAGAGCGTCAAACACAAAATTAAATGGAGAATTGGCAATGGAAAGAATGTTTCTTTTTGGTTTGACCGATGGGTGGGGGGAAAAAAAATTATGTGAGATGGTTGAGAATAATATTGTGGAGGGTGACACCAATTTAAAGGTTTAAAATGTTATCTCAAACTTAGGTGATTGGGACCTTTCCAAAGTTCACACCCCTCTTTCACAACAAGTATCTAGAAAAATTGTTTGTCTGCCTATACCCTTTGATAAGGTATTAGAGGATTCCCGGATTTGGGGGGCACTGCGAACGGGAAATTTAATTGTAAATCTGCGTACTATGCTCTTAATAATGATTCGGAAAGACACCGTACACTAAACTCAACTTCCACTCGTTGGAATTGGATTTGGATGAACAAGTGTCCGCAAAAATTCAAATTTTTTCTTTCGCTTTGCCACCGTAACAAACTGCTCACAAACTCTCTTCGGTTTATTCGTAAAATTTCACACAAAGACACATGTGCGTGTTGTACTTAGCTAGCGAAACTGTTTTGCATGCTCTTCGTGATTGCACTCAGGCAAAAATCATTTGGGAGCGGATTGTTCCACCTACGGAGTTTCACAATTTTTTCTTTTCTAACCGTGATAATTGGATAGAATATACTTCAAATCTCAACTTCGAAATATGCTTGTTCCCGAATGTTCGTGGCAATTTATTTTCATCGCATCTCTCTGGAACATTTGGCTTTTCCGAAACAAATACATCTTCACCAACAAGCCTGAACACCCTTCTGAAATTACATTCTGCATCAAAGTTCTGGCAATAGACTCGGAAAAATCTTCAGCTTTCACAACGAATCCGTCCAGCCTTGCTGGTAGACAGGTACACTGGGTTTGCCCGGAAGCCTCATGGCTTAAACTTAATACAGATGGAAGTGTGTTGCAGGATAAGGAATTGGCTGCGGCAGGAGGTCTTATAAGAAATGAAAGAGGTGAATGGCTGAAAGGTTTCACTCATAATCTGGGATCAACCTCTATAACGGTGGCTGAACTTCTCGGTCTTCGACAAGGTTTAACATTGGCATGGGATCAACGGGCTGCTCGAATTATGGTCGAAATAGACTCCATGGTGGTTATAAACCTTGTCAAGGAAGCTTCTACCCAAGAACATCTGTTGGGTAACATCATCGAAGACGTGAGGCAACTCATGGCGAAGCCTTGGACAATCAAACTCCAACATATAGTTAGAGAAGGAAACTCATGTGCTGATTCCCTTGCAAAAATGGGTCATGTAAAGACTGAAAGATTGATAATTTGGGATGAACCCCCCACCGGACTTCCTATTTTGCTGGCAGCTGACATGCCACCCTAGTTTTGTTTTCTCCTTTGTTGTCTTTTTTAATTTGTTTTCCTTTGTAACCAAAAAAAAAATATCAAACATATTTGAAAAAAAAAAATCTCTTGTTTCGTTCTCAACCCATTTGATATAATATATGTTTTAGAATAATGATACATGACGATTTTTTTATATTTAATTACAATTAAAAGCCTTTACATACTTTTTACATTTCATTATATGAAATATCATTGTATATATATATAAGTTTTATTTTCAATGATTATCGTGGTACATGATAATTTATAGATTTCATTTCAAAAAATTTATCTTTTGCCGCATTAACTCCCACTTAGCACAACATATTTTGCAAACTCAAACTGCCATGTGGTTTAAATGTGGGTGTCATTGTTTATATTTGACTAAATTGATTATATTAATATTGTATAATCTCAAAAATTTTGTATCAATATTACAAGAAGCATATATTAAATATATTATAATTATTAATACTTAACACGTAAGTTTATCAAGTTTGACCGATATATAATTCAAATTGTGTCACGCTAAAATATTTAAAATACTTTAAAAATGTACATCATTTCATTTGGAAATTTTAATTATGTATTCTTTGAAAAAATTAACTTAATGTCTATATTCAGTGAAATAGATATCATTAAATATTTTAGGGTAGTGTGACGTTTTGTTCCTCATGGATATTATCGAATCACTTCAGTCTGTCTCCTATTCTTAAATTGTAACATCCTGAACATTCAAATTAATGTTCGTTTGGACATAGTTACCCTTAAATTTAGTTTCACCTTAGTCATCCTATGAGCAACGTTAAGGATGAAACTGTCAAAAACTTTAATGAAACCAAATTCAAATGCTAAGAATTTGAAAGTCACGATTCAAACACGAGAATAATATTAATGAAACTAAATTACTAAAGTTAATAGAATAATATTTATTTAAAGTATGGTCAACGCATACTTTATATAAAAATAATCTCCTATAACTAGAAATCAGTATACACTGAGGAAAAATAATTTCTCATTATTTGTTTTAATTATTTTTCATATTGTGCATTCAGTACAACATCAGATTTATTTTATATTTTTATCAAATAAACTCAATTTAATCAATAAATGCGATGCAATCAATAGTATGAAGATCAAACAAAAACGGATGCATCATTTATGCCAATCTACTATGACTTGCAGAGATTGAGATTGAGGTTTGAAGGCAAGACACATTTAATGATCTTAAAAAATATATTTATTTTAGGTATAACCTATTTTAGAAAATGTAGAAATAAAAACTAATAATTATGTAATAAGAAACAAAAAAAAAACTACAGAATTGGTCAACTTTAGAGAAAAATATTGAGAAAAAGGAAAAATTGTATCGTTTGATTTCTCAAAATTAAACACGATATATGTATAAATGAAGTATAAATTTACATAAAATTTATAGAATTATTATTTGTCTCACTTTTTTAATTGGCTTAGTTTTTCAAGAATCGACTAATTCTTTCATACCAATAATTTGTTTTAATTATAAATAATGGACTTACAAAGTAATCGTCACTGAGTAAATTATTATCTAAGTTTTGGATTAATAACACCTTAAAGTTAAACAATAGATACATATATGAATTGTTTTAATGAGATTATATACACCACCTTCAACGAACGTTTTATTAACTTGTTTTATTACAAAAGTATCAGAGTTTTTTTGAAATTTTGATTTGTCAAATATATCCCTTTACAAGTCACTTTTTAATGGCCAAACAGTCAAATAATAAATAATAAAAGTAAGTTTCATATATCTACAATATGATAGGATGTATATTTACATATGATTCTATTAATCAGAATAGTGTACTAATTTTGTGCTTCTCAGAGTCCCAAACATACACACAACGGTTAGTCCAACAATTGGCAATTGGCATATGTTTCATGTCACTTGATATTTTATTTTACAAATACTTAATAGTTCGTTTAGTTAAATTGTGATATAATATTTTTAAAAGTTAAACAACAACTACATATATGAATTATCTTGATGAAATCATATGTCGAACACACTTACAAGTTAAAAATAAAATACTGCATATCACTAAATAACTGTTAATCCTCTGCTCCAATTTTTTATGTTGCAATCACATAACATCCTCTTTTTTGTTTTGCATTTGTAGCTTCCAAAGTGGCATAGGTCTTACTTGTTATACCTTAAAAGCCACTACTGTATGAAGTAAGAAGTATCTTCTTTCCATCTTAATGCAACTCATATTTATTGATCCTTATTTTACCTCTGTGCTATATTTACTTATGTACCATTCGGCTTTAAAAAGGCTTCAATCACTTGGGAAGGGCTAAAGCTCTGACAAGGGGTTGATGGATTCTCTTAAGATAATATATTCACATTTCACAGAAACATCTGAATATATTAGATCCTTCCTGTAATTTTGCTTCTCTATAAAGAAATCTTCAGTCCAAAAAAAAAATCTGAATATACAAAATGCACATGATCAAAATGGCGAAACAAAAAAAAAAGTCTGATTTATCACATATAACACCATTAGAGTGGATGAACGCAGCAACCAATTTCTTTATAATTTACATCAGTTCATTTAATAAGTTGAACTGTACAAATTAGATAACAATCTTCTACGGTTCGATGACAGCATAAATTCATCAAAGCCGATTGTGTGAATAGAGAGTTTTACTAAAATATATCTACAATCAGTTGCAACATGCACCTCTTTGAGCAACTGCTCCATCTCTCCCACCCGCTGGACCCTGAGGACGTCCATATCCAACCTTGATGCCTGATGACTGCAACTTCAACCTCAATTGTGTTATCTTTGCATTATAAAATAGCTATCGATAAAACAATTAAATAGAGTCCAAGAAACGCGTTAAAATAGAAAAGAAATGTCTCCCGTTAATCCTCATATTATGCAGATACCACAATCGACAATCAAACATCAATCCTGAAAGTTCCAGCTCAGCAAAATTCTTGGCTATGTTTCACTAATGTCAAATTTGGATATGGGAATCCATTATAGTAAACCATGTTAATGCAATTCACACACTCTATAACCATGCAAAAAACTTGAATATCTTATAGTCCATCGAGCAAATCACCACAAACAAGAATTGTCATACCCCGCTAAGATAGCAATGAAGCATAAAATAAGCAGAAACCATATGAGTATGTCATGCTTATGAGATAATAGCATGTGCCCCAGCATTAACATGAACTTTACCTCATTTGATACATCAAAGACGCCTTCTTGAATCTTCTGTAGTATCTTGGAAGCAGTGTTGGTGAATGCCTGCACATGACAATATATCGAAAAAGGTAAGTATGAAATTGCTAGATGACATAGAAGTAACAATAATAAGTTCTTTTAAATTTTGGTTCAAATATAGTACCTCCTCGACATTTTGGGCTGTTCTTGCAGATACCTCCAGAAACAGAAGTCCGTTTTCTTTTGCAAATTGTTCTCCCTCCTCTTTGCTTACAGCTCTTCGGTGAGCAAGATCACTTTTATTCCCTACTAGCATGATTGTCATATTTGGGTTTGCATGCTGCCGAGCATCTTCCAGCCAGCTTGCTAGATGATTGAATGTCTCTCTCCTGGGCAACATATGGACTTCCAGGTTTAGGTGAAAAGATCATTGATATTATATAAAATTTTACACAAATAGAGAGAAAAATAGAGTATGTATGCGTACACAATGTTAGCTTTTTCCTAATTTTATGAAACTTGAATTCAGAGCCGGGGAAAATTGTCTACGACATATATTCTTTTTTTCAAGGAAAAGGAAACCACTGTTGAAATTCATATAGATAAGCTAAACATAGAGCTTTGCCAAAAAAATCTAAGCATCATTTAACTAAACAATGCCTTTTAGTGACCAAAGCTTGTCTAAATAGCAAAAGTAGTAAGTACAGTCATCAGCAGCCTCCAAATGTTTGTTCAGGTAAGCAAAATTTAAGGTGAGAAACTCTATTTGTATGCCAAAGATCAGTAACCTTCAAATCATGGTAAAAAGTGTTCACATATAGCACATGATTGGAGAAATAGAACTAACACTCAAAAGGGAGATGCACATATATAAGCTTGGCAAAGGAAGAGTACTTCATCTACCTAGTGATGTCATAAACCAAAAGTGCGCCAGCTGCTCCTCTATAGTACGATCTAGTAATGGATCTGAAGGACTCCTGTCCAGCCTAAAAGAGGAAAGAAATATTGGGTTTACATATTCTATAAATATTAATATAAGCCAAAGATTTCAAAGGCCAAATAAAATATTGAGATGACCATTTATGGTTTGTACAATATAATAGTAAGATATGACACAAAGATGAAAGCATGCTCTTGTGCACCATAAGAAACTATGAACAAAACATCTCTATCATTATACAAAAATCTAAGGGTGGCATAATCGCACAGCAGACCACAAAGCTAAGGTGCTTTTATCAAGGAACTCAATCAAACTGGGAGGGAACCAATTGCCAGTAAAATAAACGAGCAAGACTGAAAAATTGAAATCTTTGACTATCAAATAGAACTAATTGCTAATACATTATATACTCACAAATATACTAGGAAAAAATACAGTGCCCATTCAGCACAATAGTTAAAATCTTTCATAATCCAATTCGGATTTCAGCCAGAGTTTCGCAAGTGTTTGGTATACCAAATTAATACCACTTTAGTTAGTCCGGACACCATCCAAACTCAACTTCACTAAAGCATATTTCACCTAAGAATCAAATACTCCGAAGTACTGCTAAAACCTATACCTAGTTAAAACTAATCGCCAAAATTTCTAAACAAACCACACATAATAAAAGCATGAAAAATGAAGTAACCAAAAAAAAACTATATCAACAAAACAATAAAGATAGATAAAATAAGTGAGTTACAGTATCCCAAATCTGAAGCTTAACCGGCCGGCCATCTATAGTAACCATCCGAGCACCAAATTCAACTCCGATTGTGAGATCATGCACAGGCTGGAACCTCTTATCAGTGAATTGCAAAAGTAAACATGATTTCCCCACACCTACAATCGGTACAATTACAAACCAGACTCCAATTAGGGCTTTAAGTTTCACGAAAATGTAAAAGGGGGAGAGGCGTTTAACACTTACCTGTGTCACCGATGACTATGTACTTGAAGAGGTAATCGTACGACATTCTTCACTAAAACGACGGCGTTTACAGCGATGGAGAAGGGGCGATTTTTCTCTGTAATACAAAGCGCATATGCGTATTGAATGTATATATTTCAAGGTGTTAATCTATTTCATTAATTATTTTATTGTAGTTTGGGACTTTGGGCTAGTCAGGTTTAGGGTTTAGTTCTCTGAATAATAAAATTATTTTGTTTGAAAAACAAAAATTATTATTTTGTTAGTAAATAGAGACCTTTTGTTATTATACCACTATTAAATTTATAAATAAATAAGATTTCATTTTATTTTAAATACATAATAGAGCTAGAAAATTAATAAATAAAACATAAATAATATATATAAATTATAAAAGTATAATAAATATAAATAGAATTAAATATTGGAGGTATTTTACAAGTCTTTCTCTTTATTTTTCTTTTTTTAAAAGGTTTTATATGATATGGAATAAAATCTTCACACTTATTTACATACACTCAAATTAGTTGTATTGATAATGTAATATATATTTTAAAAATATTATATGTATCAATTAGTCTTTCATTATTTATCACAAAGGGTAAAGCTTATTTAAGAAAATATGAACTGTAACATGCTAGAACTAAAAAATGTGACAAATAAAATAGGAGTTAAATTATTTTGTCCTATGTAAAAGGTCTTATTTGAAGTGCATATAATAAAATTATTTCGTCTATATGAAAAATACTAACATACTCTTATTTAAATTAAAATCATTTTAATAGTTAAAACTAGAAACCTTTTAGTATTAAACAAATATTTAATTTATAAAAAAATAGAGTCTCGTTTTACCTTGAATGAATATATAAAAATAAATAATATATACAATATAAAACTTTAATAAATGAGCTACTAGAATCTAACAAAATCAAGCATAGTGCAACAAATTTGATTTTATTTTTGGTTCTATAGTTAAATTGGTGTTTGGACATTTTTTTAAAACTGAATTTCTTTTTCACCAACCCATCTTAAAAATTTAGATGCACAACAAAAGAAATATCAAATTGTTTAATAATAAAAGTTAAATGCATTTCAAATAATAATTTTTCATCCTAATTTTACAAAGATATAAATGATGAAATGTTGTTAAATTACTTTTCTCACATATAAATTATAAAAAGATACATAATTCAAAACTATAACATGATTGCAAAAATAATTGTTATCCTATATCTAGAAGTTCACATGTTCTTGGAGTTATTAGAATGAACATAAATGTAAGAAATAAATTGTGACAAAAGCTGCATAATATTCTTTTTATATATGATATAATTTATATTTAATATAAAGACAAATCATAAACACCACCATTTGTTTTTTGTAATATGATGCATATAGTTATGCATCCTTTAAAAGCTCACAAGAAAGAATGTAAAATAAGTTTTGGGATAAATATAACATGTTAAAAGTCGTGGAATTAATATTGAAGCACTGAAATTACTATAAGAACTTCATTCTCATTCATTTAAGCAAATAATTAAAATACCCATTAGTAAATAATATGAAAACTTTTCACATTTTTCCCGATGATGCATGTATAAGGCCATCCATCAAATAGTTTACGACTTGATAGAAATAATAAAAAAAACAATGATAGGATATTTTATAATTTATCTGAATAATAGAGTGAAAATAATATTTATAAGTAAATATAAAAGTCTAATAAATAAACTAAAATAGTCTTACAAAATCAAGCACACGGCATGGACTGTAGTTAAATTGGTATAGTTTGGTGTACGCATATTACTAATTTTCTTATTTTTTTACCTGTGGTTTATGAGAATCCTCTCAAATTACCAAGTTCCCTAAGAAATTATTATTATTAATTAATTTAACATTGTTATTAATTATTCTTTGGACACACTTACACATTTAAAAATTAGACGATGGCAAAAGAAAATATCATATTGTTTAATAATATAAATTAAACTCACTTTAAATAGCAGTTTTTATCACAAGTTTACATAGACATAATATTATAGAAATATTGTGAATTACTTTTCTCACATGTAAATAATTCATATGGATGCATATAACGATGCATAATTCAGAATAATAGTATGAGTGCAGAAATAGACTATTATCCTATATCTAGAAATTCACATGTTATTGAAGTTATTAGAATGAATAAATGTAAAACAAATTGTGCTTGAAACTAAAGTTATATAATAATTTTTTTAGATATAATTTATATATATAATATGAAAATAAATCATAAACACCGCTAATTTCTTTTGTAATATGATGTTTATAGTTATTTATGTTTTAAAATCTTTTTCAATATTAGAGTTTCAAAAATTATTATAAGAGCTCATTTCATAGTCCTCTATCCGAGCAAATGACGAAAATACTCATTTGTAATCAATAAACTTTTTACTTATCATTGAGGAGAAATAATATTTAGGGGTCACTAAATTTATGAATTTAATTGGTTTGGGTCTTCTACGTAAAGATACTTTAAGAATTAGTCAATTATTTTTATGTTATATGAATTTTTTTATTTAAAAATCCTAAGAATCCACAATTGTAATCTTACGGGCTGAATACTCCCTATGAAAAATATATAGTCTGAAAACCCCTTGTGTAATTTTGAAATTGCACACTTTCCATTTCTTTCTATTTACTTTAATTATATTATTTTTTTTCTTAATATGCCCTTCATACTTAATCAAGTAAAATATTATATTTTATTTATTTGACTTCCATTAGTATGTCTAAGCGAGAGAAGACATAAGAGAGTTTAGAGATTTGAATATTCCTTCAAATTTTGGAAGAAAATAGCATATCAAACTGTATTCAATTCAAAATAACAGAAAGTGTGTTCATATATCTCTTTTTTTTTAATTACAATATCAAGTTTGTCACTTGAAGACGTTGAAAAAAAAAAAAAAAATGTTATTGGTTTTGTGCAAACTATTAAAATCTTTATTATCGTTACAATTTTCTAAAATTCTTAATTAATATTTTACAATTTTATGAGAAATTTAATTTAATCTCTTCCTTTTTATATGATTAGAGTTTAATAACTCAATAATCAAGATATGAAGAGGCATAAAAGTAAATTACTTAATAACTTAGTGGTTAATAATCACTGAAAATCGCATATGGAGCGCGTGTACTTTACCGGCGCGTGTACTTTACCAAATTAACAGACGGGATTTGGTGCAACTAAAATATTTCACAGGAATTTTTTAGGCTATATTTATTTCATAGGAGGTTTTTAGCCAATAAAATATTTCATAGGGGTTGTTTTCGCATTTTTCTGAAATATTTATATTGATAGATGAATAATATTGATTTTTCTAGTTCCACTTTTTAGGCCTTTTAATCTTATAAAAGTTGAAATATTATACAAAACATATAATATTACTAATAAATTTTTTCATATGCAGTTTATCTATTTTAAATTATTTAAAAGAAATAAATTACAAAAAAAAAATAGCCAATTCTTAACAAATGAAGATAAATTAATCGAAGTATGGCTTTTTGGTTATTGTGGAATGAAAATTTCGTAAACTAGGTTCTTCAGATTGAAAATTATTTGTTTACATTTTTTATATATATTTATTTTAGGGAGTTAGTTAAGAAACTTTATAATGCGATAATAGATTTGTTGATTGTTTAAAGATAATTTGAAGCTCTAGGAGTATTTATGTCATTTTACATGTCGAATATAAAGTTGAAATCTCCTAAAGTAATTTGTGGAGTGCTAATATCATTACAAGACATACTTATATTACATGATATAATGATGAATCTATTTTAATATAAAATATTATTAAGCTCTTTTCGTGCATTTATAATTTTATATTATAATGATATCGCAAATTAAAACTAGATCATATAGACAATTGGACTATAAGTCCCCAATCTATTGAAAATAAACAACAATATACAATGTACTTGATATTAGAATATATGTTACTATGTGTGGAAATATGAATTTATTCATTAATATATTTTCGACATTATTAAAAGGAGAGAGCTAGATAATGAAAGAATTAATCTATTTTTCTGAAATTAATGATAAATTTAAAAATTATATATAGATTGATTGATGGGCATACTAGAAAATAATATTATTATTTGTCAATAGAAACTAAGATGATATTTGCAGAAATAAAATAAAATTGATCATAAATATATAAAAATAACAAATGATAAGTTTCTTAAACCACTATTAATAAACTGTTAATTACATTTTACTTTTTTATTAAAGTTATTTTATTTACATATATTTCTGATATACGTAATCATAAATTTTCTTAATCCAATTTAGCATCTCATTGGTAAAAAATACATAATGTTTTATAAATGGATGAGGATTAATTTATTTTATATTTTTATGCGTATGCATAATTGTGTTGGGATCAAATTTATTGATTAAAAAAATAATATGTTAATCACTATGAATTGGTACGGAGTAAGTAAAGCGAATTAACTTTAAGTCAATGTTATATTTTTCCCTTTTTCATTTATATCATTATTTCATTATCAAATCTTATTTATTTTTTAAAATTACTAAAACCCTTTAAGAAATATTTACATTTAAACACTCAAGAAAATAAATTCAATACAAACACTTTACACCACCAACTTTTCATTACCAATAGTTTATATAGACTCAACAATATTTAGGGTTACTATCTTCATGAATTTAATTGGTTTTGACATTTTACAGTAATAATCAATTAATTTTACTTTTGTTAAATGAATTTATTTATTTAAAAATATTATATTAATAAATGGTAATAATTATTTTTTTTAGTTCTAATGTTAGGTTTATAATAACTTAAAAAATATATATTTTTTTTGAACTATGTAAGCTTTTCATTTCTTTCAACCATATACACAAAGTTCCGGGCATACCTGGCCCAAATCAATCTATCAAATTTACATTGCAATATCCCCCAAATCACATCTACAACCTCTTTAGGTGTTCTCCTACCTTTACTAAATACTCTGTTGTTCCTTTCACACCAAAGATTATATACCGAACTCGCAAAAAGACTTCCCTTTGCTCCACTTAGCCCCGTTCTCCCTTTGCTGATTTTTCCCACCCAATCAACAACTTCATCCCTGGTTACACTTTAGCTGCATTTTCTTCCAACTCCTGGCCATCACCTCTGCTGAATAACTACATTGAAAAAAAACATGGTTTCTTGTTTCCAACTAATTGTCACAAAACAAGCATTTCTCTTCAATATTATCCATCCAAGTACTTATTCTATCTCTGGTTTTTAACCGATTCTGCATAGCCAACCATACAATAAACCGATGTCGTGCCACAGGGCCCTTTCCCCATACCAACTTTTTCCATTTTACTTCGTCCCTATGTTCGATAATATGATTGTAGGCTTGATTAATCGAGAACTTTCCCATTTTCCATGTGTTATGAACCTCATCAATCGCATCCATGAACGTTGTTTTAATGGATATCAGCTTCCTCCAATACCATGAATCAGTAGGTCGTGTTTGGACCGACCATATATTTCCCGATTTTAAGTAATATTCATTCACCCACCTTATTTATAATGAATCAGATTTCTGCGCAATATTCCAGACGTGCTTGAAAAGGGCCGCTACATTCCACTGTCCAATTGAGATAATATCCAACCCTCCTTCTTCTTTCGCACCACATACATCACTCCATTTCACAGTTGCGCTATTCTTCCCCGAGCTCCTTCCACTCCAAAGGAATTCTTTCAATCTCTTGTATCACATTGATGGGAATCGTAAAAAACTGGGACCAATACATTTGTACCCCAAACAAAACAGCCTTAATTAACATAGCTCTCCCCGCGAATGATAGGAATCGAACTGTCCATGTGGTTATTCGGCTAAGTATCTTTTCAATCAGTGGTTGGCAATTTTTAATTGTAAGTCTTGTCGTTATTAGTGGAACTCCAAGATACCGCATAGGGAGTTGTCCTTCAGCAAATCCAGTTTGTTCAAGAATAAAATCCTTGTCCTCCTGTCGAACTCCTCCCAAAATCACTTGGCTTTTATCCAAGTTTGCTTTCAGCCCTGTCACTTTCGAAAATTCCTCAAAACCCCTCTTACCATCTGAATAGCTCCCATATCTTCCCTACAAAACATCATTAGGTCATCTGGCAGAGGTTTATGAGTCCCACCCGTTTGCACTTTGGGTGAAATCTGAAATTTTGTACCGTTTGTAATCGTTTGAAACTCCTTCACAAATAGTCCATAACCAACACAAATAGGTATGGCGACATGGGATCCCCTTGTCGTAGCCCTCTTTGTCCTTGAAAATTACCGAACACTTCCCCCTGTAACACGATTGAAAACCGGGGAGTTGTCACACAAAGCATGATCATCTTTACTAACTCTCTTGGGAAACCATAGGCTACAAGGATTTCTTCAAGAAATTCCCAATTGACCGTATCATACGGCTTTCTGATATCGACTTTAAGGACAGCCCTCGGTGATATATTCTTCCTTGCATACCCTCTCACCAATTCATGACACAAGAGGACATTGTCAACAATAGATCGCCCCTGTACAAACGCTCCTTGAGCTTGCGCAACCAACTTTGGCAACACTCTTTTAATCCTATGGCACAACAGTTTGGATATGGTCTTATAAATTACCGAGCAACATGCTATCGGTCTAAAATCATTCACTGTGACTGGAGCTTTCGTCTTTGGTATTAGGTGAAGCAGTGTATGATTCACCTCTTTGAGCAGCTTCCCTTTCCCCATACAATCCATAATAGCAGCAGTGACTTCATCCCCAACAGTGGCCCATGAGTTCTTATAGAATCCTGACGTAAAACCATCAATACCAGGACTTTTATCTTCTGGTATCGAAAAAAGCGCTCTCTTCACTTTCTCTTTTGTAATAGGCTGCAGCAATGCATTCTGGTCTTCCCTATCCAGAACATACCCCATATTAATAACACTTCGGTCAATTCTCTCTGTCCTGCCCTCATTGTCTTTAGCACCCAATAGCTGTTCATAATATTTTAGAATTTCTTTTTGAATCTCATAGTTCTCCATCAAAAACTCCCCCGTAGTACTACGAAGTGTCATGATAGCATTCATAGCTCGTTTCGCTTTAACCCTTGCAAAGAAAAATTTTGTACATTCATCTCCTTTCGTATAAAACTCCATTTTGGCCTTCTGTCTTAGAAATTCATTCTCCACTGTCATGAGATGCTTTAGCTCCTTATAGTTCCCCTGTCCTTCTGAATCATCTCCGAATTAAACGGATTCTGTGCTAACAGTTCCTTTTGATTCCTCATCCTCTCCTTAGCATATTCCACTTTGGCTGCAATTTCAGAGTAGTAGCCCATATGAAGTTTCTTCAGACTGACTTTAACCTTTTTCCCTTTTTGGACCACCCTATACATTGGACATCCCCTTGTCACCTGCTACCATGCTCTTTGAATGATATTTTGGTAGTCTGGATGGTGTTTCCAGCCATTCAAATATCTGAACATTGGCTTTCCTTTCCTCCTCTCCTTAATCACCATGATCATCGGACAGTGGTCTGAGATCTCTCCATCTAAGAAGGTGACTGAGAAATCCTCCATCTTTGTAAACCACTCACTGTTTGCCACCACTCTATCCAACTTACAATAAATCCTTCTCTCAACATCTTGATTGTTAGTCCATGTGTATTCATTTCCCATGTATGGGATATCCTCTAGCCCAACCGTTTCAAAACAAGATTGCATGTCGGCGTTACCTCCTGTAAATATCCATCATGTATCAACTTTTCCTCCACCTTAAGAGTGGCATTCCAATCACCCATGAGTACCCATGGTTCATTAAACTGGTTTCTCATAATGCCATTCCATAGGTCTACTCTTCTACCTTCCTCATTCTGTCCCTAAACTATAGAAAGAACAAACTTATATCTACCACTGCCCACTCTACAAGTGATCATCTGATCACTTACATCCACCACTCTACATCTTACCTTACTTTTCCTCCATCAAACCCAGATTCTCCCATTTGGAGCTGCAATATAGTTGTTAATTATATCCCAATCCTCCCCAAAACCCACTCTTACTTTATTGAAATTCTTAGCATTCACTCGCGTTTCTATTATTGCTGCTACATCTAGTCTATGCACTGTGCACAGCTTCCTAACAGCAAGTTGTTTGTCCCCTGTGCCCAGCCCCCTTATGTTCCAAGCCCCTATATTCATATATTTGGAGGTTTGTCCCCTGGCCCGTTTCCACTTTCTGCTGCTCCCCCTACTTGTCCTAGCACCTGGAATAAGTTACTGAGTGCATGTTGGACCTCTAAACTACTCGCCTTATCTGCCCAACTATTTCCTTTCTTTTGCTTCGACTTACTCACCTCTGTCCATTCTTTTCCTTTTCCCTTATCCCCCTGCTTTGGAGGGGTCTGCTCTATAGTTCTTGTTCCTTGCCCTTCCTTCATTTCATGTTCTTCACTTTGCTTCACTCCTGCCATATTCTCTTTCGGTTCGGCCTTTTTCACCTGCCATACTTGAGCCCGTTGTTTGATACAATTCCCCTCTCTATGCCCCCACCTTTGTTAACGTGTATTTTATACACATTTCGTATGTTTTATATTGCATCGTTTGTTATGTTTTTAGTCCATATCTCATAGGTTTGTGCTTCTATTGTCATGTCTAGGTGTTTATATGAGAATGGAATGAAAAGATGGCAAAAGGGGTGAAAAAACGAATAAGATTGACTTTGCAAATGGATGGAAGCAGAAAGGTTACCAGAATTAAGCGTGACCATTCTGGTCACGCCCAAAACATGCAAGCTTTCTGTCCTGGGACGAAGAAAAATTCAAGATTTCAACTTTTCAGCTGGATTTGACTTTGGATGCACGTTTTTAGTTCCCTAATATGTTGGGATTTATTTTCCTTTATGTTTAGAATTTTATTTCCTTGTTTTGAACAATCCTAGTTGGAATAGGATTCCTAAAATCCTATCTTTTATTTGTTTCCTTGTTTAGATAGGATTCTCTAGCTTTAAATAAGTGGAATATTATTCCACAAAGACCTACCTTATCTTTGATTCTACTATTCACGTTTATTTTCTCTATGAATTTCGAATTCATCTTTTGTAAGACGGTTTTTGATTATGTGTTGCTAAACACATAATTCTAGTCGAAGGATTTTAAGGTTTGATTTCTTTTAATTTCGTGAGATTGCTTGTGCTTTTATCTTCATTGTTCTTTGAGTATTTGCTCTTTCCCGGTGATTTGTTGACAATATATCGTAATCGATTAATTAATCTGATCAATTAGTTAATCATTAGGATTATATTCCGCTAATTAGGACCCAAATCCGTAATTGTTTGGTAAACCCTAATATTCGTAGCAGTTAACGACGTTGATTATGGACAAGTTTTCGATTAGTCGTTATGGGAATTAGTAATCCGGTTTAAATAATCCGAGTTTGTGTGTTTATTGATTGGAATTAGTGTTTTTCTGGATATCGAATGCTATCGATAAATTAAATCATGAGAGTTTGTTTAGGGTTGTTTAATCGATAAGGGCAATAATCAAAGAGTTTGTTTTGATTATTGAAGACATAAGAAAAAACGAGGTTGTCAGAGTTTGTTGACAACTATAGCTAATTTACTAAAGAGCTTTGAACTATTTTATTTGCAATCAATGATCGAACAATAGAAATCAATACCGAAATATCCGGAGACTAGAATCTCATCTCACATTGAATTTGAAATATACCTTTTTGCTTACGTTTTTAATTTGCGTTTTTAATTGCTTTAGTTAATCATCCAAAATCCCCCCTTTCAATCGATATTAGTAATTTAGGAATTGAATCTACACTGTTCTCTGAGGATCGACCCTACTTATCACTGATTACAAATTATTTTGAGTAGGTTTTATTTTTGTTGGATTCGACACCCACCAAATTTTGGCGCCGTTGCCGGGGAACGGTGTTATAGATTTATTTATTTTTTTTACTAATATTTTTGTTTAGTTTTTTTTTGTATTATTAGATCTCTTCATATAGGTGAATCTCAAATTGAGAAAGGAGCTCAACGTCTACAAAAAGAGATCTTGCAACGTTCTTAGATGCCTTGGCTACAGTCGAGAGGACTTTAAAAGAGCTGTGGGCTATGCCAAACATTAACGAGCAATCTTCTTACATTCAATATCCTACTTTTGAAGTTGATTTTGAATTAACATATGAATTTATTCGCTCACTTCCTATTTTTCATGGTTTTGTAGGAGATGATCCTCATAAGCATCTAAATGAGTTCCATGCGGTATGTTCAGTAAGGAAATCAAAAGATGTCACTGAAGATCAAGTCAAGTTTAAAGCCTTTCTTTTTTCTTTGGAAAACAATGCTAGGGATTGGTACTATGATTTATCTTTTGGGTCAATCAAGACATGGACTCAACTGGAAGCAAAATTCTTAGAGAAATTCTCCTCTGTCTTCCGTGTTCAAGAGGGGTCGTATGGACAAGCTTATGATGGATTCTGGGGTGTTCCGCAGAGTCATTACAATCCATATTCCAACACTAGCAATTCAAGATGGAATTATCACTCCAATCTGAGCTACGCCCCACGACCTCCTAACTATTACGAACAACAAGGCCCACCGTTTCCTCAACAAACCCAATCGGTAGGTACGTCTTTAGAAGATATGATTAAAGCATTGGTCGCTAATACTCAGCAATTCCAACAAGGCGTACAACAATTTCGAAATGAGAACCAAAATGCCATAAAGAATCTAGAAAATCAAATGAGTCACATGGCCACTACTATGAACGAATTGGTAAGCCAGAACTCAGGGAAACTTCCATCTCAAGTTATCGTGAACCCAAAAGAGAATGCAAATGTTGTAACTTTGAGGAGTGGGAAGGAATTAAAAGAACCCGAGCGAATCTCCAGGAATGAAGAGGAAAAGGAGTTGGAAAGAGAAGAAGAACCCATAGTCAAGAAGAAGCCGATTACATTTGTGATACCTCCTCAATTTCTTGGTCGTTTTGCCAACTGTAAACAAGTGGTGGATATAGAAGATGAATCTCCAACATATGATAAGGAAGTTGGAAAATATAAAATTCTTACAGAATATGAGATTTTTGGGGAATATGAGCTTCTTAGAGAATATGAGATGTTTGAGGAAGATGAGATCAGTGACGATGAAGAGGTGGAAGGTAAGTCGAGAGAGAAAAATATGGCCATCAACTCACAAAACCAACGGAAACACTTGCCGAGTAATCTAAGGTTATTGAGATCACTCCTCCAAAATATGAGAATAAAGTCACAGAATATGAGATTTTTGGGAAGATGAGATCAGTGACGATGAAGAGGAGGATATGGAAGATGAATCTCCAACACTCGAAAAGGAATTAATTCCAAAATGCAAGGACCCCGGTAAGTATATTATCTCTTGTAAGATAGGTGATATGCAATTCGAGAACACTATGTTAGACCTTGAACATTCTGTAAACATCATGTCCCGTTCTATTTATGAGTCTTTGAATGTGAAAAAATTGAGAAAAACGGACATGATTATACAATTAATAGATGGGTCTAATGCATCTTCTAATGGCATTCTTGAGAACGTATTAGTCCATGTTAATGACTTAGTTTTTCCCACTGTTTTTTATGTTTTTGATATGGATGAAGACCAATCTAGTAAGTTAGCCCCTATTATTCTTGGAAAACCATTTCTGAAAAAATCTAGGGCTAAAATTAATGTGCATGATGGAACTCTTACTATGGAATTTGAAGATGAATTTGTGATGTTTAATTTATATGATTCCATGAAGTGTTCTACTAATGATTGCTCTATGTTTGGTTTAGATGCTACTAACTTTGTGATGCAGCGAATTTTTGAATTTAATGATGGTGATCCACTAAAGGTAGCTTGGCATAGTGATGAATTTGAACCTCCGATTTAAGCCACTTGAGGCATAACTACGTCTAGCCGACGACGTTAAAGAATGGCGCTTCTTGGGAGGCAACCCATGCTCGTTTTTAATTTTTTCGCATTTTTTCTGTTTAAGTTTTTTTTCCAAAACGCAAAAAGGTCACCAAAATTAAGCGTGACCATTATGGTCACGCCTAAAATTGGTGAGCTTTCTGCTTCGTCCCCAGTTTTTCCTTTTGTTTTTCTTTCAAAAATCCAAAAAAATCGAAAAAATCAGAAAATCCAAAAAAATCGGAAAAATCATAAATCCAAAAAAATTCGAAAAATAAACAAAATTAGGAAATAAATATATTTATATATATTTCCTTAAAACAAAACAAAAAAAAAATTTACCTTATTTTGTTTTTCAAAATCTTTCCTTAATAACAAAAAAGATTTTTTTTCCTCAACCAATCTTATCCCTAAAGAATCTTTTTAATTTTAAAACCCTAAAATTACCCCCAAAATCACTTTTCACTAAACCTAATCTCACGTAGCCCCTCTAATCCATCTTCTCAACAGAGCTAAGCCACGACCTCCACCGCGCGAACCCATGGCACCACCGAACCCGCATGAGCCCGAACCCTTACCCGAAATCGAACCCGCGATCGAAGAAGAGTCGAACCAATCATCTACCAAGAGCAATCCGAGCCCTCCGCTGAAACACGGAAGTCCTCCTTCCACTTCTTGTTTTTCATTCTTATGCATTGTCGGGTTTTATATGCTTTACATTGAGGACAATGTCTACATTAAGTGTGGGGGGATGATTTCCAATTGCTTTGCATGTTCTCTGGTTTTGTTTAATTTCGTGCACATGTTATTTAGTTTTTGTTTACTTTTGGCGCGATAAAATTTTTCAAAATTTTCAAAATTTCTTTCGCTTTATGATTGGTTGACCGAGTCTAGTTTGTATGATTTGACCGTGTGCATGTTGATGGATTATCGTGTCGTATGAATTTCAATTGCTAGCATGACTTTGAATGAGAACGATAGAATTGCACGTTTTAGTTCGACCAACCCCACCATGTGAGCTTTTTGAAGCCTTGATTTGATTGCATACCCATGTAAATTTTTCTTTCTTGTGTGAATCTTGCATGATTAGTGCGTGTTCTAGAACTTGCTTTGAACCATTTCAAGGTTACATGATTGTGTGCATATTCGAAAATGATAAAGGCATTAAGATTTAGCCACTTAGCCATATGAACCTACCCTTTTTATTTTCCTCTAGTGAGCCCACTTGAGTCTATTAGCCTATTTGTTGTTTTAAAAACCCGAAATTTGAGCATTCACCATTTTTGTTTACCTCTTTGTTTTACCTGTCCACAAAATGAGTCGAACATCGAGAACATTATATTTGTTTGGGAATTAAGGACGACATTGTGTTTTGATTAAGTGTGGGGGACCTCGTAAGAGAAAAAAAAGAGAGTTTATCGAAAAGAAAAAAAGAAAAAAATATTTCGAACAAGTTCGAAGAAAAAAAAATGGAAAACAAAAGAAAAGAAAAGAAAAGAAAAAAAAATTGAGAAAAAGGAAAATGATGAAGAAGCGAGTCGCGAAAGAGGATGAAAATAAAGGAATTTGGGTCCTTATTGCTAGAATTACCCAATAGCGTCTTAATGTTCTTCAAATTTATGGACTTAGCTTTTCATTACCTTTTTTCTCCTACCCCGAGCCCTAAGCCCCATTACAACCTTGAATAAAAGACCTTTTGATTCGTTTGTGCATACTTTCGATAGTAGTGGAGATTTTGGTGTATAAGCAAGCTTATGGGACCGTATTAACGTGTTAAGAATTGAGCGATACACGAAATACCCTATACACGAGTGATTGGAGAGAATTGTGAGAATGGTCATCTAATTTCGTGCATTTTTATTTTTCGAAGTGAGATTGTTGTGTTGGTTTTGGTTTATTGTGACATTGATTTCCTTGATATTTGCATGTGTCAACTTAACAATCTCGATTTTGTCCTTTGGTTCATATACCTCTACTTGATCAAGTGTTTGAAGTTCGTTGATTTTGCGTTGCCTAAATGTCAAACATTGCCCGAGACGTGCAATAGCTTAAGTGTGGGGGTATTTGTTAACGTGTATTTTATACACATTTCGTATGTTTTATATTGCATCGTTTGTTATGTTTTTAGTCCATATCTCATAGGTTTGTGCTTCTATTGTCATGTCTAGGTGTTTATATGAGAATGGAATGAAAAAATGGCAAAAGGGGTGAAAAACGAATAAGATTGACTTTGCGAATGGATGGAAGCAGAAAGGTTACCAGAATTAAGCGTGACCATTCTGGTCACGCCCAAAACATGCAAGCTTTTTGTCCTGGGACGAAGAAAAATTCAAGATTTCGACTTTTCAGCTGGATTTGACTTTGGATGCACGTTTTTAGTTCCCTAATATGTTGGGATTTATTTTCCTTTATGTTTAGAATTTTATTTCCTTGTTTTGAACAATCCTAGTTGGAATAGGATTCCTAAAATCCTATCTTTTATTTGTTTCCTTGTTTAGATAGGATTCTTTAGCTTTAAATAAGTGGAATATTATTCCACAAAGACCTGCCTTATCTTTGATTCTACTATTCACGTTTATTTTCTCTGTGGATTTCGAATTCATCTTTTGTAAGACGATTTTTGATTATGTGTTGCTAAACACGTAATTCTAGTCGAAGGATTTTAAGGTTTGATTTCTTTTAATTTCGTGAGATTGCTTGTGCTTTTATCTTCATTGTTCTTTGAGTATTTGCTCTTTCCCAGTGATTTGTTGACAATATATCGTAATCGATTAATTAATCTGATCAATTAGTTAATCATTAGGATTATATTCCACTAATTAGGACCCAAATCCGTAATTGTTTGGTAAACCCTAATATTCGTAGCAGTTAACGACGTTGATTATGGACAAGTTTTCGATTAGTCGTTATGGGAATTAGTGATCCGGTTTAAATAATCCGAGTTTGCGTGTTTATTGATTGGAATTAGTATTTTCTAGATATCGAATGCTATCGATAAATTAAATCCTGAGAGTTTGTTTAAGGTTGTTTAATCGATAAGGGCAATAATCAAAGAGTTTGTTTTGATTATCGAAGACATAAGGAAAAACGAGGTTGTCAGAGTTTGTTGACAACTATAGCTAATTTACTAAAGAGCTTTGAAAAATTTTATTTGCAATCAATGATCGAACAATAGAAATCAATACCGAAATATCCGGAGACTAGAATCTCATCTCACATTGAATTTGAAATATACCTTTTTGCTTACGTTTTTAATTTGCGTTTTTAATTGCTTTAGTTAATCATCCAAAATCCCCCCTTTCAATCGATATTAGTAATTTAGGAATTGAATCTACACTGTTCTCTGATGATCGACCCTACTTATCACTGATTACAAATTATTTTGAGTAGGTTTTATTTTTGTTGGATTCGACACCCACCAACCTTCCACAAGTATTACATTTGATATGTAACCATTCATACCTCACTTTGTTGTATTAGCATTTCTTTCCTTCCCTCTATGTTAAGCTTAATCTCCTGAGGGAGTTCCCCCCTATATCCACTTTGATTAGCATCCTAGCATACTCCAATCGTAATTTCTTAGCTGTCATCTCATCAGTGTACATCGGTTCACCCACTTTACTTGCTATTTTGCTTAAGATACTTGCACCCCAAAGCCCTATAGGTAGTTTAGGCAATTGAATCCACACTGGTACCGTAGTGATCTCATCATATATTTCTTGCGTTCCTCTCCATTGTTGCATAATCACTGGCTACGAATAGAAAAACAGTGGCCCTTTCTTCATCCCTGCTTGCATGTCCTCCCAATTCTCAAATCGCAAAATAAAGCCCTGACCCTGTTTGACAATCTTTGGTATCACCATTCCTTTCCACTTCAATCTCAGAAAATTCACCATAACATGCGTTGGAATCTCCTGACCCAACACATACACATACAAGGACCATTTCCAATATTCAATTTCTGGTTCTTGCTCCTCTCGTGTAATCAGGACCTCCTCTGTATCACAGCTCACCTTCTCAAGCTTGAGCCCACTCTCCCCGTCCCTATTCCCGGCAAATAGAGCCCGCCATGGTTTAGGGCGTTCTTCCCCTTTAGGTTCTTGCTTCTGATCTCCTTCCCCCTGACTCATGTTTTCTGTCCTTCCTCCCTCCTTTTCCTCCATGATTTCTAGCATCTTCCTTCCCTCCATTGTTCCTCCATCCTCTTCAATCAGTACGTTTGTTTGTATCGTTATTTCTTCCTTTGTATTAGGGCTTCCTTCCACTGTAATCCCCGGCGGCGCTTCTCCCCCTTGTTTCCCTCGTTTTTTCGCCATAGTTTGGTTTTTGCGCACGTTAGCATGCTAAAATACGCTGAGAGCAAAACCCTCGAAACCCTTTAAAAAAAATTTACTAAATGAAAATTGTTATATGCAACTTATCTATTTGAAATTATTTAACAATGAAATATATATATAGTCAATTCTTAACTTAAGGATGTATCTAAGACTCCCAATGCATCCGATGAACACACATTTCAGTAGAGGACCCAGATAATCGTTTTTTGCAGTTAAGACTCAAATTTCTCCAACGATTAATGTAGTTGATGACTGATTCATCCTTCCATTGAAAGGAATTGGTGAGTTCAAGCATGCTAATTGTGCGACGGGTGATATAGAAGCGATTGAGGAACTCTTGCTCCAATTGCTCCCAATTGTTGATTGAGTCAGCACCAAGATATGCACCAATCGAATGCATTGCCTTTCCATGAACTAACAAATTGCTTGACTAATTGATCGCCATAAGTTCTAGCATCATTGCATGTTTCAACAAAGTCACCACATGTTGTTTTAGATTTCCTTTGCCATCAAATTGTTGAAATTTTGAGGGTTGGTGGCCAGTTGACATCTTCAAATTATCAATCCTTCGAGTATATGGCTTGACATAAACTAATGGCATATTGGATCTCCCATCGTGGTTATCTTGGATAGTACCCATGATAAACTCCTTAAGTCGATCAGCTAGAATCATCCCATCACTTGAAACTTGGAGCCCCTCGACAATGGATCTTTCTTTCTCAACTAGATGTTAATTTTTTGATGTCTCAGCTTCATCATGCGCCTCGACTTGTTTTTCAATTTCGTGCATGACATCCACGTCGTCTACTTTCTTCATCAACTTTGCAATTAGAGTGGTTTGCTCTTGAACATGCTTTGTTTATCCTTCAACAGCTTTTGTCAAGTTTGCGATTCTTTTAATAATTATCTCTTTAGTTTATATTTATTAAGAGATAATTATCAATATATTTGGAGTCATTTGATTCGTTGATTTTATGATTTATATAAATATCCTAGATATTATCTCTTTAATATTTATATTATTTAAAGAGATAAATATCGTTTGATTTGAATATCATTTGATTAGTCAATATATCCATGTGGCATGACTTGATTGGTTGTTGATCTCTTAACTGCACAACATAATTTCATTGGTTGAAACACCTTGATTTGACATGTGGGGCTATTTGAGTTGCCAATAAAATATATATTGACATATCAATTAAATTAATTATTTAATTTAGAATTAAATTTGGTAAATTCTAAAATATAAAATAAAAAACTTAAATTGATACTTGATATCATATTTTACACTTGTTATCATTTGATTGGACGTGAAATTTCAATATCTACATATATATATATATGTGTGTGTTTATTTTAGGAGGATTACTAACTTTTTCTTATTTTTTTAATGATGCTCTACATTTTGATTATATTTTTCCTTTTAATTGATTTAAATTCAATTTATTCATTTAAAATTTAAGTAGTGAAGAAAACATTTGTAATATGATATTAGATTTTTTATTGCATAAAGATAATTTGAAGATCTAACGGTATTATTCATGTTATATTTAAGCATAGAAATTAAAATTGGAGTAATTATATTAATTTTTGGAGCTTTAATACCATTTTTTAAAATACATAATCATGTGAAATCTTAATTTCATATTCAGATCAGAAAATTTGATGTTTTTAACCCAGTCTTTTAAGAAGTATGACCTAAGATGGGTGGTGTCAAATATGCAACGATGGGCGGACGAAAATCCTAACAATTATATGCTCACCCTCATTTGTACGACTTATACAATCAGAAGCTCACTTGTTTATAAGGATATCACAAATTAAAACTCAAGTGTAAATGTATAAGTGGACTACCATCCTCTGAAAGTTTATGAAGTTATTGAAAATGAATAATTCATTTACTTGAAAATAAGAATATATATTATTATATATGAAAATATAATTATTTTTGTCAAAATAAACCGAGATAATATGTAAACAAATAAAATAAATTTTATTATATATATAAAAAAAATAACTATAAATAAACTATTACTTGAACTTATTTTTTTAATGAATCTAATATATTCATATACATTTCTAAGGTATGTAAACGTAAATTTTCTTACTTCATTTTAGTTTTTTATCATATAACCACGTGCATAGCACGTGAGTTTTTCCTAGTATATTATAAATAACCTATTTATTATTAGAAACTTCATTAATTAAATGGCTTGATGATACCCCAAAATGTGTATAATGGAAGTTAGATGATATAGAAAACAAATCTCTACAACTAAAATAATTTAGTAACTATTTAAAAGATTAAAGAATTTATAGTCCCAATCTCAAGAAAAAAATATGACTAGATGACACTTGAGGAGTATTTAAAGATTCAGAGGTACAAATTATCGCTAGAGTAATGTTATATACCACCGTTTTTATACCACCCATTTTTCACCTCCCCTTGATTTAGAAAGCATGAATTTGATAAATTCAATTGAATTAATTAAATTCAAATGATTATTTACTAATAACAGAAGATGTGAAAAATTGGTGGTATGAAAACGGTGGTATATATCATTACTCTTATATCTATTATTTAGAAAGATTGCAATCTCTAGTTTGTAGAGTTCTTCTAGACAAAAGTGGCTATAAATTGTTGATAGGTCCTATTTTATATCAAAAGAAACATACAAGTAACTCTATTTGGTATAATATAATTTCTTTTTTTAACCGATCAATAATGTCTAAAATTCGAAATTGGTTAAGTATGTTTTGAGTAATCAAATCTCAATTTCAACCTATGATATAATGTGCGAACATGAAAATGCATGAATTTTTTTCAAAAAATAATATATATTTAAAATTTAATTCAAAATATGTACCCAAATAGAAATAAATTTCAAAAATAGCATAAAGGCCCTTTGAGAGAAACGACCATTTCCCAAAGGGCCGAATCTGACACGGTTTTGGGCGCGTGGGGGGGGTCATATGATCTTTGCCTGTGTAGCAACTGAAATGTCATGTCAGAAACGGCCCTTTACCAAAGGGCCGTTTCTCACTGCCCTTTGCCAAAGGGCCGTTTCTAACATGTCACATGAACATTGCTACACAGGCAAAAATCATATGACGGTCTTTTTTCTCTACTTTTTCCCAGCTTCTCTCTAAAATTGAGTTTAGAATTCCAAATTGGAGCCTTCTTTGAATTTACAACTCCA
Source organism: Verbascum thapsus (assembly GCA_963669365.1). Taxonomy (NCBI): domain Eukaryota; kingdom Viridiplantae; phylum Streptophyta; class Magnoliopsida; order Lamiales; family Scrophulariaceae; genus Verbascum; species Verbascum thapsus. The sequence continues at coordinate 6,347,462 of OY770107.1, read as the reverse complement.
TTATCCTGTCGATTAGGTAAAACTTAATTTATCATATTAGATAATTTATTTTATCGTAATTTTATTTTATATTATTTTAGTGATTATTTGAATTATATATCATTGTTATGATTTAGGTATGCGTTTAATTTTTTATTAGTATGCTTTTCCACTAACTTATAATGTTTTATGATATTTTGCAATTGTTAGATGATTCCTCGTAATTGTGTTAATTGTTATGTTAGTGTTAGTGATTATTTGAATTATATATTATTGTTATGATTTAGGTATGCGTTTAAAAAGGCCCTTTGGCAAATAGCCGTTTCTAACGGCCCTTTTGACAAAGGGCTTTTATGCTATTTTTGAAATTTATTTTTATTTGGATAAATTTTTCAAATTAAATTTTAAATATGTATTATTTTTTGAAAAAATTCAAAATGCATGGGAGGGAAAAAAAACTTACGGTCCATGTCTAAGGTTTAAAGTCCAGCCCATGTCTAATTAAGGGTTAAACTCCAAGGTCAAAAGGGCTTGATAAAAAAATTCAATATGCATCTTTAATTATACTATTGAAGGTAATGTTTAGTGAATAACACTTTCATTTTTCGAATCACCAGAAAATGAAAATACCATCAAAAATCCGAAATTTATAATCCTACTTCACAAATACTCATCATTTCATAGTTTCAATGTTCCATATTAGACTAACTTATTCCCTTTCTCACTAAAAATATTATTCTAATATTTCCTCTATACGATCGTTAAATTCACGACTTATTCAAACATTCCATATATTTACTCCCAGCAATAATACACTTTGTCACAATTATACAATTTTCAACCATTTCTTAAGAACATAATTATACAAACAAACCATAAAGTCAATATTACCACACGATTTATATCATACACATTTTTCAATAAAAATCCAAAATTGAATTTCCAAAAACATAAATAGCATAATATCACTAATTAATCAAAATAGATCTTCAAACAGGTTATAAAAATAAATGGGCCTGTGCCTCTCTTTAGGATTTGGGTCACCAAGTGTTAATAACAACAAAATCGGGCTTTACCCAATACAGTACAATCTCCTTAGCAGAGAACTGTGGTTTGAAACTCTTATCTACAACTCTTCCCAAATCTCTCTCTCTCACAGCTCCAAACCTTAACAAAACCATGGCTTCTTCAACCATCCCTCACTTAAAACTGGTCGAATGTTGTTGCGCTACATCTGTACCAAGAGCCCATCTCACCACCTCCATTTCTAAATCTTCACTCTCAATAAGACAAGCCCACTTCTCATCTACTTCCATTTCCCTTAAATCCAAGTTTTTACCTCTCAAGTTTGTCCCTTTTGTAGCTCAAACCTCAGACTGGGCTCAGCAAGAGGAAGAAGAGAAAAGTGGGTCTGAGTATGAAAGTGATGAGGGGATAATAGAAGGTAATGCTGAGGTGGACAGTGATGGTGGGGAGGGTGAGGGTTCTTTTGTTGAGCCCCCTGAGGAGGCCAAGCTATTTGTTGGAAATTTGCCTTATGATATTGACAGTGAGAAATTGGCTAAGCTTTTTGATCAGGCTGGGGTTGTGGAAATCTCTGAGGTTTAAAACTTGTTTCATTTAATGTTTTAGTGTTGTTGAAAATCAGATATGTTCTTTATGTGAATTAAGTTTGGCTGTGTCATTGTAGGTGATCTATAACAGGCAAACGGATCAAAGTCGAGGATTCGGATTTGTGACAATGAGCACCGTGGAAGAAGCTGAGAAGGCTGTGGAGATGTTCAATCAATATGTGAGTCGCTTTTTATGTATGAATTCTTGTTTATAGTCATTTTAGATGCATGTTGCTCTGATGAGGTTTGATAAGCTTTTCAATGTGATTGATATGTTGCTTTGTGCATGTATCAGACTATCGTAGCATCTACTTTTCGTACTTCAATTGGTTTAGAACATCGAGTAAAATTTGCTCAAACGTATGGTAATTTAGTTAAATGCAAGTATGCTGTACTCTTACAATGGAGAAGTACTTGGTTTTCATGTCGAACTTATAGAAAAATAACCCATCCATGGTGAGCTAACATAGAAAGATAAGGTTTTCAGGATATAAATGGAAGACTATTAACAGTAAATAAGGCAGCCCCAAAAGGTTCTCAGCCAGAAAGGATTCCTAGAACATATGAACCTTCATTCAGAATGTATGTTGGCAACTTACCATGGCAAGTGGATGATGCTCGTCTTGAGCAGTTGTTTAGCGAACATGGGAAAGTGGTTGATGCAAGAGTTGTTTATGACCGTGAAACTGGAAGGTCTCGTGGTTTCGGTTTTGTTACAATGTCAAATGAGACAGAATTGAACGACGCCATAGCTGCTCTTGATGGACAGGTACTTGTTATGCTATTTTAATCTGTCGAGTATTTACTTTGAATGAGAAACATCATGCATGTAATCTCGCAATCTGTGATGCAGAGTTTGGATGGACGGGCAATTAGAGTCAATGTTGCTGAACAAAAGCCGAGGCGTAGCTCTTTCTAATCTCATACTCACTGTTTATTGATCCATAATACGTAATTCTTTTGTTTTAGAAGCTTTGCTTCATGAGAGACTCTATATTCACCTAAATTTTTATTAGAAACTTTGTGATCAGATCGAGATCTTATGTATTAAGACATTTAAAGATGATAATATCTTTTGTCCCATAATGCGTTTCACTTGTTTGAGATCACAATTTATGGTATCTCTCTTATTTCTTGGAAGTTAATAATTGATAATTAAGTGTTACCAATTATTAGAAGTTGAAAGATGATCAACATCATGTATTGATTGAACGCAAAATAACTGATACAAAAACAAAGAGTAGCCAAAATATAAATGATCAAATGTAAAAAATAAATAAGCTCATTTGACTGTACATGTGATGTATCCTCTATCTTCTATACCATCACGATTCATGATTAACAAAGGCTGTTTCAATACAAGGAAAAACATCAACACCCCAAATGACATTTCAAAAAAATTACCCGAGTCAAGATGTAATGATCCTCGAATTACTTTGGAGTAGGCATGAGCACTGCATAAGCTTATCTGCTTGATACATTCTGTGGTTCATGCTCGATGGCGGTAACATAGAAATACAATCTCCATAGTGTACCATTATCCTACACAATGAATGATCACAAATTTATTAGACAGGAGAGCAGTAGAAATTGAACCAAAAGCCTTTTGTGTACCTGCTCCTCCAAATCAACACCAACTTCATCACTAGGAATAGGATGTTGAATAATTTCCACAACTCGGTCTAGTTTTTTGGGAGGTAATTTGTGAATCGCCTTACGAAGTTGTTGCTTCTCTGTATGGGTCATTGGCCTGTAAACATATTAAGTTAACCATCCAATTTTCATTTTCAAGGAAGGAAAAGGAAATATTTAAATACCTGCAACTGGTCATTACAACATTGACAAGTTCTTCAAGCTTCTGTTCCATATGTTGCAACTGCCAAGCCAAATAGTGAGTGAAAGTGTGATAATATAATTCTTCACGTGTACCCCTAAATAGAGAGAAAAGCAGTTTCCTTATGTACAAGTACCAGTACCGTGGTAAAAAGTTCACCAGAGTGCTTCTTCATCAGTTCCTCAACCTTAGTGCTATCATTCTCCAAGATAACTCGCAAATCATCATCAATCTGATAAAACAAGAAACTTATATGCATGAAAATCACTACAAAAAGCACTGTACAATGTAAATTTGGTTTTTTGACATCATTGGTGAAATTCAGCTCGAGGACGTGTTTCATATTTACCTCTACCCTTTCTTTGCCATCTTCAATGTCAGAATTAACAATTGATCCATTCTTCCGATCCTTGAAATAGCGAACTCCACAAGCATTGCAAAGACACTGGAAAAATAAAGCACGTTATAAGACAAGTGCACAAACCTCCTAAAACAATTCCTTCAAAAAATTAATTAACATATATTAATAACAATATCTTTAGGTGAACAACTGCAGCCCAGCGCTAAACGTTAAAATTTAATTTTATCCTTTTCATTCCACCAAATTATCATATCATTGTAAATACCTATTTGTACATAGAAGTATAGAAAAACACATCTACACCCAAGGAAACATAAAAACTAATCACAACCTTCCCAACAAGAGTATATCTCCACTGAGGGGTACTAGTTGCACGGCACTGCGTACATTTCCTCACAGCATCATTACATGATCCTTTTCCTGGTACATCCGATTGCATATGTTCTATTTCCAAATCCTGCATAAAATACAAATTTTAAGCCAGCAAGATCTTGAACTCCAAATATATACTAAGATATGAAAGGAAACAACTATGCTTTCAAATCATTAAAGTATGAAAGGAAAAAAAAAAAAAACAGAGAAAGGCACATATAGTATAATGACTTTGTAAACCAACAAATGCAACATGACAGCCAACAAATTGAACAGTAGTTACAAAAGGACTAAATGTAGCAAAACATTAAACAAGAGATATTCTGTGAAAATAGTCACCTACTGTTCCCAGTGACCACAACAACCATTCTTTTAAGTGCACTAAGAAAGGAAAAGTATGGAGCAGACTAAATCACGACATCATTCTAAATCAAATGATAAATTACAAACTACCACATGAAACTTCAACTTATCACCAAATCCACTAGCATACAAAGTAGCATTAACGAGAATACTCACCGAACATGCAGTAAATACTTTGCGCCTCTTCTGAGGGTGTTGTATTTGATCATCCGTGACATCCGAGCTTAAAAGACTTTCTTTACATCTCAAACATGATCGTATCCGACAAACAGAAAGAATAGGATCAACCATCTGCAATTAGAAAAGAAACGTCACGCATAAACACATTAGGTTGGGGAGAGAGAGATAAAGTGATGGAAGGTTAAACAACTTTCAATAAACTAATCACCAACATGCCATGCACAGGCCATAGCTTTTTCTAACTCAGCGCACAAGAAATGTCCCAATAAGAAATTTAGTACGACTATCATGTACTTAGAAGTGACAAGTACGGAGAGGATAGAGATAAAGCATACATAACATAGAGAGAATGAGAGATTTGATGATTACCTCATCAACCTCCTTTGAAAGAGTAAAAGCACTTTGCCGGAGCAGTGATTTCAGCCTTTTCTTTTTAAATTCTGAGAGCAAAGCTCCTATTCCATTAGAATACAGTGATGCAGAACCACTGTTTTCTTTGGTTCTGCAACCATTCTTAAGTGTGCCCTTTTCCCTACCCACTTCATGAAGGTTTTCAGCTAAGTGAGAAACTTGATGCGACAGATCTTCATCTTGAGACAATAATTCTGCTACCTCACTCGTGAAGAAACCAAAGAAGTCAGGTCCTACTTTATTGTTAACCCCGGAAGCCGATGGAACCCCAGAGTTTTCTGACATAACAAGAGAATCCTCTGCAGCAGAAAATAATGTATTAACACAAAGGGTAAGGGAGGCTACAAGGGAAAAACTCAAACCAGCACATGAACGGAACTCAATTTGAGTATGCACAAGCATACAAGTTGATGCCAATTTGTACACATATAGAGCAAGTTTAGGTCCTCTTCTTCAAAACGTGTCCAAATGTAGAACATTATGAACTTCGATCTTCGAGGTTCCCCAAGTCCGTGCGGCACTAGTTTAGATCGCCCCGATCCTATCTAGTTACCATGATACCTGTATTTGGCTAAGTTTGGGTTAGACAAGGCAAAAGAGCTTCAGAGAGAAGATTTTCGCAAACTAGAACTCAGGAACTAGAACCAAGTTTCTAAAGTTCCTAATAAAGAGTTCTTAGTTATGAAAATCTTCTCTCTAAAGCTTTCCTTTCCTTGTCTAACACAAACTTAGCCAAATAGGCTGACTAGCTAGGATTGGGGTGATTTAGACTAGTGATGCACGTACTTAGGAACCTCGAAGACCGAAGTTTCGGCCCGTGACAAGTGGTTGCAAAGTAAAGCATACGTTCTTTTGAGGCCTCTCATGCGAACACATTATAAGCACAACTCTCAATTATCAAGTAATCCTTCCATCTGAATTTGGACATCCGTGACTAAAAAGTCCAACAGTTTCAAACGAGAACATTGGGCAACTTTAAGAAGAATCATGTAGTGTAAACAAAGACACTTGAAAGAAATTGTCACTACACAAGAGAATAAGTTATTCAATTGTGAATGGAGGAAGTAGTAGCTCAAGTTCCTTCTCAATATAGAAGAAACTCCTCATATTACAACTCAAAACGAAGTGAGCATGAAGCACAAGCATTTTTATAGTCATGTTGCATGTCGTTAATTCCTAGTCCTGTTGCGCGTTGTTCATATTACACCATACATTCCACAGTGCAATCAACAAGAACATATGTTTCCCTGAAAATAAAGACAAATGCATTCTTCCTCAAAAGTTCTACAAGAATAAATTCTTGCCTAAAGTTTGTCCCAAGCCTAAGCTCGATTCTTTTAGTTTCCCTAAAAATAAATAGACAATGTTTTCTTACTCGAAAGTTTTACGAGAATAAGTTTTTGCCCAAGAAACTGAAATCTGTCCCAAGCCTAAGCTCATTTCTTTTATTGATTCATACCTGAATGAATGAAAACATATAATCCTAACAACTATAAATAACTAAAAACTTCTAACTAATAAAGTAAATAACAAAAGACCTAAACCAACTAGACTCTTAATCAACAAGAAGACCTAATTAAACGAGGACTTTAATTAAAAAATTAAAAACAACAAAAGTCCTAATATTAAATAATAAAAATTTATTTCGTAATAATTCCTCCACCCTTAAAAACAGCCTTGGACAAGGCTGGACTCGAGAAATTCTCCCATGAGCTTGGGTTAATAATGAGTTGTGTCCGTATGCTGCCACTGTAAATCTCTTCATCTCTTCATGCTCCTCATCTCTTCATGCTCCTGTTCATGCTCATAGCCGCTCTCCAAGTTTGTGGATCGAAAATTTTGATTATATTACAAATTACCACGTCGAGTCCTTTCAAGAACCACCCCAAGTATAGAGCATTTGCGAGGCCCGCAGAACTTGGTTGGCGAGTAATAGGAATTGGTCGACATAATCATCCACCGATTCCAATTGATGGATTGCTACCAATCATTCATACACACTAGGACAATTAGTTGTCTTAACGATGAGTTCTCCTCATGTTAGTTGCGGTTCCTGATGTCGAAGTCATCTAAACCAATCAAGGGGCAGATCCTTCTATTGCGACCATAGCGAGTTGTAGCTTAAGGTCATCCCTAGTTTCATGAATTTCAAAAGGATGCTCGGCCCTTGAAAACCAACCAAGATTGTGTCATGTTGGTGGTGAACAAGATCTAGCAGTGGTGGTGGGTTTTGATCCTGTAGGTAGGGGTGTTCAAAATCAACCGAACCGACCGAACCGAATCAAAACCGAAAATTCGGTTCGGTTTTTAACCGAACCGAAAATTTCGGTTCGGTTTTCGGTTTTTATTTTTGCAAAATTTCGGTTTTCGGTTCGGTTTCGGTTTTTAGGCGCGGTTAACCAAAACCGAACCGAAAACCGAAATATATAATATATATTAATTATTATTTAATTTATATATAATTAATAAGTATTATATATTAATAAAAATTGAAAAATATATATAAAAGAGTAGGTTGAAAACCAAAGTTACAAAAAAAATTAAAAAACCGAACCGAACCATGTGATTTTTCCTATTTTTTTCGAAATTCGGTTATCTCCGTTAAAAACCGAACCGAACTGAACCGATTCGGTTAAAACCGAATGAACCGAACTTTTTTCGGTTCGGTTTGTAATTTTGAAAAACCGAAAACCGAAAAAACCGAAATTTCGGTTCGGTTTTCGACCGAACCGAACCGATGCACACCCCTACCTGTAGGTCGGACCAAATTGATGGAAAGAAAATTGAATAAACTGAAAATAAATAGAAAATACTTTTGATTACTCGAAAGTCCTACAAGAATAAATTCTTGCCAAACAAATCGAAATTTGTCCCGAACCTAAATTTCGAATTAGACTTGGGACAAACTTCGGTTTGTTGGGCAATAATTTATTCTTGTAGGACTTCCGAGTAATCGAAAGTACTTTCAATTTAATTTCAGTTTAGTCAATTTTGTTTCTATCAATTTGGTCCGACCTGCCGGAGCTCCGCCACCCAACGATAATGATTCCACGTTTAGTGGTGACCATCATTTGGACCAAGCCGAGGCTGACCAAGCCAATATAAAGGCTCACTTGTCACAAGTTGCTGCAGATGACAATGTTATAGCCACTAATCGGAAAAGCTATTCAAATCCAACTTTCATAACTAACACTATCAATCAAACATCTGGCAAAAGCAATGAACGTCTCCCTCCCCCAATGGCCCCAGCCCTCGACATTGCACTCCCCCACATGACTCAAGCACCCACGCCCACCACAGCTCCAACATCATTGGAATTCGCCAACAACGTGGCAAGGGAACATGCGAGTCCCTACCGATCGAATCATTCACCAATTTTGTTGCCTTCGTCGACGGGACTAATACTGTAGGCTAGTTAGCACCTTACAGCCAAATCATGAAAAAAGCCAACACATTCCATACAACTCGGAGATCGACGACAAAGAGGTGCAAAGTTCTCGTAGTTCGGTTAAACCCCTTGATGCAACCATCTCTTCAAAGAAAGTAGATGATACTACTCTTCAGCTTGCACCATTACCATCACCTAAAAAGAAGTTTGTGAACGTAGCATCTCTTACCCAAAGCGGAAGCCACCTGAATGACTGTCAACATATAAAAGAGACGTCTTGACTGAATGTCTGCAGCAATTTCCCAAGTTTGGCCTCGGGAACAAGGCAGTTTTAAGGGGGTGGAATTGTTATTAAGTGGAGTTCGAGCTAAAAGAAAGAAAGGAGGAGGCAACTGCTTAGTTATTAGATGTTAATATTTTAATTATTTATAGAAGTCTAGTTGAATTAGGAGTTTTGTTCAACTAGGGTCTAGTCCCTTTCAGTTTAGGAGTCCTAGCTTGTGTTAGTATTACTAGTATTATAAATAGCGTTGTTATGAGTTATTTTTGTTCATTCAATTTGGAATTGAAAAAATATTATTTTCTAGACAGTTTAGAGGGGCAAACTCTTTATAAAATTAAAAAAAATATATATTAATGGTAAATCCATTAATCATTACAAATTAAAGCAAGTTCTTCGAGAAACTACAAGAATTTTGATGTTCAAAGCAGTGTAGCCGCAAAAACAAAGAGAATTACATGTTTATATACACCCCTTCTAAAAAACAAAACAAAAAAAACAAAGAATTAGAGGTAACATAAACAAATGATGCATAATAAGCTAAGCTAGCTCAACAACTAACAAAATTAATACCTAAAGTTGCATTTCAAAAAATTGCCTACCCTTGCATTCTCCCTCTCTTTGAGTTTCATTTTTTAGTTGAACTTTGAAAATATCTTGTGAAATGTGTAATCGAATATTCGTATGAAAATAATGTCATTTGTTGTGTGCTTGTTTATATTTTCAGAATTTCATTAACTTAATAAAATGTGTCAAATCAATAATCATAACAATTTGATGTGTGATGAGTTAAATGAGTGTAAAATATGAAAGAAAATGAGAAAAATAATAGTTCGAATAAATGACAATTGATTGATGATTATGTAAATTGATGGATAAAATGATTGATGGTTACTTATATAAAGGACCAAAAGTGGATTTCGAAAAGTGTATTTGGTCAAAAATAGTTTGTAGTGAGTATATTTAGAATCGTGTGTACCAAGGATTCAAAACTTAACAAACAAGACCTAAGTAATCATTTAGATATATAATTTATAACTTTTAGTACAATTAACTCGGTCTAGAAAAACACAAAATATTATGAAAATTTATTATGGTTGCTTTGTTGAAATCCTATAGACAAGAGAAAATGAAAATATTATGTGATAGTAAAAAGAACTATAAAAAGCATGAAGAAATCCTATAGACAAGAGAACTGGTAGAAATAAAAATAGATAATAATTTATTCAAACAAGAAATAAGTAAATAAACAAGAACCAAAGATTCTTGCCCCCAAATTATCAACAACTAACGTTCTTGATCCCAAAGCCAAAAGAAGCTCCCAATTATTGATCAACTATTTGATGTTGAATAATAAACCCTAGCCACTCTATTTATAATAAGATAAACCCTAATTACCAAAATAAAAGACTCCTAACTTAGGAAAGGAAATAACGAAAATCCTACTGACTTGGAAACCTAATTAAACATAAAATCAAAATAATAAAATATTTCCGAATCTTCCTAAAATCTGCTCCATAACAAGAACTCAATGAAAATATTATGTGATAGTAAAAAGAACTATAAAAAGCATGAAGAAAGATAATCACTGATATCACACCACTATAACCTCCTCAATCTTTATTTTTGTTCATAAATTTTAACAAGCTAAAAAAACTAAACAATACTAAAATTTTGATGTTCTTTGATTTTTTTTCTTTGTTCCTCTTGATTTTTCTTTCTCACCAAATTTTAGTTCGAAATTGTTGTAACACAGAGTAGGGAAAAAAAAGAAAAGAAATCAACAAAACCACTGTAGATGTTATATCTAGGATATGGGAACTTCTTTATGCACAATATTTCGACTTAGTCAAAAATAATTATGAAACAAAAACATCATGTGAATTCATAAAAACTCCTTTCTTATGTTAGTCATTAAAAATTGTAGGTTAATATATTTGCTAAATGAAAAGAATAATAAAGATTCAACATATTTAAGACCTAGATCTCATGGTCGATTATGTTTTGGTCTAGTGATAACCAACACATTAGATCAAAGACAAATAAACATCATTTTCACACAAATCTCCGCAATACACATTTAAAAAAAAATCAAAATTTCAACTCAATATCATAAATAAAAATGGGCTAAGGACTAAGAAAAGGCATCTAATTGAGATTTGATCTATTTTTATTTGGATATTGAGTTTTTGTTGAGATGAGGATAATAAAAAATAAAAAAATAAAAGATAAAATACAAAGTTCTATCATTTGAAGAGAAGTGAAATTAAAGAATTCCGCGAAAAATGAAAGGAAATGATAGTGTGTTTGGATCGAAAGATTTGAAAGCTATAGATTCCAAATTTATCAACAAATCTATTTAAGTTTATTTGGATGAATTCAATATATAATGAATTTCAAATCCTTTAGAATTCATTTTGAGCTATTTTCATCACATAAATTCATTGTTAAATCCAAATCCCTTAATCCAAAAAAAATTTCCAAAAAAAATTTCTTTTACCAAAAAAATAAAAAATGAAACCCATTGAGAATTGATAAGGCTTATTAGATCTTGAATTTTGGTGAAAGAAAAAAATGGAAAAATACAAAATTCTACATTTGAGTGTGAAAAAAATATGTATTTATATTAGTATTTTACCAACAAATTTCAAGAGTAACAAAAAGATGAATAAGCTTTAAGAAGGGTGGTGAGAAGAAGATCAAAATCAACCAAATCAATCTCTCCTCCTTTTCTTCTAACAATCTAATACTAAAATTGGAAAATCTTATGAAGTATCATAGCTCAATCAAAGGCAAAACAACTTTCAAATTTTTTGTTTGTTAAAAACACAGATCCAGGTGGTTAAAGAACCCTAGAGCAACAATGTTCTTACGTTTTTGGCAGAAAAACTGAAGAGAAAAAGGATCAATCCAAGAGCGTGAAGATTGGATAAATGAAACGATCTCTGCAAACGTGTAGAAGATGATGAGCCTTTCTCTTTCGTGGGTAGAATCATGCCATTGAAGCGGTGGACGGTGGCGGATGACAGCAATTTATTGCATAATAAAACCCTAATCCCACGAATGGCGGTGTACAGCGTACGATTTAAGCAAGATTGTGATGCTGGATACACTGTACACGTGGTGTCATTGCAAATGTACTATTTAGGGAAAATGACTAATAACACCTATTGTCCTTTGAATTACTTTTGTATTACTTTTTCTTTTTAATTATGATTAAAATTTGCTCCAACTACTTTTAGGGTGAATAAATTTTTATTTTGTATCATAATTTGTTAATTACACAAAAGGTTAACACAGTTTATGTTGGCTATAACATCTATATAATGTTAGGAATTTGTTGCCCGGACAACTCACAATATAAATAATAATGATTGTTTTAATTTTCTTTCTTTTCCATTTAAAAAGTTCAAAAAATTACGAAATCGAAATTACAACATTTCTATGAAAGCTCGTAATATTTTCATTGTTTCCATCGAAACTTTTAATGTTTTCATAATTTTCACGAAACATTGAAAGTTTCTTAATTATTTTTCGAATTTAGTATAATAGTGAATAAAATTTAAAACAAAACAAAAAAGAGAGGAATAGAAAAGAGTTATAAATCTAACAATTTACTAAATTAAGTCCAAAATATAATCAAATAAGTTCTAAATAATTAATCAACGAAATCATGGACAATTTTGTTTATATTCAAATACGCACGTAAAAAACACAAAAACCTAAGATACTACAACCTTTTTTATAATGATATATAGTTATTAAATGATTATTTTAACAAACAATACAATACATACTACATATTATAATGTTATATGAGCAATTTTCTCTTTTAATAGTTTAAAAATATATATCATAACACTTTTATAATTTTGTATTTTAAAGGTTAAGTTGTTTGAACTTTATCGATTACATGTTATGAGAGAGCTGAATTTGTATACAGTGTAGTTCTTTATTGAAATTTTTATCAACTATTGGTGTACATGTATAAATTTTGAAACAAAATTGAATTTTAAAAATGAATAAAGATAACATTTGTTGTTATTTCTTTCACATTATTTTCGTCTTTTTTCTCGTTTTTGTAAGTTTTATCCTACTTTTCTGAAACGTTTATATTATTTAACAACTCGAAACTTAGGTTAAAAACAAAACTTTGAACTTTGATAATAATGACCATTTTTTTAAGTGTAATCAAATATGTGATCGATATTATAATATTTAGCTATCCGACCATAATATGGATTGCCTCCAAACGTTTCTATCATGTAGAAAAGAATCATAAAAGAGCAACAAGTGCACCATTACCTTTTTTAGTTGTTATATTACTTTGATCGTTTAAGCATCAAGTATTATGATTTTTATAATTAAAATTTATTTATAATGTTATTTTGGTGCTTTTAATTTTTTTTTTAAGATTTTAAATAGATTCAGAGGTATGTGCATGTCATTAACAATATTTTAAGGTAGATGTGAGTTGCTTATGTTGTTGTTGTTAGGTATGTGAAGTGCACATGTTATCCAATTCGTTATATTCCACTTAAATGTAGTTAAAAAGATCATGAAACAAAAGTTCAACATTAAGAATAATAACGTAATATTTAATAATTTAAGTACAAAAGTGTCACATATTATAGCTTCATGGATCATTAATTATATTAGCCCTTAAGCAAATTTATAGATCTCCTTTATCTATTGTCTAATTATCAATTACTCTTATTGAAAATTAAATAAAACTTTCATATATTAAGCGATAAGATGTTTGAGTTGTAACATTTTGTATAAGTTTGTCACGCTGATTGATTTCCCAAAGACACCCTTCAACGTCTGGCTCCATTCGTGAAGCCTGAAAAAATTTGGAGGTCTTATCCAGCATTCGTCTCCTCTTTCAAGTTTGAAGGTGTCTGAGAAGTAATCAGTGCAGAAGAAGCCGATAATACCTGATAAACCCCATTTTTATGCGATATATGACGTCTATTCGACCACATTTACTATTTATGTGATATATGACGTCTATTCGACCACATTTACTATCGGTTTACATTATATTTTTATCCCACAAATGCGTTTAATATCACTGTTGAGTGTCGCAGGGAAAAAAATAGAATTTGCAAAAGAAAATATGCAACTATAGGCTGAAATCGAGAACGTCGCAAAGAGATCGAGACAAGAGCATCGAAAAAGACGTTGAAAGCCAAGAAGCTTGGCGTTTAAACGCCGAGCATCTGGGCGTTCAAACGCTGGTTTACACGACGTTTATCCCCCCTTTATAGGCGTTTAAACGCCGAGTTACTTGGCGTTTAAACGCCAGATTTACATGCGCGGCCCTTTTCGGATCTTTAGTATTATTCTTGATATAAATGCCTCTCCCCAAACACTGTTTTAGGGTTCGAATTTTATTTTTGTAAATTTGGTTGTAAAGATTAGAGATTGAAGAACGAGATTCAGGCTTATTGTAAATAGATCTTTCGACAACGAGTTTAATCAATTTTATTTCTTTAACCTCTTTTAATTTTTGTCGATTTTATCATGTTTACTTTATTGATTGTTGATTGTGTTTTCGCATCTATAAAGTAATCCATTTTATTCTGAAATCAGGAATAGTCCGATAATATGTTATCAGTATAAATTATATTATCGTTGACGTTACATCGCCTTTGCTTATGATTTGAATTCTTGGTAATTAATTCTTGTGAAATTGCTGGCCACATATTTACATGTTCATAGATATTAGGTGAAAATTCGGATAGGTGACATCTAAATCGAAACCCTATTATTCAAACCTAAGTTCTTAAATCACGAAAGTAGTTTTAGGGCTTTTGAGAAATCGATACACTATCACAGAACTGAATGAATTTGAGCTAAGTCTAATCGTCACGAAAGTAAGGGATTAATTAACTTAGGTAAATTATTATGCTTTGACATAAGGTAATAAGTAAAATTGGATAGTGTCATTCATAAGTGGTAATCGTAATTGAATTGATGATATGATCGATTGATAATGTATGTCGTGGTGAACCCTAATTCTGGAATTACTAATCATTTATAATCAAAACCAGTTTTTTACGTATTGTTTAGTTTTCTTTACTTTTTATCTTACGATTTCACTAGGCTTAGATTACCGATAACAGATAGAATTAGTGTTGATTATTCGGTCCTCGTGAGAACGAGATCTTTTGTACTACATGGAAGCCGTGTGCTTGCGGTATTACATTCATCAAGTTTTTAGCGCCGTTGCCGGGAACTAGAATAATTAATATTAGTTCTTTTCAGATTTTAGTGAGACTAAGTTATTTTTAGTTTTAATTTTTGTTTTTCGTTTTATTTCAGGATTTTTGTCTTCCTCTGTGTATGAAAAGGAGCATCGATTTTTCTAACGAGCTAGATCCAAAAATCAAAAGGACTTTTCGTGCAAGGAGAAAGTTACAAAGACTGAAACAAGCTCAACTGAAACAAGCAGCCATGGTTGAAGAGAATGCAAATGTGAACGTTAACGCGAACCCAAACGGGAATGCAAACGGAAACGCGAATGCGAACGCGAGGTGTTTGAAGGATTTTGCAGCACCTAATGCACAAACCCTTCACTCTAGTATCACGAGACATACTGTCGAAGCTAATAACTTCGAACTCAAGTCATCCCTTCTGCAAATGGTTCAAAAGAATCAGTTTGGGGGTGCACCTACTGAAGAACCAAACCTCCACCTGTTCATGTTTTTAGAGTACTGCGACACTCTAAAGATGAATGGGGTTTCACAAGATGCTATCAGGCTGAGGTTGTTCCCATTTTCACTGAGAGACAAGGCGAGAGCGTGGTTGCATTTGTTACCATCGGTTTCCATCAGAACGTGGGATCAACTTATGAAGTGCTTCCTAGTAAAATATTTTCCCCCGAGCAAGATTACACAATTGAGAAACCAAATCACTACTTTTGCTTAACGAGAGAGTGAATCGCTATATGAAGCTTGGGCGTGATTCAAGGATTTTCTCCGTCTGTGCCCACACTATGGGATGGAGAAGTGGCTTATAGTTCATACGTTCTACAATGGGTTGATCTATAATACGAGGATGTCTGTCGTTGCAGCAGCAGGAGGAGCTCTAATTAACAAAGGTATTGACGAAGCTTATAATCTAATCGAGGATATGGCACTGAACCACTACCAATGGTCAAGCGAAAGATTGATTCCACAGAAGACACCAGGTAAGTACGATCTTGACGCTATTACTCTACTTTCTGCACAAGTAGAAGACATGTCTAAGAAATTAGATACAATAAAATGCATGTTAATTCTGTCAATACTGCACCACCTATGTGCGAAATATGTAGTATGGTTGGGCATGTTGCATTAGAGTGTCAACTAGCAAGTGTACCTAATGATCCCTCTATGGAACAAGCCAACTTTGTGAATAACTTCAACCAAAAGAACGATCTGTTTTCAAATACTTATAATTTTGGTTGGAGGAGTCACCCTAGTTTTTCGTACAAGCCAAACCAAAACGCAGCTCCACATCCTAACTTTAGGCAGCCACTTGGATTTCAAAAGAAACCTTACAATCCTGTTCCACCTCAAAAATCGAACCTAGAATCCCTTCTTGAGAGTTCCGTAGTCACCCAGACTAAACAAAACGAGGTAGTGAATGATGCAATTAAGCAACTAGCAACTAAGTTCGATTCTTTAGCAACTCACAACAAAATGATAGAAACTCAAATTGTACAACAAGCTAGTAACTCAAGTAGGACTTCCGGTTCTTTTCCCGGACAACCTGAGACAAACCCGAAGGAACATTGTAAGGCAATTATTTTAAGGAGTGGAACCAATTATGAAGGTCGAAGATGCCTATTAGGATGAGTGAAACTGAGTCTACTAAAAAGGTTGAAAAGGAAAAATCGTCTCATCTCGACAACTCTAATGACAAAACGAGTGATGAAAGCGAAAAAAAACCAGTTTATGTACCTCCACCACCATATGAACCACCCGTACCCTTTCCTCAAAGATTAGCTAAGGCAAAATTAGATAAGTAGTTTGAGAAATTTTTAGAAGTTCTAAAAAAACTTTACATTAATATTCCCTTCACTGATGCACTTGCGCAGATGCCTTCGTACACTAAATGTTTGAAGGAAATTCTCTCTAACAAAAAGAAATTAGAGGATTATGAAACCGTGGCTTTAATTGAGGAATGTACGCGATAATTCAAAACAAATTACCTCCTAAGCTTGAAGACCCTGTAGCTTTTCTATTCCATGCATAATAGGTAATGTAAGTTTCAATCATGCATTGTGTGATCTTGGAGCTAGTGTTAGCCTTATGCCTCTTTCTGTTTCACGTAAATTAGAGATGGGTGATTTAAAACCTACCATGATTACTCGGCAATTAGCTGATAGATTTGTGAAGTACCCGGTAGGTATGTTGGAGGATGTACCCATTAGAGTAGGAAAGTTCTTTATTCCTGCTGATTTCGTTGTTTTAGAGATGGAGGAGGATTCTGAATCCACATCATTCTTGGTAGACCTTTCTTAGCCACAGCCGGAGCTATTATAGATGTTAAGAATGGAAGGTTATCATCGAGTGTTGGAGACGAGAAGGTTGAATTTAATTTAGCTAAATCTATTACTTATCCTTCTCTTGAGAATTCGTGTTGCAGAATTGATCAGGTGGACCGGTTAGTAAAAGACAAGCTTACGAAACAACACTGCAGTGATCTATTAGAAGTTTGTCTGGTGAATAGCGGTTCAACCGGCGATGAAGACGAAGCTATTGCAGACATTGCTCGTCTTTTCGAGGGAAATCCACCAGTTACAATGAATGCCATTGGAGTAAAGGAATTGAGAAAAGATTCTAATGAAAGCAAAGAAACCGACTCAATACCCAAGGTAGAATTGAAACCACTTTCCTCGACACTAAGGTATGAATTTCTTGGATCGAATTCTATGTATCCTATGATCATGAATGTTGAATTGAGTGAGGAAGAAACTGATAAATTGCTTAGAGTCCTTAGGTCACATCAAAAGTCATAGGTTATACTATAGATGATCTTGAAGGGATTAATCCATCGTTTTGCATGTATAAAATTTTGATGGAAGATGACTTTAAACCTTCTAGGGAGCATCAACGTAGGTTAAACCCTACTATGCAAGGTGTAGTGAAAAAAGAAGTTTTAAAGTTGTTAGATGCTGGAATTATCCATCCTATTTCTGATAGTAAGTGGGTAAGTCCGGTACAAGTAGTCCCTAAGAAAGGAGGGTTTACTGTTGTAAAGAACGAAAAAGATGAATTTATTCCTACTAAGAACATTCACTGGGTGGAGAATGTGTATAGACCATAGAAAGTTAAACACGACAACACGAAATGATCACTTTCCCCTTCTCTTTATCGATCAAGTGCTTGAGAGGTTAGCTAACTATTCGTATTTCTGTTATTTAGATGGTTATTCAGGATTTTATCAAATTCCTATACATCATATTGACCAAGAGAAAACCACTTTCACATGCCCCTATGGCACTTATGCTTTAGGATAATGCCTTTTGGTTTATGTAATGCGTCTGCTACCTTTCAACGTTATATGATGGCTATTTTTCTGACTTGATTGAGAATATTATGGAAGTTTTTATGGATGACTTCTCCGTCTATGGTACCACTTTCGATATTTGCTTGTCTAATCTTTCTCGAGTGTTGTAGAGATGTGGAGAAGTTAATCTAGTTTTGAATTGAGAAAATACCATTTTATGGTTATGGAAGGGATCATATTGGGGCATCTCGTGTCTGAACGAAGGATCGAAGTCAATCGAGCAAAAATGGAAGTGATCGAGAAGTTGCCACCACCTACCTATGTGAAAGACGTTTAGAGTTTTTTTGGCCGTGCTGGTTTTTACCAGAGATTTGTTAAGGATTTTTCCAAAATCACTAGGCCATTAACTCATTTACTTGCAAAAGACGTTCCTTTCGATTTTGATAACCAATGTCTTGATGCTTTTTGTAGGTTAAAAGAAGCACTGATTACTACTCCTATCGTTAAACCACCGGACTAGAATCTACCAATCGAGATTATGTGCGACGCTAGCGATTTCGCTATTGGAGCGGTATTAGGCCAAAGAAAGGATAAGAAGATGCATGCCATCTACTATGCTAGTAGGAAACTAGATGAGGCTGAGCTGAATTACGCGACAACTGAGAAAGAGCTATTAGCTGTTGTTTTCGCCTTCGATAAACTTCGCTCCTATTTGGTAGACTACAAGGTCATCGTCTATACAGACCACTCTGCAATTAGGTACCTTTTAAGTAAAAAAGACGCAAAGCCGAGACTTATTAGATGGGTACTGTTATTGTAAGAGTTTGACCTTGAGATTAGGGATAAAAAAGGGATAGAGAATACAGTAGCCGATCATTTATCTAGACTTAGGGAAGATGAGAATAAGGGGTCAGCTGAGACACTACCGATAGATACTCGTTTCCTGATGATCATCTTTATGTAGTGACGAAGGTAGACGCACCGTGGTATGCCGATTATGCTAATTATTTGGCATGCTAACCCTGACCTTAGTTATCAGCAGAAAAAAAAAATTCGCTGATCTTATGCACTACTACTGGGATGAACCTCTTCTCTTCAAGAACTATTTTGACGGAATTTATAGAAGATGCATCCCGTAAGACAAGATGGTGAGTGTCATGACTCACTGTCATAGCTCACCATACGGAGGTCATGCAAGTAAATCTAAAATGGCAGCGAAGATTCTTTAATCGGGATTTTATTAGCCTACACTATTTAAGGATGTTCAAGACTATGTCAGCGCCTGTGACAACTGTCAATGAACGGGAAAAATATCGAGGCGGAATGAAATGCCAATGAATACCATCTTAGAAGTCGAGATTTTTGATGTTTGGGGGATTGACTTTATGGGTCCATTTCCATCGTCGTGTAGCAACAAGTTTATACTTGTGGCGGTAGACTATGTTTCAAAGTGGGTTGAAGCGATCGCCTCTCCAACAAATGACTCGAGGGTGGTAGTTCGATTGTTCAAAAAGGCCATCTTTCCTAGATTCGGAGTTCCACCGGTTGTGATAAGTGACGGGAGTTTCACATTTCACGGAGCGTCAATTCGAAGCTCTACTTACCAAGTATGGAGTAACACATAAAGTTGCTACACCGTATCATCCCTAAACTGGTCGTCAAGTAGAGGTTTCGAATAGAGAGATCAAACTAGTCCTCGAGAAGACTGTCTCAAAATCGAGGAAAGATAGGTCTCCCAAGTTAGACGATGCATTGTGGGCTTACCGCACTGCTTTCAAGACCCCTATAGGTACGATACCCTTTCGTCTTATTTATGGAAAACCTTGCCATTTACCGGTAGAACTCGAGCATAAGGCACATTAGGCTATTAGAGCTCTAAATTTTGATCTGAAAGATGCCGGTGAACGGAGAAGGCTTCAATTACACGAACTCGATGAGTTAAGGTTAGATGCGTATGAAAATGCAAAAATCTACAAGGAACGGATGAAAAGATGGCATGATAAACAGATCAACAGATGAGAATTCAAAAAAGGTGATCTAGTTTTATTATTCAACTAGCGTCTGAAATTATTTTTGGGCAAATTGCGGTCAAGGTGATCGGGACCATTCATAGTCGACACGGCATATCTGTTCGGGGTTGTGGATATTTGGAGCGAAGGTACGAGAATATTCAAAGCCAATGGTCAAAGACTCAAACATTACATAGCGGGCGATCCAATCGAAAAAGTTGTTACATCGAGTCTTCGAGATGCACCATTACACCAAGCTAATTGACACTACAACGTCGAGCTAAAGACGTTAAACAAGCGCTTTTTGAGAGGCAACACAAACGTATCCTTTGCGTTTCTTTTATTTTCAGTATTTTATTTTTATCGAGTTTTTTTTATTTATAAAAAAAAAGCAAAAGAAAAGATCGAGTTAAACTTAGAGTTTAAACACTTAAGAAACGAGCGTTTAAACGCTGGGGCAGAAACTTTTCAGCCCCCGGCGTTTACTACCCCCAACGTTTAAACGCTGGCATACCCAGCGTTTCAAACGCTGGGTCGGGATGGGTAAAAACCTTTATTTTTTTCCTCTCTTTTTTTTCTTTCCCCTCCTCCCCTTTCACTCTTTATTTCTTCTCCCCCTCACGCTCGACCCCTCCATACTCACCTTTCTTCATTTCTTCTTCTCAACAGATTGAAATAGCACCAAGGTCTAACCAACTCCGCAAATTCCAAGCATTATATCAACATTGTGGTAAGAGATAGCTAAATCCCTCTTTGAATTTTGAAATCAATTTCGTAATTAGGGTTTAAGAATTTGGGAATTATTTGAAAAATTATTGGTTCGATTACATTGATTTTCGAGTGGGTTAGCTATATTACACTTTGATTTAGAGGGATTGATTATTGCATTATGGTTTTGAAGCTTATCGATTAGGATTTAAATTGTGGATTGTGACTTTGGGGATTTTTACATTGTGGTATTGGAAATTCTTGTTAGATTGAAGTAGTTTGAGTTTATTATGTGGTATGGAGCAACATTGTAGTTGTTTCGGGTTTTTTTGTCGAGGACTTGGTCAAAAAAATTATACCGTTACTCTGCCGAAAATTTTGAGAAAAATGGTTAGGACTAAAAACGTCTCTAAGGGCAAGAGTTCGGCGAGCTCCTCTCGCAATCAAGCTCAATAACATGATACAAATAGGGTCATGAGATTTGAATACCCAGAGGTTGAATCGACATGGCAACATCTATTGTTGCACACAATTCACAAGGAATGTGCTCTACTACTTGGTAAACACCGCTCAATAAGAACCACAACCATCGCCCGCGATTGTATGGGATTCTCGGACCCATTGCCTACAATTAACATAACATGGGTTCAAGAATTCTATGCTAATTGCGTGGAAGACGAAAAGTTATCGGGGGACATAGACACCACAATTCAATCACTGCTAGGGGTGTAGAAGTTCACTTTGGTACGGGCGATATAAAACACGTACTACACCTCAGGAACAACAAAACTCAATGTGACTATTAAACAATGGTGAAACACCCAACACAACAATTCCTTTTTAAGGTCAGACGATCCATCGCGAGTGAGGATGCCGAATAGTTTAAGAGTGGATCCACGCTCCATAGAGGAGATTTGAAACCGGAAGTGTTATACTGGTACGAGTTCGTACGTCACCGTCTACTTCCGACGATGAACAATTCAGAGGTGACATGTACTCGAGCAATACTAGTACACGCTATTCTCATGAGGAATGTGATCGACGAGGCCACATTAATTTATACGAACCTTCGAGCCGCGGTCACTTCTCTCATAGCCGATATGGGGCATGCATCTGAGAAATGGAAGAGCCCTCTAGTCTTCTCCGCACTTATACACTTACTCTGCGAACGCCACAATGTTCCCTCTTTTTCCGATGACGTCTTCGAAGAACCGAGCGACGATATCACTCTCGGCCAGAGTAAAAAGTCACATAAAAGATCGGCACGTGACTCTCCGATGCACCACAACCCAATATCGGGACTAGCTCGAGTGCACCTACGCCACAACAGTCGGACGCGATGTATCAGCTACTTGTATGAATACAAGCAGACATTGCTGAAATCAAGTCCGAAGAGCTACCATCAAAGCCCGATGCACCGCAATAGAGGCTCGACAGCAGCAGGATTACAGTCAACGCAACCCTCCTCCCGCAAACCCAAATGATGTATACATGTCGGATGTTAACTTCGGGAATGAACATAGTGATCAGCTGGGAACCGACGATTGGGGATCATGGTCTGACCGCTGATTGTTATCTTCCATTTGTTTGTTTTTTTTTCTTTTTATTTTCCTTTTTCTTTTCATTTTATTTTATGTTTTATGCTTTATGTTTTATGTTATTTCTTTTTCGAGACTCTTAGAATGGAATGTAATGATAACTACGATTAATCTAAGTGTCTATTTCCTTTTTATTCTAGTGTATATTTCTTTTCAGTACTATAGATGCATTATCTAGCAGAACCAAAACGATCGTCTCGAATCTTGAACATGTTATGTTCCTTTTATTTTTATGCATACATACACTTTCGTCACATTAGGGACAATGTCCGTTTCAAATTTGGGGGTGATTATCTTGTTTTCTTAGATTGTGTCTTTAGTTTGCAATATGAACATCACACTCTTTTTTTCAATTCTAGCCTTATCTTTATGATCGTCTTACAACGATCGACTCGAGATAATGGCCGGACGTTTTAATAAAACTCATGCATCCTCTCGAATGTTGGAAATGTCATCTGCTAAGTCCGACTTTTTCGCTAGACACTAATATGTGTAGAAATCTACGGTATAGGAGTCGAGTGGACCATCCTTCTTGAAACACGTAAGTAATGGTTTCCAAGTCTATTAACTTCAAAATAACGTCTACCGGCATAGCTTTGAAAAAAAAGATATTATGTGTTTAATTGCTACCACAGGTATTAGTTCGTTTTGTCACCTTTGACACTTGAGTGATTAAGTCCGAAGGAGTCCCTATAAACTTAACGCCCTATGGCTATCTAGCTTGGGAGTCGTTGACCCAAAACTCGATACGAGAATCATAGAAAGTCTAAGAAAATGAACATTGCACAAGCCTGTCGAGTATGGGACCTTTAGTATATGTTATCTACATTTCATTCTCGATGCTATGTGCCGGTTTGACTCTAAGTTTAGTTGGTAGAGATGGGTACCACACAATGCTTGTTAGAGACGCCCCTTGACTATAATGTATAATGATTACCTTATTATGTGTCTTCTAGAATTTCGTCTAACTTTGTAGTTTGATACGCCGACTAATTGAGATATGCATGTTTTCTTCTAAAAATGTCTCTTATTAACTCTCGTTAATTTTTGTAAGATTGCATCATATTTGATCTGGCGAAGATTCATAGATTTTTTTGGGTACATCTTCTGCAAACCCTCACGAGACTATAACTCGTCCTTTTTAGGTAACAAAAAGGTTTAAAGGCTTGTTGCACATGCTAAGTGCAATCGTGTACTCTACGAAAATGAGCTTATCTTTAGGTTTCATTTTATTTTCTTTGTTTACCGTTTGTTTGAGGACGAACAAAACCAAGTTTGGGGGGTTGATAAACCTCATTTTTATGAGATATATGACGTCTATTCGACCACATTTACTATCAGTTTGCATTATATTTTTATCCCACAAATGCGTTTAATATCACTATTGAGTGTCGTAGGGAAAAATTTAATTTGCAAAAGGAAATGTGCAACTATAGGCTAAAATCGAGAATTTTGCAAAAAGATCGAGACAAGAACATCGAAAAAGACGTTGAAAGCCAAGAAGCTTGGCGTTTAAACGTCGAGCATCTGAGCGTTTAAACGCCGGTTTCAACGGCATTTAAACGCCCCCTTTACAGGCATTCAAACGCCGAGTTACTTGGCATTTAAATGCCGTGTTTCGCGGCGTTTAAATGCCAAATTTACATGCGCGGCCCTTTTCGGATCTTTAGTACTATTCTCGATATAAATACCTCCACCAAACACTGTTTTAAGGTTTGAATTTTATTTTCGTGAATTTGGTTGTAAAGATTAGAGATCGAAGAACGAGATTCAGACTTATTGTAAACAGATCTTTCGACAACGGGTTTAATCGATTTTATTTCTTTAATCTCTTTTACTTTTTATCGATTTTATCATGTTTACTTTATTGATTGTTGATTGTGTTTTCGCATCTATGGAGTAATCCATTTTATTCTAGAATCGGGAATAGCCCGATAATATGTTATCATTATAAATTTTATTATCGTTGACGTTACATCGCCTTTGCTTATGATTTGAATTCTTGGTAATTAATGCTTGTGAATTTGCTGGCCACATATTTACATGTTCATAGATATTAGGTGAAAATTCTAACAAGTGACATCTAAATCAGAACCTTATTATTCAAACCTAGGATCTTAAATCACGAAAGTACTTTGAGGGCTTTTGAGGAATCAATACACTGTCACAGAACTGAATGAATCTGAGCTTAGTCTAATTGTCACGAAAGTAAGGGATTAATTAACTTAGGTAAATTATTATG
This sequence comes from Verbascum thapsus, assembly GCA_963669365.1. NCBI lineage: Eukaryota > Viridiplantae > Streptophyta > Magnoliopsida > Lamiales > Scrophulariaceae > Verbascum > Verbascum thapsus. The sequence goes on along the minus strand of OY770107.1, from coordinate 6,322,623 downwards.
CTTTGATAGAATGTAATAAGTAAAACTGGATGTGTCCTTCATAAGTGGTGATCGTAATTGAATTGATGATTTGATCAAATTGATAACGTATGTCGTGGTGACCCTGATTTTGGAATTATTAATCATCTATAATCAAAACCAATTTTCTATGTGCTATTTTGTTTTCTTTACTTTTTATCGTACGATTTCATTAGGCTCAGATTACCAATAACTGATAGAATTAGTGCTTGATTATTTGGTCCTCGTGTGAACGATATATTTTGTACTACACGGAAGCCGTGCGCTTGCGGTATTACATTCATCAATACCTTCGCCTCTAACTCTATAAAGAAGTCGTTGAAGTCCCAGTATCAAATGTTGGCAGATATATGTGCCAAGGTACTAGAGTGTTGGGCGGAATCCTTTGACAAGATCTCGCAAATACAGTTCCAGATGATGATGGGCCTTTGCACTAGCACACACATCGACTAGGCTGCCTATATCTTCAGCGCATGTGCTCATTCCTTGAGAAGTAACACCCAGCGAGACCTTACGACATAACGTTGAGCTATCTGCATAAATGCCAAGGGGTCTCCATCATCGACTGGTCAAAGATCACCAAAGAGAAGTACCTTGGTCCTAAATTTGTCCGAGAGCTTCTGGCCAGGTGGGTGGTGCGACTGTTCCTAAAACAGTCCGAGTGATGTAGACGTCGGGAAGCTCGCCTGCTCAACCAGAAGTCTTCCCAGCTCCAGAATCAGATGCTCTCGTTCGTCCGACATCTAAGCGACCCAAGTGTCGTTTACTACGAGCTTTTAGAGCACCCGTTCAGAAGAAGAAAGCTAAGCATGCAGTGCCTGCTGTTCCTCATTCTTCTCCTATTGCCCAGTCCTCTTCATTAGAGAAAAAATAGGTTTTGACTCAAGTCCACACTAGGACAAAAAACCAACAACTAGGGGTAATTATCATCCATGATGATATTTTCATTAGTTGTACTAGGGCTAGAAAGCACTTAGGACTTAGAATCCCTCGTATATCTTGTTAGTCTGTTGCTCATGTCGCTGAAGAATATATCGATGTTCCTACTTCCCAATATGAGATATCTGTAGCAGAGTCTATTGTTACTATTTAAGTAGATACTGAACAACTAGAAGAGTCTCAGCGCCTAAGTTAGTCTCTCCATCGCCAGTTAAGGCTCCTCTTCAAGGTAAGTTAGTTTTCTCTTTTTGTAGTGTACTTTTGTTTTTACCGTCTATAAAAACTTTAGTACTAACAAAAACCCTACAACTCATGATTCTCCACTCAATCTCGCTATCGATATGGATCTAGACTCAGTGGTGTCTATTTCTAGAGACGTTGTGGATGCAACAATTGCCAAGGTACCTACCATGAAAGGATATGCTCACCACTCTGATATATCTCTCCGAAAGCAGTAGCGTCGCCTCCAATGATTTTCCCTCTTAATAGAACATGCGCTCCTGCCAGAGATGTTGAAGTTGACTATTTAACAACAAAGGAAGCATTAGCAGAAGTGTGAGAGGCTGACTTGGTGGAGTCAAAGGAAACTGACTTGTGGAGTTAGAGGCCAGATGTTCCTTTCTACAAGTATGGGAGGTTGACTATAGTGTTGACCTTCAGCATTTCTCAACGATCAGGGATCTACCCAACAGAGGGACCCGAGCACTTCTCTCAGCTGGATCTGCTTTTGTTCTTTAGAAAATTGAGTGGGCTAAACTCTATATCTCCTACGCTCATCAATTCGAGGAGATGATAGAGTGACATCTCTGTTCAGCCAAATAATATAGGACGAGTGATGCAATTTCGCAAGGTATTATTTGAGATCTCGAGCTATTCATGTTAGGAACGTCGAATTGCTACCCGATGCTCGCCAGCAAGTGAAAAGAACTCTTCACGCTAGTTTGGAACTATTGGCATCTGTGCAAATTCACCTCGACTCCACCTCCACAAAGATTTAAACTGCACTATCAGGTGAGCAACGATACTCATATCATGTCGCTATTCAGAAATTTGATGCAGTATTCACTGAGCATGTCCTTGAAGCCGATGGGTCAGTTATCAACGAATTTTGAAGTATAATGTTGGCTACAGATTTGGTAGCTTCTCTTCAAGAGCACTATGCCAGGGTGATTTCTTGCTTGGAGGGTAGGCATCAAGACCTGACCGAGGCTCTTCTTCCACTCCTCAGGGACTACTTCTACAAGTTTGTTGCTTTCTCAACTCCACTACTGCAAGACAGAGTACTGGCCTTTGCAATGACAAAAAATGAAGATGCCATATTCTTCATTCCTGGATTCAGCACCGTCTAGAGTGCATGTAGTCGACCCTGTAGGTCCTAAGTGGGTAATTGATGCAGAACCCCTGTAACTGATCTCATCTACAGTCTATCAATGCCAACAATGTTGTGGGTTTCCCTTGCTCTCTCGTTTTACGGTCGAACCACTTAGCGTCTTCTCCCACTTTTCTGGCTAGAACCCTCCAGCGACACTGGATATCTATGATGAGAGCATGTAAGAAGCTCATGAAATAGAGGTTGGAAATGCCTCTGTGGGAATTATCTCTGAGGTTCCCAGGCCCATCTTTTCATCTAACCACCGTTGAGGATATGGTCTATATGGATACCCAGCTCGACCAGATTACACTGGATCTGGTGCTATCTGACACTGAGCGGAATGCGGACAGCGACAAAGATGTAATTCTCAGAGGAAGTTTTGCCGAAACTAGACCAAGTGGTTCAAGTGGGACAGCGAGTCGAGACTATATATGAAGCGAATCACAAGTTGTGCTATGATACTCGTTCCAAGGACATCAACATGGCCGTGGAAAAAGGAGCCTCCACCGTTGTATCTCAAGTTTCTAAAATTGCTCAAAGCTGTCTTTAGAGTTGATAGGATTACTTAGGGTTGGAAACTAGGCGGTTCTGGCTCCGGAACTGAAACCGCCAAATCTTTTTAGACTTGGAACTGGAACCGCCGGGTCCAACCCGCGGATACACCGGATTTGGAATTGGAATCGTATGTAAAATTCTTTTTGCCTTGTTTATTTTTTGCCTAGCTTATTGCTCATCTAATTGAATTTATGTAAAAAAATAACTTTACAATAGCAAAACAATTAAATTAAATTACATTGATGTACAATATAAGAAGATATTTAGATTAAAAACTTATTTAATCTCTTCATAAATCCATACAAAATTATGTTAACTTTAAAAAATTAGCTCAAAGTGCAAATAACAACAAAACTTCTCTAAATACAAACATGGCATAATTTTCTTACATCTTTTGCATCAAAATAAAAAAATAAAAATTAGGAATGGTTTTGTATTTCTTTTACAATACATTAGTTTTAAAAAACATTGTAATAGTTTTACATAATAGCATAAAACTTAGGACAATTTTAGAATTAATCAAATGAAATCATATTTTACGTTATAGCATTAGTATATGTGTTGATTTGACATATGTATTACGTAAATCAATTTCATTAAAATGGGTTGAAATTAAAGCCAATATATTATAAATATATTAATTTAATAAAAGATCGAGGGACAATTAGACTAAAATTTGTGGACTTGATATTTACTTTCCTTTGCAATGAAATAACCTAACAAGCATATTCAATTGATTTTGGTTTCTTGAATGATCTTAATGTTTAGTAAAATATCCAACATTAATTTTAATAAAAAGAAATAAAAAATAAAAATTAAATGAATTCTAGGTTGGACCCGGAACATGAATCGGAACCGCCTAAGAACCATTTAGTTGAACTTGGAACTGGAACTGGAACTGGAACCGGAACCGGAACCGCTTAGCGTTGGAAGAACCGAAACCGACGAAGCGGTTCCGACAATCGTATCTGCAGAGTTCGGTAGACGAGCCACGTCCGATAACCAAGTAAGTTCTATAGCCACTCAGTAAGCCTCAATGCTAGAAGAGCTTACAACGCTCAACGACACGATGCAAGCCATCTTCAGAGTTGATAGGATTACTTCTGGCAATCGTATCTGTGGAGTTTGCTAGACGAGCAACGTCCGATAACCAAGTAAGTTCTATAGCCACTCAGTTAGCCTCAATGCTGGAAGAGCTTTCAACGCTCAACGGCACGATGCAAGCCATTAGATCCTAGGTGAGCGATGCCTTGAAAAATCATTTATTGATGATGCTAAGAAGAGGGAAGAAATATCAAAGGAAAAGGCAAGTCCAAGAGAGATCAAAGCGATGCAAAAAATCAACGCTAAGTTGTACAAAGTCCTTAGTGATAAGTTGTACAAAGTCCTTGGTGAAGTTCAGAAGATTTCAGATCACATCTTCAGGAAGAAAAGATAAGCAAATTCCTGACATAGATACGATCTCCTCGAAGAGTTAGGGTTCCCCGTCTATCAAGATGCAATCATCATTGCTCCCGAAGCAGAGCATCTTGATCCATTCAGAAGAATTTATAGAAAATGCCTATACATTCAGAAGGATCCATTCATATTCAAAAATATTTACAGAGAATGCCTAAGTCGCTTAGGCATCAACCATAAAGAATGAGAGAAACGCTTGCTAGTGTACAAAAGGCGTGCTCAAGTCCTAAACAAAAGAAATGTCATGCATATCAACGAAACGCACCACCAAATACATTTATTTGAAGGCATGATCGTAGCATTTGCCCAAGAACACCTAGCATATGGCTGTCTTTGGGTGGATTAGGCCAAGACCCAGACCCAACCCAAAAGTGAGTGTCTGGGTCTGGACCCAGACCCAAAGGTTTGGGTCCAGACCCAAACTCAAAACTTTGAGTTTGTTGGGTCTGGAACTTAACCTAGGTCTAACTCCCATTTATTTTAATGTTTTTTGTTATATTAGTACATATTAAATATATACATTCAGATTTATAAAATCATTAAAAAAAACATTATACCTATATAATATTGAACCTAAATATATAAATATGGAGTACTTAATATTAGAATAAAATATGTGAAAATTTGTAATTAATAGAAACCACAAAAAGAAAATTCTACAATTAATCTATATGTTTGCTATAATATTGTATATATATTAAGAAAAAATCAGAATTCGATATTTAAGTCACCAAAATTAAGATTGTAACTTTAAATAGATGAAATATTAAAATATTTACATATATATAAGATTTGAATCTATAAAACAACAATCTGCTAGGATATAATATATATATATATATATATATACTTTCAAAATTAAATTTCAATATTTATTATCACGAAAAAAAAATTAAGATTTAACTTTATATTAATATATATATATATATAATATCACTTGAATTTATAAATACATATAGAGAGTGTGTATATATTTACAAATTCCTAGAGCTAAAGACCAAATAAAAAAAGAATCTTCATACCGAAACCCATTAAGGATATATGGGCATAACTCCATAAATTGGAAATTAAATCGAAATAAGGGAGCATTCGACTTCGACTTCTTCAATCCCAAATGAGCTTTTATATATAGAGAGATCTACATGGATATATGGATTATATTATATATATATATATATATATATATTAGGGGTGGCAATTTGGTTGATTGGGTCGGGTTTAGGTTGGGTCCATTTGGGTTGGGTTTAAAGTGGGTTGGGTCCAATTGGACCAAATTACAAAACACATGCATTATTATTGAACCCAATAAGGACCCAAATTGGACCTTACAAGTACCAATCATGAACCCGATAATGATCCAAATTTAAAATATAAGATATTTAAATAAGTTTAGAAGATTATGGTTCTAACTTCTAAGTGCAAGGGGTTGAGATGGAACTATAATATTAAAATATTAGGACCCACATTTGGCCTAATTTTTTTTTTTTTTTTTGATAAATAATCACTTAATTATATAAATTGGCAAAGAAAGAAATAGAGTTTGGGGAGATCACTCCCTCATTACAAAAGACACACTCAAGTAAGATATTAAGAGGAATGGGGCCATTCACCTCCTATCAAAACCCCATTGACAAATATTATGAGCCAAAAGATTGCCTTCCCTATTAATGAAATTAAAAAACCGACCAAGTTTGAAACCAAAACTATACGGATATCTAACGTGAGTACTTCATATTTTCATTCAAGGTCAACATCACAATTTTTAATATCTTGAATGACTCCAAGCAATCATTTTCAAACAAAATATTGGAGAAAGAAGACTTCTACATCCAAACACATGCATTCTTAATAGCTTGGAGTTTTGCATCTTTTGCGTCTAGTGCGGAATTGAATATTGCTGATGCAAAAAGAATATTTCCCCTAAGATCCCGCACAGCCATCCCAGAGAACATAAGACCATTCTTGAAAGCTGCATCGATATTTACGTTAACAACATGAGGGAGAACATGAGCCACTGATTCAATCCCATCACCCTGAATTTTGCAAAGTTTAGATTTTTGTGTAGTGAAATTGATACGAATCTTCCCAAGATGGGTTGATTCATTACGGAATTTTCCAAGATCAAAATTTGCGCGCGAGTTGAATGGATGGATGAATATCTTAATCCGAATTCGATTGCGACAACGAACTTTGGTATGAAAATCTCAACCCGATGATGTCAATGAACACGAACCTTGGAACGAAATTATGATGACGCCACAAACAAGATGAAAAATCATTGGATATGTCGAGAATGAACATCACGGATATAAAATTTGATAAGTTCAATAAACGTTCTTGAAGAACGACGAGAGTTAAAACTCACAAAATTTAATCAAAAATATTCTCTACTTTATTAATGAAAAATGAAGCCTATTTATAGGGAAAAAAAATAAGAATCTTAATTTTGGTAAAAATCTTATAGAAAACGATATTTTCCAAAATCTACTTCCTACTAAAATGAAACTTACTAACTAAGTAAATTTACCAAATAAAAGATAACCTAATAAAAGAAGGGTATCAATCCAAATTGATATCTTCCTTATCTATATTATTCTTTTCCCTTATCTGAATAACTAACTAAATATATTTAAATCTATCTAAATATAAAATAAAAACAGACTAAAAGGAAATATAATAATCCTAATAATATTCATATCATTCCCCTCCTCTTGAAAGAGATTTGTCCTCAAATCCAAAGCGTCATTTGTACGCAGTATCATCGATGTGTTGTTGAATTTGGACACGATCACCATTGAGCTTGTGTTCACCCACGTGCTTTGGCTCACTCTCTTTCTTTACCGTCACTTGATCTTCATAAACTTGTTGAGGTGTTAATGATCCATCACTTGTATGTTCACTTTTGTCTCACCACTATCATTGACCCATTATAACTTCTTTGGTCTAGGGTGCTCCAGAAGAAATAGGTCCGATTTTACCACCATAGATGTATTAGCTATATTTGGGCAATTATCACCATCGATAGTCAGATTACTTACCTTATCTTCAACCACCTTCACGTGTTCGCTCAATATTCTTTTCGAAACCAAAGTCAATGCATCATGAGCTATAAACCCCTCACTCGAATCCTCCAATGATGTCATCTCATTAGCGTCAGAACCTGCATCGTCTTGGTTTTTATGGTGGCTCGTCTCTTGTTTGGCTCCATCTTTGGTTCATCATCTTGGTTTTGTTGATGGCTCGTATCTTGTTTGTGCTCCATCTTTGGGTTTGGTGTGGCTTGCTGCTCTTCCTTTTTCCATTGGTATGATTCCCAAGCATGTGTATTTGGGTGAACCCTACCCTTCATCTTGAGTTGGTTCTCAAATCGATCTATCCTCTCGTGGATGGGCTTTAGTTTGATTATCATCCTCTTCATCTCAGCCGTTAGCTCTTCCATGAGGAACGTAATGTCCCACTTTATATATTTAGGAAAACATTCTATAGACATCATATTTTTTTTTCGAATTATTTTTTTTATACACTTTTTTCTCATTTTTTTTTTCGGAACGAGACCCGCACGTATGAGAATTAACAAGACTGAAAAAGCTAGGAAAAAAAATAAAGAAAGAAAAGAAAAACAAGAATAATTTCTATTTGATATAAAAAAACTTCTACCTCAATAGAAGATAAAACTGCCTGTAGGGCCTTCCAGAAACTACGTGGCAAACGTAGCTCTGATACGAATCTTCCCAAGATGGGTTGATTCATTGCGAAATTTTTCAAGATCAAAGTTTGCACACGAGTTGAATGGATGGAAGGATATCTTTAACCCGAATTCGATTGCGACAACAAACCTTGGTATGAAAACCTCAACCTGATGAAGTCAATGAACACAAACTTTGGAACGAAATTATGATGATGCCACAAACGAGATGGAAAATTATTTGATAAGTCGGGAACAAACACCACGAATGTAAAATCCGATAAGTTCAATAAACGTTCTTGAAGAACGACGAGAGTTAAAACTCACAAAATTTAATAAAAAATATTCTCTACTTTATTAATGAAAAACGAAGCCTATTTATAGGCAAAAAAACAAGAATCTTAATTTTGGTAAAAATCCTACAGAAAATGATATTTTCCAAAATCTACTTCCTACTAAAATAAAACTTACTAAGTAAATTTACCAAACAAAAGATAACATAATAAAAGAAGGATATCAATCCAAATTGATATCTTTCTTATCTATATTATTCTTTTACCTTATCTAAATAACTAACTAAATATATTTAAATCTATCTAAATATAAAATAAAATAGAATAAAAGAAAATATAATAATAATAATAATAATAATAATAATAATAATAATATTCATATTAGAAATGCTCTTGAGCTTTATTATTTGCTAGATTCACCAATTGATCTGTAAGCAACAATTCCTTCCCATGTAAAATATGATTCCTATTTTGCCACAACAACTCCAAAAGACACATGACAAATTGAATGAATTCAAGTCTTACATCGTCATTTGGGAACATTCGGTTGTTTTTGTCCAGGAAGCCCCCCACAACTCAAATAAATTTTGGTCTTTGAACAATTCCGTCTTAATTCCCCATTTAGAAATCCACCAAGTGTTCCTAGCATTTGGACATTCGAAAAAGGCATGCTCTTCCGTTTGAATTCCTTCCCTGCAGACTATAGAAGTAGGATCAATCTCTGGGATAATTCGATGAAGATGTGTAGCCGTTGGGATAGATTTAGTGAGTGTTCGCCAAAGTAACATTTTGAAACGCTCATGAGTTGGAATTTCCAGAATATTTTCCAAAAGATTGCCTCTCCTCTCCTATTCGCAAAAAACCTATTTGAATGATCACAAAGATATATATGAACTCGACACTGAGAACTTACCATTTTTGGATGGCGTCCAAAGGAGCCTCCGGGGTTCAATATGAGATGGAATTCGAATTTTAAGTATTTCAGAAACAACATCAGGTTAGATGGTGTTGTTGAGAAGAGAGAGATTCCAATTACCAGATTCTTGATCAATGAGATAACTCACCAAAAACGTTTGAGCAACCCTAATCTCACACGAGGGATCATGATTTGGTCTAAAGTGAGGGAGAGTCCGGATCCAAGGATCAACCCATGTGCGGAAGAAACAAGTTGGAGTTACAGTAAAGCATAATCCTTTTCGTACCGAGTCCTTACAATTCATGATGCTTTTCCATATTTTTGATGATGAGAGAGGGGTCTCATTTTGATCCAAGAAGTGGATTCCTCTCAAATATTTAGAGCTCAACAATTTTGACCAAAGTTGACAGTTATCTTCACACATTTCCCATGCCAATTTAGAAACTAACGCATGGTTCATATCCTTGGTTTTTTGAAGACCTAGACCTCCAAAACTGTTAGGCGAACAAATAAAATCCCAACTTTGGAGTCTAAGATGAGCTTATCATCAGTATCCCCCCACCAGAAATTTCTCATGATTCTATCAATCCGATCGCAAATTGTAGTTGGAATTGTGTGAATGGACAAAAAATAGATAGGAATGGATTGAGTTACACCTTTGATCAAAATATTTCTACCCACATGAGCCAAACATTTGGATTTCCAACCGCATAATCTCTTACCGATTCTCTCAACAAGATCATTTAAATCTCCAACCCGAGTTGCCGGTTTACAAAAAGGAAGTCCCAAGTGTTTGCTTTTGTGATTACTTTCCCGAAATCCCAGCTTGATGCATAACCTGTGCCTATCAATCCTTTGGAAATTTTCGCTAAAATGAATGACTGATTTTTCCTTGCTTACCCGCTGCCCTGACCAGCTTTCGTACTCCGAAATGCATTCTGAAATGCAGTCAACATTATCCTCATTTGTTGTTCCAAAGATCACAATATCATCAACATACATGATATGGGAGATAGGAGGACTACTCCGACTAATTTTGACGCCTTTTAATAGATCCAAGTTTTCCCTCCTAAAAAGCATACGAGAAAGAAGATCAAAATACATAAGAAACAGATAAGGTGATAGGGGATCCCCTTGTCTAATTCCTCGGGATGGACTAAAGAATCCGAATGGGGAACCATTTATAAGAATAGAGAAACTAGGGGTTGTAATGCAACTATGAATCCAATTTATAAACGTGCGGTGAAAACCAATTTTTTTGAGAATATCAATTAAGAGAACCTATTCAACCTGATCATAGGTCTCAGCCATGTCAATTTTAATTGCCATCAACCCCTCTTTACCTTGATGAGAATTAATTCTATGTAAAATTTCATGTGTAATAATGGAATTATCGGTTATGTTTCTTCCGGTGATAAAAGCCATTTGAGTAGGAGAGATTATTTTGCCAAGGAGCGGTTTGAGTCTTTGCGCAATGATTTTTGAAATAACTTTGTAGCTCACATTACAAAGACTCTGTTTGCATTTTCACTTTTTGGGATAAGAGTAATGAAAGTATGATTCATTGCTTTGAGGAGGTATCCAGTTTTAATGAAATGAATGACTGCGTTAGTGACATCATTGCCAATAATATCCCAATAAGTTTTATAAAATAGAGAAGACATCCCATCTGGGCCAGGAGTTTTGTTTGTTGCCATAGAGAACACCACTTTTTTAATCTCACATGGGGTTGGAACAATTACTAAGTCATTATTCTCTTCCTCAGTGATCAAACAAGGTATAAGGTTCTCCAACTCTACTGGAAATAAAGGATATGACGAAGTGAAAAGATCCTTAAAATAATTTTCAAACTGTGATCCAATCTCATACCATGAATAGATAAAATTGCCATCAGAATTACACATAGAATGAATAGTATTATGTAATACCCCATTTTCGGAAAAACTTGCATAACATATTTTTGCATATAAATACAATATTTATTTATAGTTTATTGTTGTTAATTCCTTTAATGTTTTAGATGAGCTTTACGTTTAATTGAAAATAACGAACTAATGTTTTCTTAAGTTTGAAAAAACTTACAGGATAGCTACCCGAAGAGATCGAGTTCGATCATGATGCACTCGACATGCATATGTATTTATGAACGAACGAAAAATAGATAAGTTGCATATGAAATAATTGTAATAATTAGCATATATATATTGACTAATGTGTTCAATATAATTAAGAAGATTTTTTTTATTATATAGTTTATGTGCAATGATTATGTGACCTACATGATGCATTAATTTGATTGAAAATGTATGCATAATTACCATAATTATATTCAATTGTGCATGACACATTAGATGAAAATCACACTCAACCTCCCATACCCCCATCAAATCCACACAGGGCTTAAGACCACTAATCATCACATATCTTTAAATATATATTTCAAGAGATAGATAAACATGTATAATACATGTATTGTACAAATCTATACACTATAAATAGGCATAAATGATCTTTAGGATCATTTGCACCCTTCAAACCTCTATCTCCTTATGCAATCTCTCTCCCTTCTCTCTACCACCTAATTTCTCTCAAGAAAGTCTTCCAATTCTCCTTCAAAACTCTTCATTTCTAAAGGAGTAAAGAAGCAAGAGCATAGGAAGTATAAAGGGGAAAGTAAGCTCAAGTGTAGTAGTCTTCAATCAAGCATCAAAGAACTTTTTGTTGAGCTTTCAAGAGGTATCTTTTCTTGTTTCTAATCTTCATCCTAATTCTTATTTAGGAACATGATTAGTTGCTAAATTTTGTATTGCATGTATGATCTAAAGAGGAATGTAGTTTTGTTGCATATGTTGATCTATATGGTTGATTTTCAAAATATGTCTTGATTTGGAGTTAATTGTGCCAATGCATGTTGAAATAGGTATTGCATGTATGATTCCCTTACCTAAACTCATTGCATGTATGATCTACAGATGAATCCCAAAATATGAAGAGTTTTTGCTTAATAACTTGTTTTATGTGGTTAATCTTTAAATAAATATCATTTTAAGTGTTGATGGTGCAAATAGATGTAGAAATAGGCTTTCCATGTTTAATTTTCTTACTCAAAATCATTGCATGTATGATTTGAGAGTGTTTTCCTACAAGTATGGTGAAATTTGTTGGATATTTTGTTCAATGTGTTAGATCATAAAAAAATTGTCATTTTGAGTGTTGATTGTGAAATTGCATGTTGAAATAGACTTTGCATGTTTGATTATCAAGTCTAAACTTCTTTCATGTGTAATAATTTAAGTTAAGGTGGTTTTATTGGGGATGATTGGTTATAAAATTCGAATTTACATTTTTCTTAAGGAAATATGTGAGTTTGAGCAACTTATGAAAATTCTGAAAATTTCAATCAACTTTGCCGATTTTTATAAATTTTTGTACTTGAAATTTTAGAAAACTATTATGGTGTTCTGTATGAGGTTAGGATTCTATGGTTAAAATTTTTTGATTTTTAGAGTAACACACGAATTACTGTGAATTTTCAAAGAAAGTTCGGTTTCGAATTGGATTCTTGTGATTTTAAACCTTAAAAAGAATAAGTTCATAAAGTCGATCATTTTAAAATTTTCGAAACTATTTTACTATGTTTACATACATGATCTTAGAAGTTTAAATTATAAATTTCAGAATGTTTCAGTTACTATACGATTTATAGTAAATTTTTAGAAGATCGACTGATTTTAGAGCATTTTCAAATTTTGTTTATGATAAATATTTTATTAAAGCTTTTGTGGTTTAAATTTATATACAATGTTTTAGCATAATTAAATAAGGGTTTTTTTTAGTAAATGCATGATTAATTTCATAAATTTTGGATGAATATATGAATTATGGAAATTGTTACAATGAAGAGCGCATTTAAGCCATAAGTTGCTAGTTTAAAATCAATTTGTGTTGCTATGATTAAAAGTGCTATTAGGAATATTTGAGACACATCAATGATGATGCTTAATGAAGAGATTAGAAGCATATCTATATATATATTACATATATGTATGTACATGTTTTTGAAATGTGTTTTAAAATTTAAATGTTGATGAACGGTCGAATGCAGTACGAGACAACCGGACACTTTAGGAGCTATCTCCGCATCTAAGTGAAACGTCAAGTGGGTAACATTTATTTTCAGTTACATTGATTAGAATAAATCTTATGTTGGATGAGATGAAACGACATGATAAAGTACCATGTTGACGAACCTTGGAGTAGACCAGGTTTTCGAACCTTGGAGTTAAGCCAGGTTGACGAACCTTGGAGTAGACCAGGTCTTCGAACCTTGGAGTTAGGCCAGGTCTTCAGACCTTGGATGATGCTTTCGACATATTGGTTAATCTCTTCAACGTAACATTTAATAACCATTATCCACTAAGATTTCTCAAATCTTACGTTGCTAAGTTTAATATTTTTCAGGTCCAGCTTACGACGAAGCGGATGAGTAGCACGCTGTATGGACTTCCCTCTAGAAGCATATATATACTTTTACGTTTTTAATATATATGTAGATGAGTATAAATCGGATGATGTTTGATGTTTTGGGAACTACTGGTTTCGGTTTAAATAATATTTTCATATGTTCATAATAAGGTTTTGATTTGCGAAAGTGGGTATAACACAAGTTAGTTTTGTATGTTTAGCTTATAAAGTTAAGGAAAAAAGAAAAATACTCGTGTTTTTATAATAAAGTCTTCCGCTGTATTTATTTATGAAATATTTTATATTTATTTAGAAAATATATTTCTCATGCTTAAGGTCATGATGGCAACTCGACTCCTATTAAGTTGGGGTTGGTGTGCTACATAGTGTACCGCCTATGAATAGTTGCAGACAGATGAAAAAAATAGGTGTTTGCATCACCCTCTTTTAACCATCTTTGGTTGGCCCTTTGACGCCACAATGCCTCCTCTCGCTTCATTAGCTCATTGAGATCTCCAACAAGAGCACCCTCTAGTTGTCTATTTTCAATGGTTTGCTCACTAGCTTGGATAGAAGAGATCATAGATCGGAGAAGGGTAATACAGTCAAACTTTATAAATTAATATTCATAGGACCACCAAAATTTATTAATTAAAAGAGTTATTAATTAATCAATAAATTAATTTATATATTAATTAATAATTTATGAATTTATAATAAAATACTCAATTTACAAACACCTTTCAAACTTCCACTTAATTATTGTATAATGCATGTACTTATATCAAATGAAAGAACACTTTAATCACCCACATTATTATGCTTCTTGTGTTTAATGTGTCTCACTTTATGTACATCAAAAAAATATTTTCTATACACATTAAAAAAATATTAAAGCGACAATCAAATTGAAAAATTTCATGTTGAGCTCTGAGAAAACAAAACTAGAAGTTCTTACAATGATAAGGAAAATTATAAACGAGATTTAAAGTGAAATTGATTTAAAAAAGAAAAGAAAAGACAATTGAGTCATTTTCAAGAAATCTTCATAAATAATTCATTTAATATGTTGTATATAAGGAATTATTAATTTATATTTTATATGGGGTCTATAGAAATTATCAAAAATAAATTATCTTATAATTTTAGCGAATTATTAATTTAGCACCCTATCCCCGAGTCGGGACCGGCCAAAAATATTATCTTAAAGAGTTTATTAAATAATCGAGTATTAATTTATCGAGTTTCTACTGTAGATCTATGGCAATGACCAAAGTTGGTATAATTCCAAATCCTTAGGGCCCGACGAGTTGATTTGAGTTTTAAGTGAAGAGAGTAGGGAGGAGAGCCACGGTTTGGTGAGGACCAAGCCCTAGAAATGATATGGTAACAAGCAGCTTCTCGGGTCCACATATTTTCAAACCGAAAAGGTTTTGGGCCGTTGGTTTGGGGAGGATCAGTGTGGAGGAGAATTGGAGAATGGTCAGAGTTAATGGCTGGAAAATGGGAAATATAAGCGTTAAGGAAAAGAGAAATCCATGACGTGTTTGCAATGCAACGATCCAATCTAAGTTGGATATTTGCACAACCACCCCGTTTATTATTCCATGTGAAAGGATTCCCAGTGAAGCCCAAGTCAACAAGACCCCCTTCATCAAGAAAGCCGTTAAACCTCCGGATGATGATGAAAAAAACTGGCGCCACCTTTTTTTTCGTTTTGGGAAATAATCGCGTTGAAATCTCCAATAATGGCCCAAGGTCCTCCGAAGGTGTTACCAATGGCTAAAAGACGGTCCCAGAATTTTGACTTTGCCGATGGGGAACATGGGCCATGGACGAACGACAGTTGCCATGATGATGTATTTACATGGTGAGTGATGAGAGTGTTTATCAAAAATTTGGTATCAACAGTAACTTGGATATCCATGTAGAGTTTCCATGCAATGCATAACCCCCTAGATAGATCGATCGGAGGAACAAAGTGTTGGGATGAGAGATTATAGGAGGATAGAAGAGAAGAAATAGGGGTAAGAGAAGATGATTTGAGTTCGCAAAGAAAGACAATATCCGGTTTTGTCTCGGATAACAACGCCTTAAGAGATCTTTTTGTTGTGGGACGGGCAATCCCACAACAATTCCACGCAAGAATTCGCATTGGGATTATTTATGTGACCCCTCTGGGTTGGTGACAAGCTTAGCATATTCAAATTTCGGGATTTTAGTATCATTTAGGGAAAAATCTTCCATTTTGATGAACTTGTTTCTAGCCAGCTTTTTCCACTTAGTAATTTTTCTTTCTGTTATGACTACATTCTTTTTAGTAGCGATATGGAACTCTGAAGGCTCCTCCATAGGGTGACTATTGGTAGTAACAGAATGAAGAATATCAAAAGGGGTGTCATTGAAAGAAACTATGCGGGGATCCAGAATTTGTATTGAATTAATTTGGTGGGATGGATTAGAGTCAGTGGTGTACTTGTGTGGTTTATGGTTAAACTTAGGGGAATAGTTTCAGAGTTGGTTTTAAGCTTTTTGGTTTCAGTCGGGTAGCTCAGCTCGTTATTGGGGTGTTTTACAAATTGACGCATAGGTTGAGCATTGACTATAATTGGAACTATAATTTGAAAATATTAGGATCCAACTCATTGAAAACTTAGTTACGATTTAGTCTAAATATATGTTTGGATCCAAATTATCATCCCTATTATATATAATTAAATTCAAAAATAGCAGAAGAAAAGTAGAGGTGGCGGCGGAGATAGGAGGGACAACGACAAAGTGAACGGCAGCGAAGAGGGGCGGCTGAGGGAGGTGTAATGAGTGGTTGGTATTAACTAATTTATTTAGGATTTTGATGGATTTGAGCCTTTATTTAAGTTTTGGGTCTGGTCTACAATGGGTGTAAGCTTATATTTGGGTTTAGGTCTGGGTTCAGACTCAAATATAATTATTAGGTCTGGATCCGGGTCTAACCCACCCAATGACACCCCTGGCCTAACTGAAGCAGAAGACAAGTCTTTAGACATTAATATTCTACTAGGTCTAGATCTTCAAGTATATATGTTGTATGTTTTCGCCTTTTGTATATAGCATTCAAAATCAGCATAAGTGTTGTCTATCATACTATATATTTTAAGGAGAATGAATACTTAGTGCTGAAACGTCTTGTTAAAGCGACTCACACACATACTATCCTAACTTAACTTTCTAACTGTTTTAACTGTTAAGATTTCATCATTGACTTACTTTACATTTCTTTGGTCATCGCTCTTGAGCTTATAAAAGAGTTTTTCTTTTCAAAGGTTGATTAATCTTGACATCATCAAAAAATAGAAAATTGTTAGGAATTTTTTTATTAGAAGTTTTCGTTATGACAAGATAGGCAAAATTGTAAGATCCCAAAAATATGTAAGTTTTTGCTTATCATAAATATTTTGAATAAGCGATAGGATGTTTGAATTGTAACTTTTAGCATATGTGTCTTTCCCTTGTCTTGTTGAATTGTTTATCTTGAAACCGCAAGCGCACGGCTTCGGTGTAGTACAAAAGATATCGTTCCCACGAGGACCGAACAATCCAGCACTAGCCTATCAATTATCAGTAATCTAAGCCTAACGAATATATGAGATAAAAAGTAAAGAAGACGGAACAGAACGTATAAAACTGATTTTGATTATATTGGATTAGTAATTCCAGAATCAGGTTTCACCACGACATACGTTATCATTAAATCATACAATCAATTCAGTTACAATCACCACTTATGAAGGACATTATCTAAT
Source organism: Verbascum thapsus (assembly GCA_963669365.1). Lineage (NCBI taxonomy): Eukaryota > Viridiplantae > Streptophyta > Magnoliopsida > Lamiales > Scrophulariaceae > Verbascum > Verbascum thapsus. The sequence goes on along the minus strand of OY770107.1, from coordinate 6,305,141 downwards.
GATACTTATTACCTTCTGTCGAAGCATAACAATTTACCCAAGTTAATTAATCAACTACTTTCGTGATGATTAGACTAAGCTCAGATTCATTAATCTCTATGATAATGTATCGATTCCTCAAAAGACCTAAAACTACTTTCGTGATTTAGAATCCTAGGTTTGAATTCTAGAGTTCCGATTTAGATGTCACCTTTCAGAATTTTCACCTAATATCTATGAACATGTAAATATGTGGCCAGCAAATTCACAAGCATTAACAATCAAGAAGTCAAATCATAAGCATATGCGATGTAACGTAAACAATCATGTAATTCAGGCTGATAACATATTATCGGGTTATTCCCGATTCCAGAATAAAATAGACTACTCCATAGATGCAAGAGCACAATCAACAAAAATCAAAGTAAACATGATAGATAGACGAGAATTAAAAGAGAATAGAAAGATAAACTCGATAAAACCCGTTGTCAAAGATCCTGTTTACAATCAATTGTCGAATCTCGTTCTTGAATCCCTAATCCTTACAATCAATCTCCAAGAAATAAAGTTCGAACCCTTTTACAATTTTTGGAGGGAGTATTTATACCCCAAAGGAAAGAAAAGACCGAAAATAGGTTAAATACGGATTCTGGAGCGCCGCCGCGCTTGAGCGCTAATTTCTGCCTTGAGCGCTCAAGCGCTAGCGCTTGAGCGCTCGTCCCTGTCTTGAGCGCTTAAGCGCTCAGCGCTTAAGTGTAACGTACAATTCGATTTTGCCTTCAGTGTCTTCTACAAAGTTGTAGATCTATGTCTTAGCTTTAAAACTCAACCAACTTAGATCTAATCCAAGTTGTATAACTCGAGTTATGATCGTTTTACCATGACTGCGCCATTTGGTTTGGAACAGAGCATATTTGTAACTTTCGGGCCTTTAAACGTTTGAACCGGATCTTGTCATCTTCACAAAACCTTTAGATAATTGTCTTAGATTTCCAAAAATATAAGGCTCATTAACATTGGATTTGTAGCCCAAGATATGATCGTATTTCCAAACAGCGCCCATGTATCTCATTTCATACGTTTTTTCGTCATTTTCTCGAAATTAATGATTTTACCCTACAATCATGTAACAAATCTATAAACGTATATGAGGTATAAATCATGATATAAAATGATATAAAAACGACTAATCTTAGGCTAGAAAACACGTATAATTGAGGTTTATCAACCCCCCCAAACTTACTTTTGTTCGTCCTCGAACAAACGGTAAAGCAAAGAAAACAAAAAATAAAAACTAAAGATAAACTCATTTATGTAGAGTTCACGATTGCACTTAGCATGTGCAACAAGCCTTTAAACCTTTTTGTTCCCCAAAAAGGACGAGTTATAGTCTCGTGAGGGTTTTCAGAAGATGTACCCACAAAATCTATGAAATTTGAGCTATGTCCAGATAATACAACTTATAAAAATTAACAAAAGACTAATGGCATAACATCATTAACAATTAAGCTCAAAAGTATGTACATATCTCTCAATTTTGCCACATATTAACACTAAGAGTCGAATTAACTTCCAAAGTGGTGCAGTCAATCATAGGCATTATAGTCGAGTGGCATCCTTACCAAATTTTGGATATAATCCCCATTTTTATTAACTTTCAAATTCAAAGGCACTAAGTTTAATAGGCGAAAATACACACTTCAAAACTAAAGCTTTTAAGAATTTTTGACTTTCTACACAGTACGTGTGGATTTTTGTTTAGCTCATTAGACCATGTGCAATGCTTGTTCCCTTAGGCTTTCTATGACACCCATGTAACGAGTTTTGGGTCAACGACTCCGAATCTAGATAGCTTTAGGGCGTTGAGTGTTGAGACACTCCTTTTGGACTTAATCACTCGAGTGTCAAAGGCCACGAAACAAGCTAAGTCTTTATTTGAGTTAGCTTCACATTGTCATAATAATCCAACACATCAATATTTTCAAATTTTAAGCATTCATTATGAAGTGTGACTATGTAACTCTATACCTTATAAAAATTTTAGTTAATATCTTTGGGAATTACTCCTTATGTGTCTCAAGATGCAACATCCACTCAACTCCTCTCCCATAGATTGTGTGTAAATATCTAAAGAAGCAAATCCTAATCTTTGGTCGACATGAGCAAAAATCGAGATATGCTTGTTTCATTAGTTCAGATTATATATTGAAGTCATGCCATATATCTTAAGTTAATTCTAGCAAATTGTACAAATTGACAAGCTAAAACTCATAAAAAAAATAAAAAATAAAATGCATGCCATATGAATAGCTCAAACTCCCCCAAACATAAGCGAAACAAACTCATATGATATATAAATATGCTAAGTCAAATTCCACCCCCAAATTTAAATTCTAACATTGTCCTCAATGTTATCACACATAAGTAGTGGGAAAGGAAAACTTAACCTAACGGGATGTTGAAAAACATGCCCGAATACCAAAAGAGAATTTTCGTTCCAAGTAAAGGTGTTGCATCATCTTTATCATCCAATGTAAGCTACTCGTGTACCTTCTATGACAAAACAAAAACAAAGCATGCAAAGATTTTTTTTTTCGTGTGTTAAAGAAAAAAAAAACAGAAAGAAAAAGAACAAAAACAAAAAAAAAAACAAAAAAAGGAAAACACTTGGGTTGCCTCCCAAGAAGCGCTTGGTTATAGTCATTAGCTTGACTTTACCATGTTAACTCAATTTTGTAGATCCCGAATTGAACTCGATGACTTCGCAACTCTCCAATCGATTTTAGAATCTTGATTTTTAGGTAAAGAAAACTCAGGTGCTTGTCGAATAGAAGAACTAAATAGCCCCTTCTTGAGTTTTTGTCGAGGGATCTTTTTGTCGTGCAGAGCTTTAATACATTCCTTTTCAATCCTTGCACTCTTATGCGCATCAAATTTGAACTTATCTGGTTCACGACGTCGAAACTTCCTCTCCTCTCTAGTAATGTTTGATGTCAACGATGGATTTCCCTCAAACAGTCGAGCAATATCATCGACAACTTCATCTTCCTCCTCAATCGAGCCACCACTCAACAGTCGTGCTTCTAATGGATCCTTATAGTGGTGCCTAGCAAGCTTGTCCGTAGTTATAGCCTCGTCAATCCTCTAACAAGAGTTCTCGATAGAGCAGTTAGCAACAAATTTATATAGTTTAAATTCAACTCTCTCATCCCCAATATTCAAGGAAAGCATTCCATTTTTAACATCAGTAATAGCTCCTGCTGTAGCTAGGAATGGTCTACCAAGAATAATGGGGATTTGAGAATCCTCATCCATATCGAGAACAACGAAATCTGTAGGAATAAAGAACTTACCAACCTTGATAGGTACATCCTCTAACACACCTATCAGATACTTAACAGAACGATCAGCTAATTGCAAAATTAATGTCGTAGGCTTTAAATCATTCATCTCTAACTTCTTCGCCATAGACAATGGCATGAGACTAACACTAGCTCCAAGATCACATAAAGCATTGTTAAAACTCATATTACCAATTACGCAAGGAATTGAGAAACTACCGGGATCTTTAAGTTTTGGAGGTAATTTATTTTGAATTACAGCGCTACACTACTCAGTTAAAGCGATAGTTTCATATTCCTCTAGCTTTCGTTTGTTAGAAAGAACTTCCTTAAAAAATTTAGCATACGAAGGCATTTGTGCAAGTGCATCAGTGAATGGAATATTAATGTAAAGTTTTTTCAAAACTTCTAAAATTTTTCCAAACTGTTTATCTAATTTTGCCTTAGCTAATCTTTGAGGGAAAGGTACTGGTGGCTCATACGGTGGTGGAGGTACCAAGACTGGTTCTTTTTCGCTTTTATCAGTTGTTTTGTCAATAGAGTTGTCGGGATGAGACGATTTTTCCTTTTCGACCTCCTCAGTTGACTCAGTTTCACTAATCCTAGTAGGCATTTTTGGACCTTCATAATTGGTTCCACTCCTTAAAGTAATCGCATTACAATGTTCCTTCGGATTTGTCTCAGGTTGTCCGAAAAAAGAACCGAAAGTCCTATTCGAGTTGCTAGCGTGTTGTGCAATTTGAGTTTCTAGCATTTTATTATGAGTTGCTAAAGAATCGACCTTAGTTGCTAGTTGCTTAATTGCATCATTTACTACCTCGTTTTTGTTTAGTCTGGGCAACTACAAAACTCTCAAGAAGGGATTCTAAGTTCGATTTCTGTGGTGGAACAGGATTGTAAGGCTTCTGTTGGAATCCAGGTGGCTGCCTAAAGTTAGGATGTGGAGCTGCATTTTGGCTTGGGTTATACGAAAAATTTGGGTGATTCCTCCAACCAGGATTAAAAGTGTTTGAAAATGGGTCGTTCTTTTGGTTGAAGTTATTCACAAAGTTGGCTTGTTCCATAGAGGGATCTTTAGGTATACTAGCTAGTTGACACTCTAATGCAACATGACCAACCATACCACATATTTCGCACATAGGGGGTGGTGTAGTGATAGAATTAACATGCATGTTCATGGAATCCAATTTCTTAGACATGGCTTCTACTTGTGCAGAAAGTAAAGTAATAGCATCAAGATCGTACTTACCTGGTGTCTTCTGTGGAGTCGATCTTTCACTTGACCACTGGTAGTGGTTCAGTGCCATGTCTTCAATTAAGTCATATGCTTCGTCAACGCTCTTATTCATCAGAGCCCCTCCAGCTGCTGCATCAACTGACATCCTCGTGTTGTAAACCAGCCCATTGTAGAACGTATAGACTATAAGCCACTTCTCCAGCCCATGGTGTGGGCACAGTCGGAGAAGATCCTTGAATCGTTCCCAAGCCTCATATAATGATTCACCCTCTCGTTGAGCATAAGTCGTGATTTGGTTTCTCAGATGTGCAGTCTTGCTCGGGGGAAAGTACCTCGCTAGGAAGCATTGCATTAGCTGATCCCATGTTCTGATGGAACCCGATGGTAGCGAGTGTAGCCAAGCTCTTGCCTTGTCTCTCAGTGAGAACGAGAATAACCTCAGCCTGATGGCATCCTGAGAAACCCCGTTCATCTTTAGAGTGTCACAATACTCTAAGAACATTGACAAGTGGAGATTCGGCTCTTCAGTAGATCCACCCCCAAACTGATTCTGCTGAACCATTTGAGGAGGGATGGCTTGAGCTCAAAGTTATTCGCGTCTACAGTAGGTCTGTTGATGCTCGAGTGAAGGGTCTGCGCATTCGGTGCTGCAAAATCCTTCAGAGACCTCGCATTCACATTCACATTCCCATTTGCATTCGCGTTAGCGTCTGCATTAACTTCAGCCATTGTTACTTGTTTCAGTTGAACTTGTTTCAGTCTTTGTAGTTTTCTCCTAGTATATAAAGTTTTCTCGATTTCTGGATCAAGTTCGAAATTGATCTTACTTCGCATACAAGAGAAATCGAAATCCTGAAATTAAAACAAAAAACGAAAATTAAAAACAAAAATAAAAATAAAAATGGCTTAGTCTCACTAAAATCTGATAAAAACTAATATTGACTATTCAAGTCCCCGGCAACGGCGCCAAAAACTTGATGTGCCTAAACCGCAAGCGCACGGCTTCGGTGTAGTACAAAAGATATCATTCCCACGAGGACCGAACAATCAAGCACTAGCCTATCAATTATCAGTATTCTAAGGCTAACGAATATATGAGATAAAAAGTAAAGAAGACGGAACAGAACGTATAAAACTGGTTTTGATTATATTGGATTAGTAATTCCAGAATCAGGTTTCACCACGACATACGTTATCATTAAATCATACAATCAATTCAGTTACAATCACCACTTATGAAGGACATTATCCAATGATACTTATTACCTTCTGTCGAAGCATAACAATTTACCCAAGTTAATTAATCAACTACTTTCGTGATGATTAGACTAAGCTCAGATTCATTAATCTCTATGATAATGTATCGATTCCTCAAAAGACCTAAAACTACTTTCGTGATTTAGGATCCTAGGTTTGAATTTTAGAGTTCCGATTTAGATGTCACCTTTCAGAATTTTCACCTAATATGAACATGTAAATATGTGGCCAGCAAATTCACAAGCATTAACAATCAAGAATTCAAATCATAAGCATATGCGATGTAACGTAAACGATCATGTAATTCAGGCTGATAACATATTATCGGGTTATTGCCGATTTCAGAATAAAATAGACTACTCCATAGATGCAAGAGCACAATCAACAAAAATCAAAGTAAACATGATAGATAGACGAGAATTAAAAGAGAATAGAAAGATAAACTCGATAAAACCCGTTGTCAAAGATCCTGTTTACAATCAATTGTCGAATCTCGTTCTTGAATCCCTAATCCTTACAATCAATCTCCAAGAAATAAAGTTCGAACCCTTTTACAATGTTTGGAGGGAGTATTTATACCCCGAAGGAAAGAAAAGACCGAAAATAGGTTAAATACGGATTCTGGAGCGCCGCGCTCAAGCGCGGAGCGCTTGAGCGCTAATTTTTGCCTTGAGCGCTCAAGCGCTGGGCGCTCAAGCGCTAGCGCTTGAGCGCTCTTCCCTGTCTTGAGCGCTTAAGCGCAACGTACAATTCGATTTTGCCTTCAGTGTCTTCTACAAAGTTGTAGATCTATGTCTTAGCTTTAAAACTCAACCAATTTGGATCTAATCCAAGTCGAGTTATGATCGTTTTACCAGGACTGCGCCATTTGGTTTGGAACAGAGCGTATTTGTAACTTTCGGGCCTTTAAACGTTTGAACCGGATCTTGTCATCTTCACAAAACTTTTAGATGATTGTCTTAGATTTCCAAACATATAAGGCTCATTAACATTGGAGGTTTTTAGCCCAAGATATGATCGTATTTCCAAACAGCGCCCATGTATCTCATTTCATACGTTTTTTCGTCATTTTCTCGAAGTTAATGATTTTACCCTACAATCATGTAACAAACCTATAAACGTATATGGGGTATAAATCATGATATAAAATAATATAAAAACGACTAATCTTAGGCTAGAAAACACGTATAATTGAGGTTTATCAGGCAATTAATGTGCAATGGAGATTTATTTTGAATGCATTTAATGCGTATCAAAGTATTAATATGGATACGTGGAAGTACGGCCAACACCTTTCTATTAGATGTCAACAAAACACAAACTGTAGCAGACTCACATCTACAGCAGAATTTCCGAGATCACCAACCACCATCTGACAACTAACGAGCGAGTAATTTATACACACTCATTGAATGGTCTCGATGATCTATTTTAGTGGCTGCCTATAAATAGAACATCAATAACCTTAGAAGATCTTATTTGAGCAAAAGTCAAAACCCTATAAAACCTCTTATTTATTAAAATCTTTTAAAGAAGCTTTCAATATTTTTATTAAAGTTCATCCTCAAATATCTGAATTCATGGACATCCTCTCTAGATATTCACAGTTCATCTTTTCCTTAAAATAACCAAATCGATGTGAACATCATCTAAGTGGTTTGAACTTTTTCAGAACAAACAAACGAGTTTTTCTATTTTTTTTAGTTTGAAATATTTTTTGAAGTAAAAAGGGCCAATCACTTGATGCTATATTTTTTTATTAAAAAAATCTAAAAATTGAGAAATAAACACAACGTGCCAAATTCTCCAACTTGACTAAAATCACGACGTCACACTCCAAACTTTCTCATATTTGAATAGAAATCGCTTTAATAGATGACCTCGTGGGAAATATGTGATATATGCTAGGTCGAGAATTGTTGGTCCGAGATAAGCATGGCATTGGGTGGGCCGGACCCAGACACAGACCCAAAATAGATCATTGGGTTTGGACCCAGACCCAATCAAAAAATTTATTGAGTCTGGATTTGGGTATGACCAATAGATCCATAGACTCAAATCCCAATCACCTAATTATATATCTAAAATGCAAATTTTTTTTTTCAATTTTACATATATATTTATGAATTAAACTTGGATTAACTATGTGTATATATATATATATATATGAGATTTTGTTTAGTATATCTTTATTCATCACCCATTTCCAAAAGCACCATCCTTTTTTACCACCATTTGTGACCCACATTGCCAAACCCTTTAATCAAATCCCTTTTCCAACCCACCCTGATCTTTTGAACCCATCTTTTGCATCACATGTTTACCCGACCTTCTCATTTGGGTTATTTCTCCACCTTCTTTTATTTGGTCCGAATAAAGATACAATACGGCTGCTTGACAACGGGCCTAATATGTCAGGCCGCTAAGGTAGGCCTATTAGGCTGGGGTGGTCCCTTAAAGCTCATGAGACTTAAGGAGCACAAATTGGCTCGGCCAATTTTGGCTCATGGGTTGATTTGGCCCACTACACTGATTTTTATTAATTATTGTATTATACGTATATACTTTATCATTTTTCTTTCAAACAACGTCTATCATAATTGAAAAAGTGCCAGGTCTTGAACTTTGAGGTCAACGGTTAAAATTCTCTTACCCACTATTCAAAAATTTTCCCTACAAATTGAAATATAATTCAAACAAATAAACAAAAATTAAAAAAAAAATAAAAAACAATCCATCATGTTAAGGACAGTTTCGATCAGTTATAAAGGGGGGCCGACCTAACCCTTTTAGCCTGGCTTGTTTATCTAAGGGGGCCAGGGCTAGGTCAGTGTGGCCCCCTTAGATAAACGGGCCATAATGAGCCAGTTGAATTTGCGATCATTTGACACATTTTGTCCGAACACGATGACAATGATACACGTACCATGGACAGTGTGAAGAAGAAGATGAACAAGCACAAGTTAAGAAAGTTACGAAAGCGTCTCAGGAGGCAAACGTAGGCTTTGTTTGTTTATGTTTTTAAATCTCATTTTCAATTATTTGAATCACAAAATTCAAAATAAACTTAACATACCAAATTCTCATCCAAATTTAACTTTTCTCACCTCTACTTTTTCAATCCCCTATGTTTACATATCAATCATATATATATTATTTCAGATATTCACCAATCAAAATCAATTATTATAATCATTATTTATCTTTCTTTTTCATACTTTAAAATTTTTAATTTATATTTTATTATATTTATTTTACATAATCATTATATTAACAGCTAACATAATCATTTTATACATCATCCATCGACCTATCAATATTGATTTGACACATTTTATAAATTTCAACCTATTTTTAAAAATATAAATAAACATAAATCATATTCAAATAAATTTAGGTGATACACAACTTTTGAAAAAATATCAATTTTTTACTAAAAACAAACAAAGTCGTAGATTCCACTGTGTTTCCGTTAGTGGTGATATTATTGTTGTTTTTGTTGCCTTTTTTTTCTCTCCATCTGGAATAACACTAGAAGTGTACTTATTTTGTTTAAATTATCGCATTATCCACCTCTGATGGTGTTCTGGAACAGAATATCAATAGTGGTAATCATTTTTCTGAAGCAAACAGATTCAGATGGATTGATGTAAATTAATAATATATTTGAAGGAACTGATGAGCTTAATCTATTGTGCTTAAAATCTTATTCTGTGTCTTTCGATTGCTTCCAGAATCACGCATGTAAACGAGTCGAATCAAGTTATTGTTCAAGTTTGTTTGAATTATTATTGAGTTTTAAAAGTTATTTTTGAACTTTGTTTGATTATTAAACGAATAAAGCTAGAACATGTTTTAATTCAACCTTAGACGAATCAGGCTCTAGTAACCTATTTTTTGCGCTTTTTAATTGACTTTTCAAAACTTACCATTGACAAAAGAGTTGTTCAAATTTTGTTTGATATATTTAATTATTTTTTAGTGATTGATTTCGAGTAGCATGGTTCGACCAATTTAGTGGAGGACTAGTGATCTGTTTTTGGACCAAGTGAGTAGAGAACTAACAAGTCATATGTTTTGAGCTTCTTTGGCCGACAATTAGCAAATACAATTCTACTGTTATCGGAGCTGGTGGTACTGATACTGTCATTAGTTGTTAAGATGTTAAAATAGAAGGACGAGACTGCAAGCTCTGAGTTTGTTAAAGGCCAAAAAATGATTATGGCAAAATCATGATTTGTTATGCAGTACCATGTCCATATGGGTGGTTTTGATATAGTCATGAATTATTATGAATATGATTGCTTGATTGCTTGATTGCTTGCAAGATGATACACAAATTTGATATAGTCATGGGGTGGGGACTCATGATAAACATTGTGGGATTAAGGGGATGAGAAAACTGATTAGCATTTGCTATGATGTATACAGTTTTCAGGCTTAGTAATTCTCTTACAGCTGTGGGAATTCTGTAATAATGGTGCTTGAATCATAGCAAATATCATATCTTCTGTAAACCAAAACCAAAAAAAAATCATATATCTTCGTTTAGTCTTGAATCAGTTTGCTGTAGCATCAGCAAAAGCTCAAATCTAATAATTGTACAATTATCCAAAGTTCCCCCTCACAGCACCAGCGTAAAAATATGGCATTGCCATAACAGCCACTAGTATTTTCTCTAAAACTTTCATAAAACAAGGGTATGACCTTTAATATTGTATTTGTTGGAGCTAAAAGAATCTTGGAGGGTCACGGTTTAGCTGCAGAAAGACATAAATATTTAAGTGATTCAACTATGGAAGCTGCCCAATGCAAGTCTTATGAACTGTGTTAGAAGAGGGGAAAACACTCTAACCACCCCTTATCTTCCCTGCTATCCTTCTACAAATGCCCTCCATGAACTGATGGGGCGTCACAAATACTAACATGTTCGCGTCCCTTACTGCTCATCAATGGAGGAGGCCGGCGGAGAAGACGGACATGTATTCGTGAGTATCAATGTTCGTTATTTCTGACGATCTACTCTATATCTATAGCTATATATAGGGGTGGCAAATTGGTTCCGGAACCGTGGGTCCAACCCGACCCAATTAGTTTTGGGTTTGGATGGATCTTAAAAAAAAGAATTATGGTTCCAATTGGTTTTGTATTTATTGAATTTTCAAAACTTTGGTTTCTTATGGTTTTTGATTGGGTCCAAATTGGTTCCAATAATTGACCTATTTTGGTTCCCAAATGGATCCAATTAAAAAAGAGAGAAATAATTCTCTATTTTTTCTTTCTTAGACCCAATTGATTTTCTTTATTTAAAATTTCACTTGTAGAGAATATGTGATTGCTTAAGAACTAAACCCATACTTGTTTTAGTCATTTGAGCTTTTTTATTTTTTAATATATATTATATTTTTATTATTATATTAATAAATATATATTAAATAATTAATAAATATATATTAAATAATTAAAAATAAATAAAAATATTTGGCTTGGCTCGAGTACGGACTCGAGCTCGCGAGCTTGGGCTCGGCTCGAGCTCGAACCCATGCTCGCGAGCTCGAGTCCGAGCTCGAAAATTTTGGGCTCGGCTCGAGTTCGAGCTCGAGCTCGCTAGCTTGGGCTCGGCTCGAGTTCGAGCTTGAGCTCGCGAGCTTGAGCTCGCGAGCTTGGGCTCGGCTCGAGCTCGAACCCATGCTCACGAGCTCGAGTCTGAGCTCGAAAATTTTGGGCTCGACGAGTTCGAAAAAAATGTCAAGCTCGGCTCGTTTACACCTCTATTCTGAACCGACTAACTTTCAAATAGTAACATAAATTATAACTTAGTATCAATTAAAATATATTTAATTTCTGTAACCCAAAAAAAAAATTATATTTTTAATTTTTGTAACCGAAAAAAAATGATATCCTTAATTTCTCTACATTAATTTTTTCGTTATAAATTAAAATACATTAGTTAATAATATATTTTACATATAAATTATTACATTTGTATAATATGATTGGAATTTTTATAAGAAAATTATAAAAATATAATGTAATAAGTTAGTTAGTGAACAAGAAAAAAAAATTATTTGCATTATATTGGATTAGTTGGTGAACAAGAAAAAAAGATTAGTAATTAGTATACAAATGTTTGCATTGTGTTGGATCCATAAGTCACCAACCTCCTATTTTGGATCCTTTATGGTTCCTAAATGAATCTTTGTATAAGAACCATTTGGAACCAATCAAAACCAATAAGGACCCAATTCATATTGAAAAGACATTTTGGTTTCTTGTTGGTTCCAACTTATTTTTTTTACAAACCCAATTGGACCCAACCCAAATCCGATCCGATCCACCCATTTGCCACCCCTAGCTATATATATAGGCTACCTACACTCACCATTTATAATTTTAGTAACAATTTTGTATAGAGTTTAGAGATTCAAAGAATGGGCAAGAATTTTGAGCACATAATGCTCATTCTCTTTTCTTGTGAAAATGTGATATTAAATATATATTTAATATCAATTAAAATATATATTTTGGGATTTATCAAATTTAATTCCAAATTATAATAATTGATTTAATTGATATTTTAATATTCATTTTATTGACCAATCAAATCGCAACACGTGTCAAGTTGATGTGTTCCATCCAATCAAATCAAGTCTTGCAGTTAATAAATCCACAATCATTCAAATCATGCCATGTGGAAATATTGATCAATCAAAAGACGTCTACGACAAGTGATGTTTATCTAGAAAAGTTATTTTTTGGATAATAATGGCTCCAAAATTATTATAATTATTTATTAATTCAAATGGATAATTATCAATGGAGTCTAAATTATTTATGAATCTTCATCCTACAACTATAAATAGGTGTCATTGAGAGTTCATAAAAACACACAGAAGTTCAATCAAAGCTAGAGAAGACGAAGGAAGCTCTCCAAATTTTCTCTACGAAAGTTCTTCGAATACAAAGAAGACTCAAGGCGTTCTAGGCGAACATTAAGGCGTTCTTGAAGAAGTTCATCAAATTATAGCATTTGATTCGTAATTACGATGCTATACCTAGGAATTAGTGTTATAGAAGTTCAAATCAAGTTCAAGGAATATCAAAGCTACAAATCGACCTTGAAGATTTCAAATTTCATACAACAAATTACACGTTTGATTCGAGATTAAGTTGTCACGCCCTTGCATTAACATTATAAACATTCAAGTCAAATTTGGAGAAGATCAAAAAAGCGAAGTCAATTCCAACATTCAAATTGATATTCTTGAAGGAAGAATCAGAGGATTAAAATAGAGATTTGTACCCTAGTTTTTATTTTAATCAATATAAATTTCATTTGTCACTATTTTTGTGTTTTTTGATTTTCAGTAAAATAAATTTGTTGTGTACAAAATTTTGGCACACCCAATGGGACTATCTCTACCTCTCATCTCTTCCATTCATCAAAAAGAAAGTCAAGCTTCAAAAACAATGACTTTCAAGCCAACTGCCTCAAACTCTTCAAATTCTGCAAGCAAGAGTGTCGGTGTTGTAACAAGAAACATGGCCAAGAAGTTGAAACTCCTCTACCAAAGGCCATGGAGAAGGGTTCTCTTCACTCGAGAGCAACACTAAAAACAATGATGGAGAATCTACCCCATCTTCTCCCCATTCCATGTCGAGTTATTCAGGTGTGGCGCCTGTCATGATGACTAATGCCATGACTCTGGAAGAGCAACTTGCAAGTCTAACCAAAGATATCGAGGGGCTTGCAAAACATGTCCAAGAGCAAGACTCGAGAATTGCGAAACTGCTAGACAAAACGGACAACACTAATGTTAGCCATATAAGGAGCAAGGAAGTTGAAATCCATGATGAAGTTGAAGTTGCAAAACAAAATTCAACTGAGAAAGAAATTGCTAAGGAATTCCAACTTTCAAATGATGGGATGATTCCGGTCAATCAACCAAAGGAGTTTATTATGGGAACTATCAAAGACAAGTTTGATGGAAGTTTCAAGTCACCCTCAACATATACCAAGCCATACACTCAAAGGATTAATAATCTGAAGATGCCAAATGGTTATCAACCACCAAAATTCCAGCAGTTTGATGGAAAAGGCAATCCTAAGCAGCACATAGTGCATTTCGTCGAGACATGCAACAATGCTGGAACCTATGGAGATCACTTGGTAAAGCAATTTGTCCGATCACTAAATGAAAATGCGTTTGACTGGTATACCGACCTAGAGGCTGGCTCAATCGATAATTGAAACCAATCAGAGCAAGAGTTCGCAATCGCTTTTACAGCACTCATCGTGAGCATGATTGAACTCACCAACTCCCGTCAATGGAAGGACGAAGCAGTCATTGACTACATCAATCATTGGAGGACTTTGAGCCTTAACTGTAAAGATAGACCATCTGAATTATATGCTATTGAAATGTGCATTCAAGGGATGCATTGGGGTCTTAAATACATCCTCCAAAGGATTCAACCAAGAACGTTTGAAGAGTTGGCCACTCGAGCTACAAGAGTGAAATAAACATGCTACTAATTAGTTCCAACAGAGTACCTTCTTTTAGTAATAACTAAGAAATGCTAGAAATGAGTGTTATATTTACATAAACTAGCAAAAAGAACATGTGTTGCACGTTGTCTACTATGTTTTTATTAATTATTCGTATAAGTTTTATATGATATATTATTATGTTAAAAAAATATATATAAATAATATGATAATAGTAAAATAAGATTGTATATGTTAATAGAATATTCAATTTGATGGTTATCTACGACCAAATAATAAAGTCTCCATTGTTTTACCATAAATCCTTAATTTTATTACCTTAGTTAATATTTTTTTTACTTTATTTAGTTTATTTAATAACATAGGTGCTTAGGTCTGAGCTCAACTATATCAAAATGTGATAAAAAGACTTAAACGGAGAATATGATTAATGCACCATACATTAACTATTAATCACCATAACAACTACTTTTTATAGTTGAAAAAGTGATTCATAGATTCACTAGTAAGTTTTTATTTTTTTCGCTTTTAACTCTTTTATCATCTCTAATTAAATCTAATTTGAGGTCCAGCTTTATCATTTGGTACACCACAATCCTATAATTTGAGGTCCAGTTTTTTTATTTTTCTCTTATGTACATATATAATTCGGATCTACATAAGTTATTTGGTGCTTATGATTCGTAAATGACATTTTGTAGCTCTATAATTTTAAAAGTGTACATATATATATATTACTTTTTCTTCTAATACCAAAGCTAAATTTTATATAATACATGTGACATCTACAATTTAAGCTATATATGTCAATAAGTAATGGTTCACATACATCCATATATAAAGTAACTAGACATAAATTTATATTTTAAGTTGTCCATCTCTTAAATTCAGGAAAAAATTGACAACTTGAATTCAGGAAAAATTGTAAAATCCTAAAAAGGATTGTGTATTCCAAAAGCCCATTTTACCATCTCTTTATTCAAAACCCCCAAAACCTCAAGGTTAAATAAATCGTTGACAACCTTCTATGTTTAAGTTAATCAATTATATATTTCTATATCATTTATTTATTTAGAAATTTATATTAATAATCGATATAAATTATAATTGTAATATCACTTTCTATTTATTACACTTTTTAAATAATAGAAAATATATATTTAGATTATTACCCTATTAAATTCATAAATTATATAAAATATTTAAAATATCTATATTGAAAAAATAAAACATGTATAATACAATTTATCAATTTGAAAAAATAGAATAGTATACATTAATTAATTGATTAGTTTTAACTTACTAAATGAAGTGAATCTAATTCACATAGTTGTCAATTCTAACTTTTGAATTTTTGGAATGAAAATTTTTTAGAAGTTTTAGTAAATTTTCAAGTAACTTAGAGAGAAATATATATAAGATTCAAGTTGAGTAAACATTGAAATTATAAACTGCTTATCTTCTTTATTTGGAACTCGTTCGAGATATTAGTCTTAATAATTAAATATGTAAGAATATTTATTTTGGAAACCTTGTGGCTTATTTTTGGATTGTAGCAATGTAAAATGGTACATGCCATTTATTATAAATGCTATTATTTAAAATTTTACAAAAGCATTCAGAATACAAAATTAAAATTTTAAGAGAAAATATTATTTATTGTGAAACACCCGAACTATTTAACTATATTTTTTAGGCGACCCACTCTATTGGGGGTGCTTTGAAAGCCATCCCCTCTTTTTTTTTCATTTAAAAATAATGATAGTTAAGGATATCTAACTTCCGCACAAGAACAACTATTATATTGTATATAAAACTATATATCATATTTTTTAGATGTTCTGTGCATCTTTTTTATTGTATATATATTTGTTACATAATGAATTATGGCCTTTGGTACATGATGTGCCTAAATCGCAAGCGCACGGCTTCGGTGTAGTACAAAAGATATCGTTCCCACGAAGACCGAATAATCAAGCACTAGCCTATCAATTATCACTAATCTAAGCCTAACAAAGTTATGAGATACGTTGTAAAGAAAACTAAACAAAACGCAAGAAAACTGATTTGAGTTATATACGATTGGAAATTCCGAAATTAGGGTTTACCATGATATATATTATCGACTCAATTATATTACCAATTAAATTACGATCGCTACTTATGAAGGACACTATCCAATTGTACTCACTATCTTCTGTCGAAGTATAACAAATTACCCAAGATAATTAATCAACTACTTTCGTGATGATTAAACTAAACTCAAATTCATTAATCTCTATGATAGTGTATCGATTCCTCAAAAGACCTAAAACTACTTTCGTGATTTAGGATCCTAGGTTTGAATTCTAGGGTTCTGATATAGACGTCACCTTTCAGAATTTTCGCCTAATATCTATGAACATGCAAATAAGTGGCCAGCAAATTCACAAGCATTAATAATCAAGAATTCGAATCATAAGCATACGCGATGTAATATCGACGGTTCTATAATCTATATCGATAACATATTATCGGGCTATTCCCGATTCTAGAATAAGATAGATTACTTCATAGATACGAAAGCACAATAAACAATTAATAATGTAAACATGATTAAACGACAAGAATTAAAAGAGATTAAAGAAAATAATTTCGATTAAACCCGTTGTCGAATAAAATTGTTTACAAAAATCTTGAATCTCGTCTCTCGATCTCCAATCTTTACAACTCAATTCAAGAAAATAAAAGTCGAACCCTAATACAATGTTTGAAGGGGGTATTTATATCCCAAAAGAAAGAAAAGGAAGGCCGAAAATAGGAGGAGGAAGCGGCTCTGAAGCGCGCGCTTAAGCGCCCAACCCTGCCTTTCGCGCTTGAGCGCTTGCGCTTAAGCGCGCGGGGCAGGGTGTTATATTTCTGCGTTGATTTGTTATTTTCGACTTTTCGCGCTACATGTTTTCGTTTCGAGCTACTGTATTCGCCTGCACACTTAACATAGCTATTAAACGCATTGTGAGGAGAAAATAGAAGCAATCGAGTATAAAATGCGATCTAATGGATGCTGTAAGAAGCGTAAAATGAGGTTTATCAGTACATCTAGTATGAAAAATAATTTTTATATTGGTATATATTGCAAAACAGTTCACTTGTACTAAATTATCTAATATCTTAATAAATATGAAGATACTAAGTATGATATGACTATTAATATTATTATATGTGATAGCTACCGAGAATTAACCATATTTTAAGTTCATCTATATATTTGTATAATTTATTTTTAAATTTTCACTCTTATTATAGTATTATTAGTAATAAAGGAGATTTAATAAGAATATTAAATAAAAATCTTAGTTTGTGACTATTTAATGATATGTAAAAATGTAGGAACAAATAGATAAATTCTAAAAGAAAATCTTTCTTTGAATTCTTAAAAATTAGAAAAATAGAAATATCATCTAATTAATTATTAGATGCAATTATCCCAAGAACAAAATGTCTGTTATGCTTAATATCATTAGTTTAATCTGTATCTTCACTTTTGGACTGTTAACTATTTTTATTAGAAATAGAATAATATGAAATATATCATCAATATCATATTTTGAAGATATTAATTCCTCAATCTTTTGTTTTCTTATAATAATACACTTTTATAACTTTAAAAATAATGTAATATAATCAACAATTTTCTCATTAAAATAATAGAAGTATATAGTATTTCTCCTAATTATTTACTTTTATTTAGTCATTTTAAAAAGTAAATTAATATCAAGTGCATTTAAGATTAAATTTAAGATTAATAATATTGATACAGATATAATAAAGTTGGGAAGAAAGTGAGACGTAAGAATTAGAATTAGGTGCAATTTAATGATTTCAATAATAATCGGGAACCGAAATTCTAATCTCTACCAACTATTATGTTTCTTTCTTGATACAAAATTTAATAAAGATAAAATTCAACATTTTACCATTAAATTAATGAGTAATTAAGAACCACCACACTTTCTATCAAATTTATGTCCACTACTTTCCTACAAGATTTATGAGACATAAAAGGCACCCCCATTTTCTATCAAACTAATAACTAATAGCATACAACTAAAATTAGTAGATGAAGGTGAAATGTCCATATGATCTTTTAGCTTTTTTCGCATGTTTTTACCACGTTGTATTTGTAGTAAAAAATTAAATTGCAACAATAACACATTAAATATATTTCATTAGTTGCATTGCTTATAAAGTAATAGAACAATAAAATAAACTATAAGTACACATTAAGAAAAACTAAAAAATAAATAGATGCAATTCATAAAGTGTGAAAATATACGTAAAAATGTGAGGACCAATTTAGATTACAATTCTTTTTATTATATGTTAAAAAAGATACAGAAAATGATTTAATTTCATAATTTGGAGATGTGACTCTTCAAATAAAAAGTGATGAATGGACATTTTCCTTAAGTAGTTATGATAATATTATATAACAATGAAGTTGTAATAAAGTGATTTAAGTAAGGGCAATAACGTCATTTCACAATGGAAAGAAACACCTACAAGATCCATGCTTTTATAGTAGTATAAATATAAATATAGATAAGAAGTTTGGTACCTCTGACTTCAGACCATTTACAGTCTTACGCAAATCTGGATATATGAAAGTCGTGCAAATTCAAAACGACGAAAATCAGATTGTTAGGGAGGGGGCAGAGGGAGGCAGTGAAGGAGATAACTCCAGCTTCCAAATGAACAGGTAATAAGAAATTAGAACGTAAATCAGGAAAAAATGAAAGAAACAAGATAGTATTGTTTAATGGACTCTGATATTCTGATATACATCTTACTAATTATTTTGATCAAAAACAATGCCAAATGCAGTCAAGTACATGGATTAGAGTGAAACGGAATAGAGGATACTACTCTTCAAACGGCTCTATATGGCCTCGTTCTATAGAATCTATGCTTGAAAGTTTGCAGTCTTGAAAATGAAGCACCTCAACGTTTCCAGAAACATAAGTAGCTGGCTTGGATGACATCAGTGCATCATTTTTATTACCATCTTGTCTTGGCTTGGCTTCAAAACTGAAAATGCGACTCAATGTTTATCAAAATTCATCTAAGCCAAGCCACAATTGCATCTAGTTGCTTATTCAATCTCTCTAGTGAAGCTTGGCAGCTTCTCGGCAGTTCTCTCTACACACGACAGATCATATGTAATGTGTATGTCTTCCTGGATATTTGATGATCCAGAACTCCATTTCTGCAACACAATGAATAAGCAAGAAAGTCTAATTGAAAATAGTCAAGTCATAGTTCCAGATTTTAAGTTAATGCAACAAAGCATCCTAAGGTTAATTTTCCATTGCATGCTCCTGCATTGCTTTGCTGATGTAGGCATAAAGAAAAAACGCACCTTCGATGATGACATAGGAACTGAAGCCAATGCTCCTTCCTTGAAAAGCTTCACGAATGTTGTCAAAGGGATTATATTTTCCGCCCGAACTGGCCTGTTCTTCATGTAGGCATCCACAGGAGAACCTCCTCCAATCTCCTGCTATGTTATTTAATAAGAACAATAGTCAAAATCCATATGGGTATACTATTAATATCAGATAAAAATAATAACTAACATGTTCAGGAACAGTGTAGTTAAAGAGCGGACTGTTCTTTCCTATTCTCTTCTCCTGAAACAAGCTTTTAGCTGCCAGAATAGCTTCATTGTATGTATCAACAACTTTTGTCCATGAAACTGAGAACTATATTAATGATTAAAGAAAAAACACTACCATGGTCAACACGTAAATGTTTCTCCCCTGCTTCGGTTGACGAGTCCATAACTCGTGCATTAAGTAATCTTATCAACCTATCACACTGTTCCCTGATAAAATTGAAAATCATGGGTAAACGATCAATAAGTATGCAGGAGAAATCAACATTCAAATGAATGCAAATTGCAATGTTCATGAATTGACTGAATCATTCATGTATCTTATTAAGTTCTGAAAAATTCAAAACATCACTTGATCGAAACTGAAGAATTTTTGGATTCAATAACCCTAAATCTATTAACTGAAGAATTTGATCAATTGATTTTTTTAAAATCCGAAATTGTTATGTTTTAAAATTTCCAAGTTGATAAATCTTATAAGACAAGTTTTCTTTTCAATATTAAATATTTTAAATACTTTTCTGCAATTTCTTTTTTATTTTATTATGATAATTATCAAACAAAAAATATTTTTTTATGTTTAAAAATATTATACAAAATAAGATTAAAATCATAATTAGTACAATTATCAATATAAAAGTTCTAGATAAATAAATTAATATATAAAACAACAATAGATTGGTTTTAATTTAGTAAGTTTCCCCAAAAAATAAATTAAAGATACCAAAACCCAGAAAATGACATTGTTTCAAATTAGCATCCATCAAAAGAAGCTGGAAAAAGTTGAGACACAGCGTAACACTAGGAAAGAAAAAGTAACAAATACATGTAACAGATAACACCAATCAAGTACAATACTTGAAAGTTCTGGGTATTACCTCGAGTAACTCTCCTGCTTAATGAGTTGCTCAATTAACCGTTTGGTTTCAGTCCTCTGCATATTCAAGCGAGACACTTATCAGTATTTCATCATTTCTGACAAAGTCCAATTTCTCTGACATAATATAAATAAAGAGTTAAATACTCGATTTTAACAAGCAATTCTTAGACTGAAATGACTAATAAGTGGAAATTGTACAACAATAACAGCATGTGAAAGAGATAGAAAGTGCTTGAGAGCGAGATGATATAGAATACAATTCAAGTTAATTTTACCTCTAAATCTCAACAAACAATAGCACAGATAGCTGCTTGTCACGACTTATTTCAAGGCTGCTACAGTTCTCATAAATGCAACTAATATGCATTTTAAAAACCATGTAAACAAACCAGCTATTCCACAACAATTCATTGACTGCAGGTTCAGAAAAGGAAACTTATAGGAATCACAGGGTTTTTCTTATCCCAAGATAAGATCTAAAACTATTAATATGGCGGATGATATAGAAGTAAAGCCATCATTAATGCTGCAGCTGATGTGACATTTCCAATACTATGTTGCACAGGATTCATCTTCTCCCAAAACAAGGTTTAAAACTGCTAATATGATTTTGCATAAATTCAGGTTTCTTCTCTCAGTATTAGGTCTTAGCATCAACCAAAAGGAAGAATGTCATCATATCACTCAGAATTGGGCACTTCTTATCAGTACTAATTTCTTTCCAACTTCCAAATATCAAGCATATAAAATTGTCTATAGAAACACAGACAAAAGTCCAAAAATTAGTAGAGTCGCATATGTCAATTTAACATCATGATGATGCAATTTCATGCATGGGAAATAAGAGATACCTCATGTGATGTGTTAACTCCGGCATAAGGGATTTCGTCTTCATTGACATTGTTAACATCATCATCTGCCGAACAAGAAGATGAAGAAAAGGAAATGGGAGACGGAATGACGGAAATACATTGTCAGTCAAAAAATATGCATAAAGACAAAGAAACAGAGGAGTGGAGGATAAGAAAGGAACAACAGAATCACTATGAATTGATAAATTCAGTGCACAAAATCAGACTAGAAGCAAATAAAATATGTACAGAAGCAAACAAAATATGTACAAGAAAATTCAGTGCTAAATTTGACCGCTAAAAGGTTGTTCTTGCTCGATTTGTTAATCAATCAAACAAAGCTTGTTCAATAAATTTTGAAGCTCGGCTTGAACTCAACTAAATTAATAAAAAAATTGTACAAACATGTACAAAAGACTCAAAGTGCACGATCTCGTCTCGTGTTCGGCTCGATTAAAAAGCCAAACAAGCTCGAACACAAATTTTGAAGCTCGATTGCAATTCAAACAAGTTTGAACAATGACTCGTTCAACTCCACTTGTTTACGCCCGTAGTTAAAGTGGGGCATAATCTTAAAAACTATGCCTATATGTATTCTTTATCCTACTTCCTTTTCCTTTTCTACACCATCTATGTGTTACAACCTCATCATAAGTCCTAAACTACTGAACTCCGTAGGTAATAATTATGAACCAAATCAAGAAATACTGTTAATCAAACTCCTAGATTCTCAATGAATAAGAATTTTTATCAGTACGCCTCTGTGTACTTTTCCTCACGTTTCTAATTTCTCTATGATGTTTTCTAATCTACTTTAGCAAAATGGAAAAATAAAAGCCAAAAAAAAACAAAAGAACGGAGGAAAGGGAACAAAGATGAATTGCTTACCTAAATCGAAATCCTCCTCTTCGGAAGACGATGATTCCGACTCGAAAAACACGGAGGAAAATATTTTCCAAGCGCCTGAAGCGAGCGGACGGTCATAAGGAATGCCGCACAGCCGCTGCTTTCGGCGATTGGTGACGATTTTCCCGCCGGCGCGACATTCGGGTGAAAGAGGGAATTTTGAAATTGAATAATTGGAATTTATTTATTGAGGAGCGCTCCCTAGCTCACCCAGGAAATAAGTGGCAAGTGCGAATGGAACTCTTTCTAACAACCTAGTATACGCAGCGAGTAAGGCTTTCTGATGTAGAGAAAGTTGTCTTTAGTGTGGAGGTTTTCTCTTTGAAGTCGTTTTGTGATTGGTGATTATATAATCGCCAGAATTCTATCTTTTAATGTAAATTTAGCTTGAAACATTTGTTTATTGTCAAAAAGTACACCCTTTTTTTAGTGTTTTCGATTCTCAATATAACTTGTATTTATTTGCATTTGAAAATATTGTTTTTAGGCAAAGAGAGAGTAAAAAAGGGCATTCAGTTATTTTAGGTGCTTTTATTTATATTTTCAACTAGTGACCTAAATTTAAGTACAAATACATTATAAAATATGATATAAATTTCATTAAGTAAGTTGATTACATTTTTTTAGCATAAAATTAAAGATTATTTTTCGAAATATCTTTGCGAAGTAATTACAAAATTAATGAAAAATACCATATACACGTAAGGTGTGTATCCACGTTCCCTGGCATAAAATATTTTTGAAAATTTTATAGTTTTTCATCAAAACTAACATTTCTCTCTTCCAAAAGTTGTAGGTACATGCCTGATGTGAATAGATTGTTGTTTATCATCCAAGTACAAAATTTTATGAATTGGATAACACGTCAAATAAAATAAAAAATACATCCGCACGAAAGATTGTGATGGCTGTTGATTATGCATTGTAGTATAAATTATCAGCTATGCACGAAATTAATCAAAAAAAAATGAAAATATGAAAAATTACACTTGTTGTCCCAATGTTAATCACAAAAAAATATATAATAAAAGTTAAAAAAAACTACACATCTTTTGATGTTGAATGTCTTGTAATTTTAGTTTTATTGGATACAAATTTGCAAGTTAAGTCCTATTAAATTCAAAAATTTGCAAGGTTGGTATCAGTCGTAAATAAATGAATGAATAATAAAAAGGGGGAGAGCACGCGTTCTTATTTAAAAAATTAATAAAAATAAAATACACAATGTTTATAAAAAAGAAAAAAGAGAAAAAAATGAAGAAAGATGAACAATATATAATTATGTTACATGTTCAGCTGCTACCTTTGGAAAACAAATTTTAAATTTTATAACGTTAATGCGAGGGCTTGACAGCTTAATCTCGGATTAAACGTGTAATTTGTTGTATGGAATTTGAAATCTTCAAGGTCAACTTGTAGCTTTGATTTTCCTTGAATTTGATTTGAACTTTTATAACGTTAATTCGTAGGTTTAGCAGTGTAATTACAAATCAAACGCTATAATTTGATGAACTTCTTCAAGAACGTTTTGATTTTCGCCTAAAACGCCTTCAGTCTTCTTTGTATTCGAAGAACTTTCGTAGAAAAAATTTGAAGAGCTTCCTTCGTATTCTCTAGCTTTAATTGAACTTCTGTATGTTTTTTATGAGCTCCCAATGACCCCTATTTATAGTTGTAGGATGAAGAGCAATATTTTGAAACCCGGACCGTTCATTGAACCGGAAAATTTACCGGGTTAAGGGTCACTGGTTCAACTGTCGGGGGAACTATTATCAACCCAGTAATGTCTTAATTATGTAATAAATATGATTTATTATACTAATATTTTGATATAACATTAAATATTATAACACATATATTATATATTTTTAAAAATTATATAATGTAAAATCACATATAAATGAATATGCTTATTGTATAATTTAATATCATGTGCTAGTCTCTATTATATCGTTAAAAAAATTTATAAAAATAAAGAAAAGAATAAAAAATTAATAAGAAAACAAAATCTATTTTTTATTGTTTATTTATTGCCTTTTTCACAAATCCTGAGAACAAACCCTACAAATTACAAACAGTAGCCGCCCCCAAACTCCATCCCCTCCAACTCTCTTCTTCTTCTCCTTTTTTCTTTCTTATTTTTTTCAAATATTTTTCATGCTTTTCCCTATCTATCCCCTCTCTAGATGTCTATCTATAGACTATAGCAGTTTAAACACTAGTAACAGTGAAGAAAAAGATCAATATCGAAGAAGATCAATAGTGAAAAAAAAAAGATTAACCAAAAATCACACCTTGACCGGTTCCGGTAACCCGTCGCCGGTTCGAACGATCCAACGGTTCAACCGCCGGATCGAACGGGTTTCCTCATAAAATACCGGGTTTCAGCCACAAACGAGTTTGCAGCATAGCCCGGACCGTTTTATTGACTGGTTCCCGGTTCCGGCAGTCCGACCGGCCGGTCCGAGCTGGATTTCAAAACCTTGATGAAGAGTCATAAATAATTTGGACTCCATTAATAATTATCCATTTGATTTAATGAATAATTATCATAATTTTGGAGCCATTATTATCCAAAAAATAACTTATCTAGATAAGCATCACTTGTCGTAGACGTCTTTTGATTGGTCAATATTTTCACATGGCATGATTTGATTGATTGTAGATTTATTAACTGCAAGACATGATTTGATTTGATGAAACACCTCAATTTGACACGTGTTGCGATTTGATTTGTCAATAAAATGAATATTAAAATATCAATTAAATCAATTATTTTATTTTGGAAATAAATTTGATAAATCCCAAAATATATATTTTAATAGATTTAAATTAATATTTAATATCACATTTTGCACTTGTCTATGTATATGTATATATGCATATGTATATATATATATGAGATTTTGTTTAGTATATAACTTATATCCATAGATCACAATAGATGTGAATCTAAAATATATATGTATACTATAATATATAGTAATGTATATGTATTTAATATATATAAAATAACATTATCTATGTATAATAAATGTTATAATACATTTATAGATATATATGATTATACATATGTAGTCATACATGTAGATATAAAAGAATGTGTTGAATATATAAAAAAATATAGGCTATGTTTGGTTTCATTTTGGGCTCTATTTTGGCCCAAATATTTGGTCAATTTGTGTTTGGTCTGTTGGATATGGGTCACAAAAAATATTAAAAATTTTGGTCCAAATTTTTTGAAGCCCCCAAATATTGCATTCTGAAAATGTCTTATCTTTATGTCTTATCAATGTCCCAATTTTTGGAAGCCCACAATTTAATCCTTTTATTTTCAATAGTTTCCCATTTCAAACATTAGCCTTTTATTTGGCATTTGTATTATTGTAGATATCAGCTATACTAAATAAATATTAAGAGGAAATTAATTTATTACCCGGTGTAAAAAAGGTAATTGTATATTATTATTACTACAGTAAAAGTACGACAAAAAAAAAGTGATGTCTTTTTATTTTTTATTATATAAAAATTAGGAATATTTATATGTTGAGGTTTTGTTAAATTATAAATAAATCTTCTAATTTCATAATTTACATTTAATATCACAATATTTTATTTCATCCAATAATTTGTTTAGTGACGGTAGAAAATACTATTCAAACCTTATTTAAATTTATTATAAGTTCAAAGACATACATGCATACACCTATATGTTAAAATATTATAAATAACTCATATACTTTACATAATATTACATATAATTCTTTACATACTTTACTCATATACTTTTATATATATGACTATATGAATTATATATATACATGATTCTTATATATTAATAAGAATTAATAAACACGCATACCCACACTTATATTTAAAATATTATTAAATAAATACATACAATATATACATTAATATTAAATTTATATAACAACTATAATAATCTTAATATTATATTATAATATTAATTCAAAATAATTATTAACAGACATAAACTTACACGATTTGACTGCTACAGTAAGTTTTGTTTCCTCTCAAAACAAAAACAAACACTATCTCACCAAAAAATCACCCCAAAAATTTCATTCAAATCAAAACCAAACACTATCTCATCAAATATACACGTCTCCCAAAAAAATTCTCACCAATAATTCTCACCAAAATATACAACTAAAATAAAACCAAACATACCCATAATGTTTGTACAATATAAAGCTTAGTCCTGTACCTTCATTTCTAGATTTTATAATCACTATTAGATATATGGTAATTTTATAATTTTAATATATAATATAATACAAGTCTAGACCCACACATCAGACCCATTGGGTTTGGGTCCAAGTCTAGACCCAATCGTTGGGTATGGGTCTGAGTCCGACCCACCTAGGCGTGGCAAATGGGTGGATCGGATCGGATTTGGGTTGGGTCCAATTGGATTTGTAAAAAAGATAATTTGGAACCAACAAGAAACCAAAATGTCTTTTCAATATGAATTGGGTCCTTATTGGTTTTGATTGGTTCCAAATGGTTCTTATACAAAAAGAACTATTGTAGAACCATAATAGACCCAATATAGTGAGTTGGTGACTTATGGATCCAACATAATGCAAACATTTGTATACTAATCACTAATCTTTTTTCTTGTTCACCAACTAATCCAATATAATGCAAACAAATTTCTTTTTCTTGTTCACTAACTAACTTATTACTTATATTTTTATAATTTTCTTATAAAAATCCCAATCATATCATACTAATGTAATAATCTATATATAAAATATATTATTAACTAATGTATTTTAATTTGTAACGAAAAAATTAATGTAGAGAAATTAAAGAAATAATTTTTTTTTTCGGTTACAAAAATTAAAAATATAATATTTTTTTTCGGTTACAGAAATTAAAGATATATTAATTGATACTAAGTTATAATTTATGTTACTATTTGAAAGTTATCGGTTTAGAATAGAGGTGTAAACGAGCCGAGCTTGGCATTTTTTTCAAGCTCGAGCTCGATCTCGGGCTCGAGCCCAAAGTTTCGAGCTCGGGCTCGAGCTCGTGAGCATGGGTTCGAGCTTGAGCCCGAACTCGAGCTCGCCGAGCCCAAAATTTTTGAACTCGGGCTCGAGCTCGTGAGCATGGGTTCGAGCTCGAGCCGAGCCCAAACTCGCGAGCATGGGTTCGAGCTCGAGCCGAGCCCAAACTCGCGAGCTTCGGCTCGTTGAGCCCAAAATTTTCGAGTTCGAGCCCAAAATTTTTGAGCTCGGGCTCGAGTTCGTGAGCATGGATTCGAGCTTGAGCCGAGCCCAAGCTCACGAGGTCGAGCTCGGGCTCGAGCTCGTGAGCATGCATTCGAGCTCGTGTCGAGCCCAAGCTCGCGAGCTCGAGCCCGAACTCGAGCCGAGCCGAGCCGAGCCGAATATTTTCATTTATTTTTGATTATTTAATATATATTTATTAATATAATAATAAAAATAAAATATATATATTAAAAAATAAAAAAGCTCAAATTACTAAAAATAATATAAAATCATTTTTTGATCTTATTATAAAAATTTATTTAAAGTATAAGTTCAAATGACTAAAACAAGTATGAGTTTAGTTCTTAATCAATCACATATTCTCTACAAGTGAAATTTTAAATAAAGAAAACCAATTGGGTCTAAGAAAGAAAAAAGGGAGAATTATTCTCTTTTTTTAATTGGATCCAATTAGGAACCAAAATAGGCCCGTTATTGGAACCAATTTGGACCCAATCAAAAACCATATGAAACCAAGGTCTTGAAAATCCAATAAAAGCAAAACCAGTTGGAACCATAATTCTATTTTTTAAGATCCATCCAAACCCAAAACTAATTGGATCGGGTTGGACCCACAGTTTTGGGTCTAATTTGCCACCCCTAGACCCACCCAATGTCATACCTAGTCCCAGACTAGCATATATTTTTCATTAATAGACATTTCAAAAGAAACATCTTCGCGATTAACAGGCAACAAATCAATTAATCAATCAATCAGATTCAAAATTCTCCCAAAACCTAGCCAACAACATCTCAATGTCACCATTGTAATAGTCGAGCAAACTCTCACACTTCAAAAGGATGGTTTATTCAACTCTACAAAATCTCATCAGAAACCAAGCTCAATCAACTACGAAAATCTCACACTTCAAAAGATGGTTTATTCAACTCTACAAAAAACTCATCAAAGACCAATCTCAATCGACTACTAAAGTCGTCACCCATTTCCAAAAGCTCCATCCTCTTTTACCACCATTTGTGACCCAAGTTGGCAAACCCTTTAATCAAATCCCTTTTCCAACCCACCGTGATCTTTCGAACCCGATCCCATCTTTTGCATCGCATGTTTACCCGACCTTCTCATTCAGGTTATTTCTCCACCTTGATTAGTTTGGTCTGAATAAATATATCAATACGTTTGACAACGGGGCTAATATGTCGGCCCGCTAAGGCAAGCTTATTAGGCTTAGCAAGCCTTAAGAGGGAGGCCCCTTCAAGCTCATGAAACTTAAAGCGTGGGTTTATTTGGCCTACACTTGTTTTTTTTTATTATTAATTATTATATTATAAGAATATACTTTATCATTTTTCTTTCAAACAACGTCTATAATAGTTGGAAAAGTGTCAGGTCTTGAATTTTGAGGTCAACGGTTTAAATTAGGGGTGTTCACGAGTCGAGCCGGCTCGCGAGCTCGGCGAGCCGGCTCGAAAATAGCTCGATTCGAGCTCGAAAAAATTCAAGCTCGAGCTCGAGCCTAACGAGCCGAGCTTCCAATCGAGCCGAGCTCGAGCCTAAAATAGCTTGTTCGCCAGCTCGCGAGCCGGCTCGCGAGCTCGAATTAAAAATTAATTTTTAATTAATATATATAAAAAATAAATATTTATTCATATATTTTTATATAATATGATATATTATAATAATATATGTATAAATAGTAATATTTTTGATATTAATTATAACTATATTTAATAATATATGAATAAATATAAAATTAATAATATATTTTTTTTAAAATATATATATTTAAAAAAAATATTATTTTATTAAAAAAATTATTATTTATTAAAAAAATTATTTTTTTGAGCTCGAACTCGAGCTCGGCTCGGCTCGGCTCGAGTTCGGCTCGAGTTTGGCTCAAGCTCGAGCTCAGCTTTTGCAACTCGTCGAGCTCGAGCTCGAGCTCGAAAATTGTGGTTCGAGCTCGAGCTCGAATTTTTTGCCAAGCTCGGCTCGAGCTCGACTCGTGAACACCCCTAGTTTAAATTCTCTTACCCACGATTCAAATTTTTTTCCTACAAACTAAAATATGATTAAAACAAATAAACAAAAATTAAAAAAAATTCCAACATGTTAAGCCAATTTCGATCGGTTATAAAGGGGCCGAAAGGGGGGCAAACCTAGTCCTCGTTTGTTTATCTAAGGGGCTAGGCTGGTATGTCCCCCTTAGATAAATGGGCCATAATGGGTAGCTGAATCTGGTTGTTATAGCTCATTTGACTCATTTTCTCCAAACCCGATGACAATGATCCACGTACCATGGACAGTGTGAAGAAGATGGTGAATAAGCACAAGTTAAGAGAGTTATGAAAGCGTCTCAGGAGGAAAACGTAAGCTTTGTTTGTTTATGTTTTCAAATCTCATTTTTAAGTATTTGGATCACAAATTCAAAATAAACTTAGAATACCAAATTCTCAACCAAATTTAAATTTTCTCAACTCTACTTTTTCAATCCCCCGTATAACTACTTATTAATCATGTATACATTATTTCACTTATTCACCAATCATATCAGTTATTATAATTATTATTTCTCTTTCTTTTTCATATTTGACAAATTTTAATTTATATTTTATTATTTTTATTTCACATAATCATTATATTAACTACTACACAATTATTGATGATAATTGATTTGATACATTTTACAACTTTCAGCCTATTTTTAAAAATATAAATAAACATGTATCATTCTCAAATAAATTTCGGTGATACACAATTTTTGAATAAATATCAATTTTTTACTTAATTGTTAAAACATTAATGCGAGGGCCTGACAGCTTAATCTTGGATCAAACGTGTAATTTGTTGTATGAAATTTGAAATCTTCAAGGTCGGCATGTAGCTTTAATCTTCCTTGAACTTGATTTGAACTTCTACAACGTTAATTCGTAGGTTTAGCACCGTAATTATGAATCAAACGCTATAATTTGATGAACTTCTTCAAGAACGCCTTGATTTTCGCCTAGAACGCCTTAAGTCTTCTTTGTATTCGAAGAGCTTTCCTTGAGAAAATTCGGAGAGCTTCCTTTAATTTGACTTGAAGATCTCAATTCATTCAACGAGAAATATATCACTTTTTCTTCTTTTAACATGGTATCAAGAGCCTTCAATTTGAATTGAAGATCTCTCACTGTCTTTTGCATATCTTCAAATTTGCAGATTTCTAGTTTCTTCATATCTTCATACATCTCAGATTTCTGCAGATTTTTTTTTCTAAACTGCACATCTATTTTCAAGATTCAAATCTTGTGATTACATCTGCTTTTTTTTCTTCTTGTGTCCCTTTTTCCAAAGTATCATGACCACAGAACAAGATACATCCTCTTCTTCTGTTTCGATCATACCAACTTTCTCTTCCATCAATACCACCAATCTTGACATCAATGATGCATTGTACGTTCATCCTTTGGATACTCCCAGCCTGCATCTGGTGCCTCACGAATTGAAAGGATTAAGCATCTTGTGCAAAGCTATGCGAATAGCCCTTAACTAAAAAAGCAAAATAGGATTTATCACAGGCCAATGCATGAAACCATCCCTGGATTCTCCTTTTCTTATGCAATGGGAAAAATGTAATTCCTTAGTGCTTTCTTGGATATTAAAATGCATTAGCAGGGGATCTAAAACGGCATGGTTTATTGTGATACCGCTAGTGATGCCTGGAATGATCTAGAGGAGTAGTTTAACAAGACCAATAGGGCAAGGATTTTTGATCTATTCCGAGAAATTAATTCACACACAAAGGAGCTTCTTCTATTACGGCTTATTATTCGAAGTTACGACACATGTAGGAAGAATATGACTCCCTTCTAAATCTACCTATCTGCCAATGTACATCTTCTAGCAAATATTTAGAGTACATTCAAGAACACAAATTAATACAATTCTTGATGGTGAGTCTCAATGACTCTTATAGCTCATTAAGATCTCAGATTCTGATTATGATTCCAGCCCCTACACATAAACAAGCCTATTCTATGGCTTGCAATGAAGATTCCCAGTGGGCAATTCACAACCCCGTTATTGGACCCCACCTCCAATTTTCTTATCAGTTTATTTTCTTCCAATGATGACAAAAAGGCCACCCTTACATGTGACCATTGTGGCCTCACTGGACACACTAAAGATCAATGGTAAAAACTTGTTGGCTACCCACCAAGTCGCGGGAGGGGAAGAGGTCGATCCGGAGGAAATAGGGGGAGAGAGAACCTATAATTCTAATCAAGCACAACATCTAAACAATTAAGAACATCCTCAAAATTAGGATCCTAACTCCAATACTTCATCCAACTATCTTGATCTTTCTTCCCTCTTTACAGCACAACAATACTAGCAATTGTTACACATCATTCAGTCTGAAAGTAACAATGGGACAACAACCATCCCTGGACAACATACAGCTAACACTACCATTACAAACAAGAATAACAGTGCATCTTTTGCACAGTCTGGTATCGCTAACACCATTCTTAGTTTAAACACTTCCACATATAATCATGAATGGACTTTGGATAGTAACAAAAAAAATAAATGGATTTTGGATAGTGGTGCCAATCACCACATGTCCTATAATGAATAATTTTTCGATCATTCTGTCACTCTCGCCACTACACACATTTTTGTTAAATTTCCCACATGCACCATATGTGAAGTCACAAAAACATGAACTATACATTTATCCAATGGTTTGACTTTACATAATGTCCTCTATGTACCACAATTTCAATTTATTATCTATTGCCAAACTTACACAAGACAATCATTGCATTGTCAACTTTTATCCACACTTTTGCTTATTTCAGGACCTGTATGGG
Source organism: Verbascum thapsus (assembly GCA_963669365.1). Lineage (NCBI taxonomy): Eukaryota > Viridiplantae > Streptophyta > Magnoliopsida > Lamiales > Scrophulariaceae > Verbascum > Verbascum thapsus. Next base: position 6,272,413 of record OY770107.1, on the reverse strand, counting down.
AGGATAAGAGGGATTGGTAAAGTCAGAAATGGGCTCTATTTTCTAGAGACTGTCTATGATCATTCTAGTTTAGCTGATATTTCAAATTTTGTGTTCAATAATGACAAAATCTTATCTTCTGCTTTTTATCGAACTTGTAATAAGAACTCTTGTAATTCTTCTGCTGCCATTAATAAAGATCACACTGCTAGTTCATCTCCTCTTAGCTGCTTTACATCTACATATTCAAATCTATGGCACTTAAGAATGGGGCATATCTCTTTTAGTAGATTAAAGCTTTTACCTCAGATAGGGAAATCCCTTAAAGCACACAATCTGATTTGTTCTGTTTGTCCCATGGCCAAACACAGTAGGAATCCTTTTCTGTTGAGTGTTCATAAAATTAAAAGAATTTTTGAAATCATACACATGGACATTTGAGGGCCATATAACACTCCACACACTCAAATGATAAGTATTTCCTTACCATAGTTAATCACTATTCAAGAGCTACTTCGGGTTCTCTAATGAATCTCAAATCTGATATTGTTCCTATTATGCAAAATTTCTTCTCTTATGTTGAGACACAATTTAATGTTAAAATCTAAACTCTGAAATCTGACAGGGCTTAGGATTTCTTTAAGAGTTCTTACACATCGTTTTTTCAATCCAAAGGTGTGGTGCACCAAAGTTCTATAGCATACACACCTCAACAGAATGGCCTAGTTGAAAGGAAATATAGGCACATTTTAGATGTAGCTAGAGCTTTGATGTTTCAATCCCATGTTCCTCTTCAATTTTGGGGCGGTTGTGTACAGACTGTCATTTACCTAATCAATAGAACTCCAACTCAACTTTTAGATGGAAAAATTCCCCATGACATTCTCTTTGGTAGGAGTTCTAATATTGATCACCAAAGAGTCTTTGGTTGCTTATGTTATGCCAAAATCATACCTACTTCTGATAAATTTGCTCCTAGATCTCAGACCTGCATTTTTTTAGGATATTCATCCACACAAAAAGGGCTATATACTTCTAGACATGCACTATAATACATTTCTCATATCTAGATATGTTATATTTCATGAGACTATTTTTCCCTTTAGTATTGTTGATAATGTGTCTCATGATGCAAATTGACACCTGATTCACAAGTTGTTTATGATGATTCAATTATGCCCTATCAATCTGCTGCTCCAAGTAATAGAGCTTCTGATGCTCTTGATCTTGATTTTGATAATGATGTGATTCCTACAACTGATAACACTATTCAATTAAGGAAATCCTAGAGTTATTCAAATACCAGCATGGACTAAAGATTATGTCTGTTTTTCAGAATCTAACAATGTGGCTTATCCTTTATCTGCTTTTGTTTCCTACTCACATTTGTCTCTTTCTTATCAAAGCTTTATTTGTTCTTTATCCATTGTCCAAGAACCACATTCCTATTCTAAAGCAGTGAAGGATAAAAGATGTAGAGATGCCATGGAATCAGAGATTGTAGTCTTAATTATGGATAAAACATGGTCTATTATTGACCTACCAGTTGGTAAAACACATATAGGTTGTAAATAGGTGTATAAGGTGAAATTGAAATCTGATGGGGATGTTGAAAGGTTCAAGGCCAGATTGGTGGCCAAGGGTTAGATACAAAAAGAAGGCTTGGACTATCATGAGACATTTAGTCCAGCCATCAAAATTGTAACAGTCAAAATTGTGCCAGCATTGGCTTCTATTCAGTCATGGCCTCTCTACCAACTTGATGTCAGTAATGCATTTTTGCAAGGTGACTTGTCAGAAGAAGTATACATGAAGATCCCTAAAGGATTTGGTAATCAGGGGGAGAACTCCACTGAGGTTTGCAATTACACAAATCCTTATATGGATTGAACAAACATCTAGGCAATGGAATGCCAAATTTATAGATGCACTTGTCAAAGCTGGTTATAAGCAATCTAAACATGATTGTTCTCTTTTTATCAAACATGGTCTATCTAACATTGTGGTTCTCTTGTTATATGTAGATGATATTATCATTACATGAAACAACATGGATATGATTCAAGAATTGAAACAATACCTACATGACAGTTTTTGGATCAAAGACCTTGGAGAGTTTAAGTTTTTTCTTGGCATTGAGATAGCTAGATCAAAAGATGGTATATGTATACACACTAGAGAAAGTCCATATTGGATTTGTTGGGAGAAGTTGGCCTTGCAGGTTGCCAGTTGAGACTCCTATTAAATAGAACCAAAAATTAACAAGTACAGATTATGATAAGGAGCTGGAGTCTAACATGAATGATCCACTTTTGAAGGATGAAAAATGAATATCAAAGATTGATAGGAAAGCTTATATATTTGGGAATGACAAGACCTGATATCAGCTATGATGTACATCTTCTCTCACAATTTATGCACAAACCTAAGGAATCACATATGCAAGCTGCGATTAGAGTATTAAGGTGCTTAAAAGGAATAGTAGGACTTGGAATATTCATGCCTAGCAGGAGCAAAATGGAATTGACAGCATACTGTAATGCAGATTGGGCATCATGTATGATGACTAGAAAATCTCTATCAGGCTTTCTTATACAAAATGGAGGATCCTTGATGTCATGGAAGACAAAGAAACAACAGGTTGTCTTTAGATCATCATGTGAGGCAGAATATAGGTCCATTGTTAATACTTCACGTGAGGTTATATGGATCCTAGGGATTCTGAAAGATCTAAATATTAGCTTAAAGGAATCTATGTAGATTATCAGTGATAGTAAAAGTGCTTTAAGTATTGCTTCCAACCCTGTATTTCATGAAAGGACAAAGCATATAGAGATTGATTGCCACTTCATAAGACATTTGATTAATAAAGGTATCGTTAATACAAGATACATTCAAACAAAGGAACAACCTGCAAATTTATGACTAAAGGTTTGGAAAGAGATCAACATAAGTACTTGATATCCAAGTATGGTTTCATTGACATTTTCAAGGACCAAGCTTGATGGGAAGTGTTAGAATTCCTCAAACGCATTATAGCTTTACTTAAAGTCGTGTTCTCGGTGTATTGCAAGCTTGGTAGTTATCTTTGTTAGTTAGTTAGTTGGTGTGTTCGGTTGATAACCGTTTTTTGTTCTTCCTCTAGAGGCTTTCATCTCTTTGTACTCACTTCTTCAATTCATTCAATAGGCTTTCATCTCTTTGTACTCACTTCTTCAATTCATTCAATGAGAAATATATCAATTCTTATTCTTTTAACAAGTGATAATCGATTAGCGGTGAAGATGACGTCCAATACACCAACGACAGGGCACAACGAAGAGAGAGATTATTTTTTCAAACCTTTTCTTTTCTTCTTTTGATACTCTTCGTCTGTTTTTTCAAACCTTTTTCTTTTCTACTTTTGATATATTGATTATAAAACAAGGGTCAAACGTACCCAATCAACCAATTTTGCTCTGGCATTAGGAAAAGTGCTCTGGCATTATCAACAACCTTGAATTAATAGCACACCCTAGAGTCGTAGATTTGTGGCCATAGACTTCATTGTAAAACTCAAAGCTTAAAAAAATTAAAGAAAATAATTGTACACAACAAATTTGTAATTCTGAAAATCGAGAAACACAAAAATTGTGACAAATGAAATTTATATAAATCAAAATGAAATATGGGGTACAAATCTCTATTCTAATCCTCTGATTCTTCCTTCAAAATATGTTGACTTGAATATTGGAGTTGACTTTGCTTCTTTGATCTTCTCCAACGTTGACTTGAATGTTTATAACGTTAATTCGAGGGCTTGACAGCTTAATCTCGGATCAAACGTTGAATTTGATATGGAATTTGAAATCTTCAAGGTTGACTTTGTGACTTTGATCTTCCTTGAATTTGATTTGAATTTCTATAACGTTAATTCGTAGGTTTAGCACCGTAATTACGAATAAAACGCTATAATTTGATGAATATCTTCAAGAACGCCTTGAATATCGCTTAGAACGCCTTGAATATGTGAAGAACCTTCGTAGAGAAAATTTGGAGAGCTTCTTTCGTCTTCTCTAGCTTTTTGATTGAACTTCTGTGTGTGTAATTTATGAACTCCAAAGGACCCTATTTATAGGTGTAGGATGGAAGAGTTATGGATAATTTGGAATCCATTGATAATTATCCATTTAATTTAATAAATAATTATCATAATTTTGGAGCCATTTGATTGGTTGATAGAAGATCTAGATAGATCTTCTAGATATTATCCAAAAATCAACTTAAATTGATAATTATCCATAAATCAACTTGAATTGATAATTATCCATAAATCAACTTGAATTGATAATTATCCATAAATTAACTTAAATAGATAAATATCATTTGTCGTAGACGACTTTTTGATTGGTCAATATTTCCACGTGGCATGATTTGATTGGTTGCAAAATTTCGATATCTACAAATGCCCCCTTGAGACTCGTTCACAGAAGTTTGGTTATTTCAAAGCATACTTCGTAGTGGATGAGTCGCAATGTCTCAACATAAAAATCATGCCTTAAGAATAGCTTCCATTTGAGCTTTGATACCATGAAAGTCTTTCACACAGTTTGGTGTCTTCTCGAAAATACTTTGTTGGCTTCCACCGCAAGTTGTTTGTGTCACAATGAGATTAACATGCCCCCATGTCACGGTGGGATCTTTCTTTCAAAATTCTTTTGAATGAGTGACGTCACTCCATCGAGAGAATATGATTTGATTTGAATTTATGACTGAACTTAGATATATTTAAGTTGCCTACGTACCCTAAGTAAAAGGGATCAAGTCATAACGTAGTTCAAAATTTTTTTTTATAGAGGCGCCATATTTAGTTTATACTCTTCAAGGCTTGGAGTACATGATTTGGTTGGACTTGTAGACATTTTATACTCGTGTCAAGGAGGGCTTCATTTGATTTGATTTGATTTGTAGACCTTTTATGCTCGTGTCAGGGAGGGCTTCATTTGATTTGATTAAATTGTAGACCTTTTATGCTCGTGTCAAGGAGGACATCATTTGATTTGATTTGACTTGTAGACCTTTTATGCTCGTGTCAATGAGGGTTGCATTTGATTTGATTTGACTTGTAGACCTTTTATGCTCGTGTCAAGGAGAACTTCATTTGATTTGATTTGACTTGATTTGTAGACCTTTTATGCTCGTGCCAAGGAGAACTTCATTTGATTTGATTTGATTTGATATGTAGACCGTTTATACTCGTGCCAAGGAGTACTTCATTTGATTTGCTTTGACATGTAGACCGTTTATACTCGTGCCAAGGAGGACTTCATTTGATTTGCTTTGATATGTAGACCGTTTATACTCGTGCCAAGGAGTACTTCATTTGATTTGCTTTGACATGTAGACCGTTTATACTCGTGCCAAGGAGGACTTCATTTGATTTGCTTTGACATGTAGACCGTTTATACTCGTGCCAAGGAGTACTTCATTTGATTTGATTTTGTTGAAAGTTTAAACTCTTATCAAGGAAACTTGTTGATAGTTTATGCTCTTATCAAGGAGCCTTGTTGATAGTTTATGCTCTTATCAAGGAGCATTGATGATAGTTTATGCTCTTATCGAGGAGCGTTGATTTATGCTCTTATCGAGGAGCGTTGATGACAGTTTATGCTCTTATCAAGGAGCGTTGATGACAGTTTATGCTCTTATCGAGGAGCGTTTGTTTAACATCTTTAGTTGAAGTATGGATGACGATCTTGAACGTCACTCTCTTCCACATGTTCATCACTATCAGATATAGGCTCATCATCAAAAGCATTTGTGAATGGCTTGCCCCCTTTGTTGATTTCTTGTCTATAAGGTTCTTGGACATATGACTTGTCAACTTCACTTTCGGTCATACTCAACTCCATATCATGTGCTCGAGTGGCCAACTCTTCAAATGTTGTTGGTTGAATTCCTTGAAGGATATATCGAATACCCCAATGCATCCCTTGAATACACATTCCAATAGTAGATGACTCATGTAATCTTTTTTTGCAGTTAAGACTCAAATTTCTCCAACGATTAATGTAGTCGATGGCTGGTTCATCCTTCAATTGACGGGAATTGGTGAGTTCAAGCATGCTGATTGTGCGACGGGTGCTATAGAAGCGATTGAGGAATTCTTGCTCCAATTGGCCCCAATTGTTGATTGAGTCAGCACCAAGATCAATGTACCAGTTAAATGCATTGCCTTTCAGTGATCTAACGAATTGCTTGACTAGTTGGTCACCATAAGTTCCAGCATCATTACATGTTTCAACGAAGTGAGCCACATGTTGCTTTGGATTGCCTTTGCCATCAAATTGCTGGAATTTTGGGGGTTGGTAACCAGTTGGCATCTTCAAATTATCAATTCTTCGAGTATATGGTTTGACATAAGTTAAAGGCATCTTGGATCTTCCATCGCGATTGTCTTGGATAGTACTCATGATAAACTCCTTAAGTCGAGCAGCTGGAATCGTCCCATCACTTGAAACTTGAAGCTCCTCGACAATGAATTTTTCCTTCTCAACTAGATGTTGATTCTTTGACGCCTCAGCTTCATCTTGCGCCTCAACTTGTTTTTCAATTTCGTGCATGGCATCCACGTCGTCTGCTTTCTTCATCAACTTTGCAATTAGAGTGGCTTGCTCTTGAACATGCTTCGTTAATCCTTCAACAGCTTTTGTCAAGTTTGCAATTTGCTCCTCCGGAGTGGTAACATTTGTCATCATGACACATGCGCTGTTTGAGTCACTTGATGTAGAACATTGTGGGGATGAATACTTCTCTTCATCATGATTGATTTCATCACCAAAGCAGAATGCGTCATCCTCAACATACTCAAGTAGGGGAACCACCTTTGAAGATGTTTGTAGCTTCATGGGCATACTTCTTGTGGTGACGCCAATGACTTCACTCGTGGAGTTTGAAGGATTTGAGATGATCATCTTGGATTCCACTATCTTCATAGCTTTGACTTGAGCATCCATTTGAACTTGATAAAGTGAAGAGATGAGAGGTAGAGATGGTCCCACTGGGCGTGCCAAAAATTTGTACACAACAAATTTGTAATTCTGAAAATCGAGAAACACAAAAATTGTGACAAATGAAATTTATATAAATCAAAATGAAATATGGGGTACAAATCTCTATTCTAATCCTCTGATTCTTCCTTCAATATATGTTGACTTGAATATTGGAGTTGACTTTGCTTCTTTGATCTTCTCCAACGTTGACTTGAATGTTTATAACGTTAATTCGAGGGCTTGACAGCTTAATCTCGGATCAAACGTTGAATTTGATATGGAATTTGAAATCTTCAAGGTTGACTTTGTGACTTTGATCTTCCTTGAATTTGATTTGAATTTCTATAACGTTAATTCGTAGGTTTAGCACCATAATTACGAATAAAACGCTATAATTTGATGAATATCTTCAAGAACGCCTTGAATATCGCTTAGAACGCCTTGAATATGTGAAGAACCTTCGTAGAGAAAATTTGGAGAGCTTCTTTCGTCTTCTCTAGCTTTTTGATTGAACTTCTGTGTGTGTAATTTATGAACTCCAAAGGACCCTATTTATAGGTGTAGGATGGAAGAGTTATGGATAATTTGGAATCCATTGATAATTATCCATTTAATTTAATAAATAATTATCATAATTTTGGAGCCATTTGATTGGTTGATAGAAGATCTAGATAGATCTTCTAGATATTATCCAAATAATTATCCATAAATCAACTTGAATTGATAATTATCCATAAATTAACTTAAATAGATAAATATCATTTGTCGTAGACGACTTTTTGATTGGTCAATATTTCCACGTGGCATGATTTGATTGGTTGCAAAATTTCGATATCTACAATAATGTCGGTTTAGAACTAACTCCCAAATGTAGATTATTATTTATTACATACTAAATTGCAATGTCATTTATTTGCATTGATGGAGTCAGAAATTCAAATTGGTCATGACCAAGATATGACAATGATTATAGAACTACGTGTATGACTATATACTAAAATTTAAAAAATCTATATATATTAAATTCTTTTAATTTTTTGGGTGGGGTGGCTCTACCTGTTTATACCGTACATGAAATTGAGTGTCCCCGTGTTTATGTTGTATGTGGTATTTGATTTATTTAACGATTTTACATAATAAAAAATAATTAGATTAATCATTCTTGATTTTTCCACTCAAAATGGAAATAGTACTTAATGCTTTATTAAGGGCCCGATTAGATAAAAGAATTTTCGATCTAATCATGTAGAGAAATTAAACTAACTTTGATAAAATTGATGAGGTATTGTTGCTTAGATATAAAAGTTGACACCTCATTTTTACTTATATACTTATCAGTTTTAGAATAATATATTTTATTATAAAAGTATAAATATATTTCTTGAACTTCTAATCTAGTATGATCTCATATAATTTATCTTTTAATACTAAAATAATCAAATTATAAGTATTCAAAATATATTGTATACATAACAATGTGTATTTATATTTATATTAAGACTCTACGATAGATATATAAATAGATATAGAAGTACATTAATTAGCCCACAGTAAGAAAACTCCATGGCCTACTCGGCAATTTTTATTGGACTCACGTTTATGACTCACAAATTATATCATAATAGTTTATTTTTTGGCACAATCCAACTATTTTGCTTTATCACGTGGCTATATTGCACATGCATATGATATGGCAATCCAAGTGAAATCATTGGAAACATGGAATGTCTTTTTAAATTATTTTGGTCAGAATATGAAATATATTGAATCATATGAATATATTCATAAGAGTTAGCACAATGCAGAGAAGATGTAATAAAAATCATATAAATTTTTTTAATTTGCAAAATACAAACTACAATATTCCTCAAACTTTTAAAGCCAAGTATCTTTTTTTTTTTGTTTTGTTTTCGAAGCATGTTCCCAAAAGCTTGCTTAATAGGATAGGAACTGTAAATAGTATGAGGTCATCAAATTAGTGGATAAAAGTAAAAGGTCAATAAATTGGATGTTATAAATCTAAATTTTGAGAAATGAAATTGTATCTCAATTTGAGAAATGAAATTGTTCATTAGGTGGTAAAAATTGAGATAAATTTTTTTTTCTAAATAGTGTTCCATCGTCTATGTATGAGATGTTTAATTCGTGTTAAAATACTTACACATGTTAAATATCTTTCATAAGTGTATTTATAAATTATACATATCTAAATATATTGAATAAATATATCAAATAGAAAATAAAATATAAATCTAAAATAAAAAATCAATATCCTAATCGTTTGAACGCTAACCTAAATATATAGTGTATATATCACACAAAATCTCTTGAAAACAATTTCAATATTCAAACATACAATTCCCTCGTATTAATCACCGCCAACAATTAGTATACCTTTTTAAAAAATGAAAAACTACCACAAATATCATCGCAGTATATAATATGTGGTTGACCTTTAAAGTCAGTCAACTGACAAATATTAACCCTCTGAATGTTTTGCATGGATCTTGTCCGAACATTCATCACCGAAATCTCCGCCGCCCTCCGCCGTATAAAATCCCCCGCCACCGCAGTCTTCTCCTCATTCTTTACTAATTGCAGTCTTTCCTCTAAGCATATATATATATATACAGAGTCAAGTACTGCAAAAACTCTACAAAGAATCAAAAATGGCTCGTCAATTGATTTCTTTCGCCCTCATCTTCGTCGCCGTTTTTGGGGCCGCCGTCTCAGCGCAATCTCCGAGCAGCGCTCCTGCCGCAGCTCCATCAACTGCTCCCACTAAAGCAGCAGCGGTCCCAGTTGCCACCCCGGCCGCCGCCACTCCGTCGTCCTCTCCCGCTGCCACCCCGGAGGCTGAACCCTCATCACCACCTGCTCCGGCCAGCGAGGCCAGCAGCCCTGTCGCCAGTTCTCCATCTCCCAGCTCCACTCCGGAGAGCGCACCTGCTCCCAGTGCGCCAGCTGCTGACTCTGGCGCCGCCGCCTTGAAGGTCTCCGCCGCCGTGGCAACCACCGCTGCCGCCGGATTCTTCTTCTTCTAAATGTTTATAATTTGTTACATTTGTTTTAGGAATTCCTTACAGTATTTGCGCCCAAATGTTAAAACAAAAATGAATATTTATTGTGCTCAATGTGATAAAATATTAGATATACAATTAATACGAGCATAACAATTTTTGTTTTGTTATTTTTTCCCATTGCTTATAAAATATTTAAACAAATAAATTTTTTGGCATAATTAAGATATTTAATTATTAATTATGACAAACTTTTTTTGATAATTGCAATAGTAAAAACAATGAATTCGAAGAGTCATGTGACCTTTATAATTATAAGTCCACTTTGTTTTGTCGAAGCAATTACACATTATTTGTTCATGTCTTAGTAGGTAATACCGATTGATGATTTCTCAGTTCATGGTATTTTGTTTTCTTAAATATTAATTCATATTCATGCTCTGTTTGTTATGGTTCTAGCATGATAAATTTTGTCCTCAAATTTAATTTTGTCGCACCCAACAATTACATGATATGTACTTATATATGGATATATCGGAAAATTATATTTTGAACCAGATTTAGCCAAATTCAAAATAATTTATTTAATATATATATATATATATATATATATATATATATATATATATATATATATATATATCCATGCATCAATATGTTAACCATACATAAAATTAACTATTAGAATTTAGAACCTATAGATTGGATGGTTTAAGGTTTCGGGCCACAAAAATTTTTTCATTTTTTATTTTTTATTAAGAAAGGAATACAAGTCAAGCCCAGTCCTAACTTGTAACCTATGTAATATTGTATTTAGTAAAATAAAAAAACCTTGTAATTAACCTGTGTAATTGACAAAAAAAAATAACTTGCTACATATGCCAGATGTTAAGTGTATTATTAAGTGTTAATTATATTAGTATTTTTAGTATGTATGTGTTTGTATCTTTAGTTAGTGGGGTTAGTCACACTTTAGTTAGTGGGTAAGTCTTTATATATTCCTCCTTCCCGTTCTTTGTAAGCATCATCATTCACCATTATAATGAGATTCCTCCTTTTTTCCATCAAACTTAACATGGTATCAGAGCCACCCGTTTATCGTCGCTCGCATTCCGATCGGCCGATCCTTGTCTTTCTGCGAAAATCTCCTTCTGGTATGATTACTTCTCAAATTAATTGTTTCAATTGAGGATAATCAATTGGTGATTTTCTGGTTCTTGTTCGATTCGCTTTGGATTTTTTTTTTCTCCGATTCTTGCTTCCAATAATCAGCGCACTCTATAATTTTTTTTACATCTTCATCAATGGCACTCGCTGCTCCATCAAAATCTAGAACCGCTGAAATCGATTTCCAAAATCCGATGTTTTGGCACCCGTCAGACACTCCAACCCTAGATCGTGTTACTGAAATTTTAACTGGATCTGAAAATTACAAAATTTGAAATCGCGAGATGATCGTTGCATTACAAGCCAAAAACAAGATCGACTTTATTGATGGTACATGTCAACGACCTCCTGAAGACTCACCGGATGTTTCTTAGTGGATACGCTGCAATGCGTTGGTCAAGTCTTGGATTCATCGATCAATTGCACGGGATCTGGTACACGGCATCGTTTATACCGATTCTGCACACCTTATATGGATGGATCTCAAGGAAAGATTTGATAGAGTGAACGGAGCACGCGTATACTCGTTGTATAAACAAATCAACACGATTACTCAAGGATCAAATAGTGTAACATAATATTATTCAAAATTGAGAAGTCTTTGGGACGAATATGACAGACTCATTCCATCTCTGGACAAAGACGTCTCGAAAGAATATGCCGATTTCTGCACCCAACTCAAAATGATGCAGTTTTTAATGGAACTCAACGAATGCTATGCCAATATGAAGTCCCAAATTTTGATGATGGATCCTTTACCGTTTCACAATCAGGTTTATTCTATGATGTCCAATGAAGAAGCACAACTGGGTATTAACATTAAAAATATTGTGGTTGATAACTCTGTTGCATTGATGATCAACAATCCAAAGCTTAATAATCGGCCAAATGTAAAGTGGGATCACTGCAATACCCCTGGACACACTATTGAAAAGTGCTTCCACTTGATTGGCTTTCCCCCTAGATGGAATCGCGGTGGACGGCGAGGTGGGAGGCGCGGTGGCGGTAGAGGAAACAATCCTGGACGCACATATACAAATTCAGCAGCCACCTCAACCTCTCAAAATAACACTGAAACTTCTGGTGTGGGCATGAATCAAAATTCTGTTTTCATAAAAGAACAGTAGCTGCAACTGCTCCAACTCCTTAAGGATACATCCCCACTGAAGCATCAAATGCTGAAAACAATGTGCAGGCACATAATGCAGGTATCACCAATACTTTGCCACTTAATAAAAGTACCTTACATTCTTGGATTATAGATACAAGTGCTAACCAACACATGTTGGCTGATCACACCCTTCTTAATTCTAGTTTTAAGGAATTCAGTCCTATTAAGACTGTCCAATTACCAACAGGAGTCTTTAGCAATGTGACACATATAGGGCAGATTACCCTTCACACAGGCCTTAAACTTAATAATGTTTTTTATATTCCTGATTTTAAGCACAACCTTATTTCTATATCTAGACTTACTATTGATAATCAGGTTAGTGCTATCTTTTATCCGCACCTTTGTGTGATTCAGGAAACATGGAATGGCAGGATCAAGGGACTTGGTAGGATGATTGGTGGCCTATATTACCTCAGCTTTAATCAACAAAAGAGAGTTATGAATACAACCAATACTTTTGTTAGCAATAAAGTTGTTGATAATTCTTTGTATACCAAAGCCAAACTATGGCATAATAGGTTTGGACATATGTCCTTGAGTAGGTTAAGATTTCTGCCTAGACTACATATTCATGTTAATAAAGATGATATAGTTTGTGATATATGTCCTCTTGCAAAGCAATCCAGATCTGTTTTCCCAAAAGACAAAATATTAGTACATCTGTTTTTGAATTAATATACATTGATGTTTGGGGACCTTATAAAACCTTAACATATAATCAAGAAAGATATTTTTTAACTATTGTAGATGATTTTTCACGATCTACTTGGGTTTTTTTAATGAAATATAAATCTGAAGTCTTAACTAATATAAGAAATTTCTTATCTTATGTCTCCACACAATACTCTGCCAAAATCAAAACTGTTAGAAGTGATAATGCATGGGAATTTTTCGGTGCTGAATGTAAAAAATTATTTGAATCTTTAGGCATTATACATCAGAGTTTTATGTGTTTATACACCTCAACAAAATGGACTTGTGGAACGTAAGCATAGACATATTCTTGATGTTGCTAGATTCCTCAAGTTTCACTCTCATGTTCCACTAAAATATTGGGGTGATTGTGTACAAACAACTGTTTATCTTATTAACAGAACACCTACTCCTATTCTTGGTGGTAAAAGTCCTTTTGAGGTTTTAAATAAAAAAACAACATCTATTCATCATTTAAGGACTTTCGGATGTTTATGTTTTGCTAAAATTTTAAACCAGAATGATAAGTTTCATCATAAATCCACACCTTGTATTCTTATGGGTTATTCTGTTACTCAAAAGGGATATAAATTGTTAGATATACAGACTAATAATTTTTTTGTTTCTAGGGATGTTATTTTTTATGAGAATGTGTTTCCTTTTGCCATATCTAGTACTGAGAATAATAGACATGCTTTTCCTGTTCATGATGGTAATCTCTATTATAATGAGTTTATTCTACCTTATGCTGATAATGGTATGTTATATGATGAATCTGATACTGTTCATGATATTGATACATGATACTTTAAATGTTCCATCTGATGACACTTCTAATATTGATACTTCTATTGTTTCTAGAAGATCAGACAGGATCACTAGGCCACCTATATGGATGAGAGACTATGTATCTCCTTTTGATAAATCTGTTGGAGACAGTTCTTCTATTGACAGTGTTACTGCACATCTCTTATCCAACTTCATACAATATCAGTCTGTTAGTAAGCATCATAGAGCATTTCTAACTGCCATTTCTGATATTCCCATACCAAAATCCTTTAAAGAGGCTCAGACAAATCCAAAATGGCAGCAAGCCATGCAAACTGAAATTGATGCACTTGAATTAAATAAAACATGGGCTATTGTTGATTTACCATTCAATAAAAATCCTGTAGGGTGTAGATGGGTGTACACTGTGAAGTATAAGTCTGATGGATCAGTGGAAAGATATAAAGCTAGGTTAGTGGCTAAGGGTTACACTCAATTAGAAGGGATTGATTATAAGGATACTTTCTCACCTATTGCTAAACACATCACTGTTAGGCTAGTTATATCTATAGCAGCTATGAATAACTGGCCCTTGTGGCAATTAGATGTTACGAATGCTTTTTTGCAGGGAGATTTCAATGAGGAAGTTTTCATGACAATCCCTGAAGGTTTCAACATCACAGGTAACCACAGCAGACCACAAGTATGTAAGTTGCTTAAACCTTTATATGGCCTAAAACAGGCCTCCAAACAGTGGAATCAAAAATTTTCCATTGCTTTAACTGCTCATGGTTTTGTCCAGTCTAAAAATGACTATTCCTTGTTTATCAAATCAAGGGGGAGTAGTGTTATTTTTTTGCTTGTTTATGTAGATGACATTGTGATTTCTGGTAATGATTCCATCATGATAAGTGAATGCAAAGCATATTTGAATACTACTTTTCACATGAAAGATTTGGGTGAGTTAAAATATTTTCTTGGTATTGAAATTGCAAGGAATAATGATGGGATTGTTATGTGTCAAAGAAAGTATGTCTTAGAACTTTTAGGTGAAACAGGTATGCTTGGTTGTAAGCCTGTTTCCACTCCCATGGAACAAAATGTTAAATATTTCAATCACATTGAGGATACATGTGATCCAGATATTGAAAACATACATGAATATCAACGTGTAGTTGGTAAACTTATTTACTTATGTTTGACTCGGCCTGACATTGGTTATGCTGTACAGATTTTGAGCCAGTTCATGCATAAACCAAGGAAATCTCATCTTGATGCCATGCACAGGGTGTTAAGATATTTAAAAGGTAAGCCAGGACTTGGCTTTATGATGAGTTCTAATTTTGATTTTTCCTTGCAAGGATTCTGTGATTCGGATTGGGCTTCGTGTCCAATGACAAGGAAATCATTAACTAGCTATGTGGTTAAGTTGGGAAACTCATTGATATCATGGAAAGTCAAGAAATAGAATACAGTTTCACGAAGTTCTGCTGAAGCAGAATATAGAGCCCTTGGTTCAGTCACTTGTGAGATTCTTTGGCTTCTAAGCATTCTTAAAGATTTAAAGGTGGATGTCCAACTACCAGTTCAAATTCATTCGGACAGTAAGTCTGCCATTCAACTGGCTGCAAATCCTGTATATCACGAGATGTCAAAACATATCGAAGTTGATTGCCACTTTATCTGGGAAAAAATACAAAAGGGCCTAATTTCCACAGTCTATATTCCTTCAAAACATCAGCCTACAGACATTCTTACAAAGGCTTTAGGCAAAGACCAGTTTGAGCATCTTCTTGGCAAACTTGATGTTCACAATATCTCCGGGCACGACAAGTTTGAGGGGGAGTGTTAAGTGTATTATTAAGTGTTAATTATATTAGTACTTTTAGTAAGTGTTTGTATC
Organism: Verbascum thapsus; assembly: GCA_963669365.1. Classification (NCBI taxonomy): domain Eukaryota; kingdom Viridiplantae; phylum Streptophyta; class Magnoliopsida; order Lamiales; family Scrophulariaceae; genus Verbascum; species Verbascum thapsus. Next base: position 6,256,678 of record OY770107.1, on the reverse strand, counting down.
TTTAGTTAGTGGGTTAGTCACACTTTAGTTAGTGGGTTAGTCTAGGGGTGTAAATCGAGCCGAGCTGGCTCGCGAGCCAGGCCGGCTCGGCTCGAACGAGCTCGGCTCGAGCTCGAGTCTGTCGAGCTCGAGCTCGAGCTTAACCATCTCCTGAAAAAGCTCGCGAGCCCGGCTCGCGAGCTTTTTGTTAATTTTAATTTTTTTATATTATATTAATATTAAATAGTTAAATAAAGTTAAAAAATGGGATTTTTTGGGAATTAGAGCGTGGAACTTGGACTTGGAACTTGGAAGAATGAGAACACAAATCGATTTCTACTTTACAAATTAAAACCCTAAAACCCTACTTTTCAAATTCCATTTAACGATCCATCTCTCGCCGTCGTATCTCCGTCCGCCTCTCTTCATCGTCGGGAACACCACGGCTTCACCATCGAGTACATTTGTTAGCTTCATCAGGTAGGATTTTGAGGATTTTCTTTTCAATTTCAGAGATGTCTGAAGCACTTTTCTTCATTCTACTTCCTAATTTTTCTTGTTTTGGTTTAAATAATGGAGTGATTTTTTAGTAATTGTAAATTGTTGATATCCCAGCTTTGAAGAAGACAAACGATTAATTTTTTTTTGCTAAAATTTGCAATCTGCGATTTTGCGATTTCAGGATGTGCAATAATGCTCGAGCATAACTGCATAAGCTAGATTCGAGCTCGGGCTCGCGAGCTCGAGCTCGCGAGCCCGGGTTCGAATCGAGCTCGCGAGCCGAGCCGAGCCAGAATAGTTACTACCGAGCTCGAGCTCGAGCCCTCCAAATCGAGCTCGACGAGCTCGAGCTCGAGCTCGAGCTTATATTTTGAGTTTCGAGATCGAGCTCGAGCCCGGGAAAATCATCGGGCTCGGCTCGAGCTCGGCTCGTTTACACCCCTAGGTTAGTCTTTATATATTCCTCCTTCCCGTTCTTTGTAAACATCATCATTCACCATTATAATGAGATTCCTCTTTTTTTCCATCAAACTTAACACCACAAGAGGAAATAAATTCATCAAATAAATCCCTTAAAACACTATTAGAAAATTAAAAGTATGTGCGTGATTAAATTCTTCGAATTTCCTGTATATCAGACAAGTGATATATATAGTTAACCATAAAGAATAATGATCAAGGCATTTCTTGCGTAGTAATCATAACATCACAACCTTAATTAATTTAATCTCAATTAAAAAAAATCATCAAATAAAGATATATAAAATTTCCAAATTTAATTAGAAAAAATAAAAGAAAAAATTGACTTACCTCCAACATGCAGCAGTTCTAGAGCTCAGCGTAATTTATTTGGTTGACAAAAGAGTAGAGAGCACAAATCTGATCACATACAAAAATAATAATTAGATCGATTTTCAGGTTATGTATATGCTTATTTGTGCTCTCTATCTTCTGTCAACAAACCCTAAATAGTTGAAATAAAATGAACAGCAATTTATTAAATTAAAGGTAAAAGAACATATATATATATATATATAATTTAAGTGGCCAGTTTTTTATATTGTTATAATAAAAAAAGTAAGAAAAAAATCAAAGAAAACTAGAAGGGTCTGTTGATTGTTACATAACGACTTTAATGAATATATAGTAGTCTATTACGCAATATTATGAGATTGTAATTATCATGATTTCATTGTCTTAATAGGTGTGTAAATTTGTGTGTCGATCTACGTTTGGCCACTTGAATATATTGGTTTATCATTTCCGTACGTAATAACTTTATTATCTTATCTTAAATATCCATGTTTTTTTATTACTATGGTCAACTAAATTATGTGTTATATATACGTGCACGTATCAAATATTTTTTTTTTAAAAGCCATAGTTTTATATTAAAAATATTATATGTTGTATCCATTTACTTTGAAATAAACTTATATTTACATAGGATAACTTAGAACCAATTATATTTTAATTTTACGATTTTGACTAGGTAGTATTAGGTAAATTGGCTCTTCATTTAGTTAGCCCAAATTCTAGCTAGCTTAGCTTCAGAGCCGACTTTCTTTAATTAATAATGCGAAATTGAAACAATAATTTTGGTTTGTAGATATTTATTTTCGATAACGAGGAAAATTTGTACAGTAAAAACTCTATAAATTAATACTCATGGAATCACCAAAATTTATTAATCAAAAGAATTATTAATTATTCAATAAATTAATAATTATTAATTTATATATTAATTAATATTTTATTAATTTATAATGAAATGCCCAATTTACAAATACCTTTCAAACTTTCACTTAATTATTATACAATGCATGTATGTATATCAAATTAAGAGCCCAATTTGAAAGAACCATTTAATCTCTCACCTTATTATGCTTCTTGTGTTCAAAAAACACAAGATGTCGAAAATTAACAAGAAGTTCTGAAGCACCCAGAAAAAAATGTAGTTACACAGTTGTTGACTGATAAAGAAATTTTGAGAGCGTTATTAGAACTAAGAAAGATGATGAAAGTTCTACCATGGAGCCTGCTTCGCTAAATGAGGCTATTAAAGCGGCAATCACATTGAATAATTTCTTGTTGAGCTATGAGAAAACAAGACCAGAAGTTCTGTAGCGCCCCGACCCCAGCTTAATCGGAGCCGGGTTGCCACCGTGACCTTGAGCGTGAGAAATGTATTTTCGAAAGGAAATATATAATATCTCGTAAATAATTACAGCGGAAGACTTCGTTATAAAAACACGAGTATTTTTTTTTCCCCTTAACTTTAAAATCTCACCGTACAAAACTGACTCGTGTCATACCCACATTTGCAAATCAAAACCTTGTTATAAAAACATGAAAATATTACTTAAAAATCGAAAATAGATGTTTCCCAAAACATCAAGAATTATCTGATTTATAATCATTTACATATATTAAAACATAACATATATACATGCTTCTAGAGGAAAGTCCATACAGCTGGCTACTCATCCGATTCGTCGTAAGCTGGACCTGAAAAAGATTAAATTGAGCAACGTAAGATTTTAGAAATCTTAGTGGATAACGTTATTAACTGTCACTTTGAAAAGAGTAACCAGTATGTCAAAAGCATCATCTCCAAGGTCCGAAGACCTGGCATAACTCCAAGGTCCGAAGACCTGGTATACTCCAAGGTTCGTCAACCTGGCGTAATTCCAAGGTTCGTCAACCTGGTACTTTATCATGTCGTTTCATTTCAATCAACATAAGAGTTATTCTAAACAATATAACTGAAAATAAACGTTACCCACTTGACATTTCACTAAGATGCGAGGATGGCTCCTGAAGTGTCCGGTCGTCTCGTACTGCACTCGACCGTTCATCAACATTTAGATTTTAAAACACATTCAAAACATGTATATACATATATATTATACTTCAATATCTTCATAAGTCATCATCATGGATATGTCTCAAAATGCTTAATAACACTTTAATCATAGCAATACAAATTGATTTTTAAACTCGCAACTTATGACATAAATGCACTCTTCATTATAATAATTTTCATAAATCATGTATCCATCGAAAATTCATGAAATTAATTATTCATTTACTGAAAATTCCTTATTTAATTATGATAAAACAATGGATTTAATTTCAAACCACAAAAGCTTTAATAAAATATTTTTCATAATCGAAATTCGTTTGAAAATGCTCTAAAACCAACCAATCTTCTAAAATTCACTATAAATCGTATAGTTACTAAAACATTCTGAAATTTATAATATAAACTTCTAACATCATGTATATAAATGTAGTAAAACAGTTTTGAAAGATTCAAGTCGATCGATTTTATAAACTTTTTCTTCTAGAGTTAAAAATTACAAGAAACCCATTCAAACAACACTATCTTTGAAAATTCACCATAATTCGTGTATTACTCCAAAAATCACCAAATTTTAACCGTAGACTCCCAACACCATATAAAACAGCATACCAAAACAGTTTTCGAAAATACAAAGTATAAAAATTTATAAAAATCGTCAAAGTAGACTGAAATTTCAGGATTCTTCATAAATTTTCCAAACTCACATATTTCCTTGATAAAATGTACTTTCGAGTTTTACAATCAATCATCCACAATAAAATCATTTTAAAATCAGATTGTTATACATGCAACAAGTTTAGACTTGATAATCAAAACATGTAAAGTCAATTTCAACATGCAACTCCACAATCAACACTCAAAATAACATATTTTTGAGGATCTATCATATTTAACCAAATATCCAACAAATTTCATCATATTTGTAGAAAATCATTCTTAAATCATACATGCAATGATTTTGGGTAAGAGAATTAAACATGCAAAGCCTATTTCTACATCTTTTTACACCATCAACCCTTAAAATGACACTTATTTGAAGATCAACTACACAAAACAAGCTATTTAACAAAAACTCTTCACTTTTTGGGGATTCATCTTTAGATCACACATGCAATGAGTTTGGGTAAGGGAATCATACATGCAATACTTTTTTCAACATCTATTGTCACCCATAACTTCAAATAAACACATATTTTGACGATCAACCACATAAAAACAACACATGCAACAAAAATCATCACATACTAGAAATCCCTCTTTTGATCATACATGCAATGCAATATTTAGCAACCTAATCATGTTCTTAAGGAAGAAAGTGATAAAGATTAGTAACAAGAAATGAAACTACCTCTTGAAAGTTCATCAAAATGTTCTTTATGCTTTATGAAGGCTACTACACTTGAGCCCTTTCTACTTGCTATGCTCTTGTTCTTTATTCTTTTGTTGAGTAAAGGTTCTTGAAGGAGACAAAAATGGAGGTTCTCTTGAGAGGTATGAGATGTAGAGAGAAAGGAGAGAGAAGGCTTGAAGAGAGAGGCTTGAAGGGTGTTAATGATTCTAAACATCACTTATGCATATTTATAGTGTATAAAGAATTGTATGATACATGTATTATACATGTCTATATATATATATATATATCTTGCATTATATATATAAATATGTATCATAATTATTTCTTGCATTATATATATATAAAGATGTATATGATTAGTACTCTTGATCCTTGTGTGGATTTGATGGAGACATGGGAGGTTGAGTGGGATTTTATCTAATGTGTCATACACAATCAAAAATAGTTATGGTAATTATGCATGCATTTCCTTTAAATTTAAAATCATCTAGGTCACATAATTATTGCACATAAATTATATACTAAAAGAAATCCACTTAATTATAAAACACATTAGTCAAAAATATATATATATATACTAATTATTGAAATTATTTCATATTCAACTTATCTATTTTTCGTTCGTTCATAAAAATATTTCGTGTCGAGTACATCACGATCGAACTCGGTCTCTTCGGGTAGCTATCCTGCAAGACTTTTCAAACTTGAGAAAACATCAGCTCGTTATTTTCGATTAAATGAAAAGCTCGTCTAAAACATTGAAGAAATGAGCAATAATAAAATATAAATAAAAATTGTATCTATATGCTAAAAATAATGCATGATTTTTCGAAAATGGGGTGTTACAAGTTCTTACAATGATAAGAAAAATTAGAGACGAGATTCAAGATAAAATTGATTTCAACAAAAAATAAAAGACAATTGAGTCATTTTTCAAGAAATCTTCACAAATCATTCATGTAATATGTACTATATAAGAAATTATTAATTTATATTTTATATGGGGTCTATAGAAATTATCAAAAATATATTATCTTATAATTTTAGCGAATTATTAATTTAGCACCTTATCCCCGAGTCGGAACCGGCCAAAAATATTATCTTAGAGTGTTTAATAAATAATCGAGTATTAATTTATCAAGTTTCTACTGTATTTGTTAATTTAAAGTATTCACTTTTTAATGTTATATTAGATATCCTTTGACGTGGAGAGTCGTATATATTGGTATTTTAGGGACAAATTTTTTTTATTCTAAATTGTGTTCCATATTTTATGGTGTTTGACACGTGTCAAAAAAACTTCACATGTTAAAATCAATTAATAAGTGTATTTGTAAATTACACATTTCAAACATCTAAATACGTAGAATAGAATATGGAATAGGGATTTAATATAAAGTTTTATCCCGTATTTTGGATGGTTCGTTAATTCTTAGATAGGGTCGTACCCCGGACCCACCCGAGAAGTTATCTATATTTACACAAGAGTCCTTAATGGTAAGTATGTATTTGCAAAATGCAAATAAACTCGCGTGTTATTTGAGAGTCAGGTCAAATATATAAATAACTCGGATAATTTGGCACACTTATCTAAGACATGTGTATGGTAGGTACTCCACACGTTATTCTACCATCTGTACAACATGTCGCTTTTATAAATAAAACCAATTATAAACACGATAAGGGAGAGATATAGTGAATACGGATAACTCGTCATGCATCTTACGATTTCAAATAGATCCGATAGTACGATTCCAAGTATAATATAAACCGAGTTAAGATAACTCGAATACAATCCTAACAAACAATTTGAATTTCATTAGACTTGATCCTACTGAAAGGTACGTAGATAGCTCCGTACTAGAGTGCAGTGTATAATCATTCCACATACCAATTTGGCATACAAGTGAATCTCGACTTCATTTAATGAACGCTTTTTTTACGAGCTAAAGCATCAAAACTTCGCTAAGAAATAATTAATAGACACGTTAATAGTACTCAATATAACTGTAGAAGTAGCCATCAAATAATTATTTAAAAAAAAAGATACTTGAAATCAAAACCTTAACATTAACATATAATCATGAACCATATGCATAAAGGAACTAAGAAGATTTATGCACCCCCACATGTATCAGGGTAAAGAGACTAATGATTCATTGGATAATTAGAAAAGTTATTGTTTGAACATGATTAGTATAAAAAAAATTACAATTTTTTATTACAAGAAATTAGAATATTATATGTATCTGAATTCTCAATAAATGAAGGTTGCAATTGGTCCAAAACTCTTAATCACAAAGGCTTATAGTTAAAATGACTGTATTAGAGTCAAATAATTAATAAAATCTAATTATTAAAGAGTTCAAACTCTCTTTGGTTGCTTTTGGTTGCTTATGTCATAGAAGATTATTTGGAATCTTCATATACATTTGGTATAATGAAGAATATATGGATACTTAGTATTGATAAGATTAAGGATTTGTGAATCGTTATCTTTTTATATAATAGTTTATTATTTTCAATTTGTAAATTGATAAAATAAAAAAAATATTAAATCTATATAGAGAATTTATAAAACAAAGTCTTACATTCCCCCGCAGTCTTAGCAGGAGGTTCCTAAATGTTAAGACTGGAATGAAAATTCCGAAAAAGTGTGGATGGAAGCCCTTTGGTGAAAATGTCAGCAAATTGATATTGAAAAAGAACATGTGACACACGAATTTCACCAAGGATGACTTTCTCACGTACAAAGTGAATGTCAAATTCAATATATTTGGTACGTTGGTGCTCGGGTTGGCAGTTGATAAACCTCATTTTTACGTAATTTTCATCATTCATTCGACACATTTATTATAGACTTGTATCATATTTTTATCCCGCAAATGCGTTTAATGTCGCTTTTGAGTGCCGTAGGAAAATTCTATTTTGCAAAAAGGAAATACCAATTGTAGGCTGATTCGATTGAAAGTTGCAAGAACACGGCGTTCAGACTACAAAATACACGGCGTTCAGACTACAAAATACACGGCGTACAGACTAAAAAATACACGGCGTACAGACTCTGTGTTTTTTGGCGTTCAGACAAAGAAGGCAGAAAGTTTGGGCATCTCGCGTTCGTACGCTAATCTGAGCGGCGTTCAGACAACCAAATACACGGCGTACGTACTCCATGTTAATTGGCGTTCAGACAACGAAGGCAGAAAGTTTGGGCCATCTCGCGTACATACGCCTTGTTAATTGGCGTTCAGACAACGAAGCCCAAATCTTTCGGCCCAAGTTCGGATTTTACGTTTTGTTTTGATATAAATACCCCATCCATACTTTGTTTTAGGGTTCGGACTTTATTTTCTTGAATTGAGTTGTGAGGATTGGAGATCGAGAGACGAAATTCAAGAATTATTGTAAACTGATTCATTCGACAACGGGTTTAATCGAAATTATTTCTTTAATCTCTTTTATTTCTCGTCGTTTTTTATCATGTTTACATTATTGATTGGTTATTGTGCTTTCGCATCTATGGAGTAATCCAACTTATTCTGGAACCGGGAATAGCCCGATAATATGTTATCGATATAGATTATAGAACCGTTGATGTTACATCGCGTATACTTATGATTTGAATTCTTCGTTTTTAATGCTTGTGAATTTGTTGGTCACTTATTTGCATGATCATAGATATTAGGTGAATATTCTGACAGGTGACATCTAAATCTGAACCCTAGTATTCAAACCTAGGATCCTAAATCACGAAAGTAGTTTTAGGTCTTTCGAGGAATCAATACACTATATAGAGATTAATGAATCTGAGTTTAGTTTAATCATCACGAAAGTAGTTGATTAATTAGCTTGGGTAAATCGTTATGCTTCGACAGAAGATAGTGAGTACAATTGGATAGTGTCCTTCATAAGTAGCGATCGTAATTTAATCGGTAATATAATTGAATTGATAACGTATGTCGTGGTAAATCCTGATTCCGGAATTTCCAATCATATATAACTCAAATCAATTTTCTTGCGTTCTGTTTAGTTTTCTTTACAATTTATCTCGTGTTTTTGTTAGGCTTAGATTACTGATAATTGATAGGCTAGTACTTGATTATTCGGTTTTCGTGGGAACGATATTTTTTGTACTGCACAGAAGCCGTGCGCTTGCGGTTTAGGCACATCAAGTTTTTGGCGCCGTTGCCGGGGACTTGAATAGTCAATATTAGTTTTCATCAGATTTTAGTGAGACTAAGCCATTTTTATTTTATTTTTAGTTTTTCATTTTTCTTTTTTCTTTTTTATTTCAGGATTTCGGTTTTCCCCTTTGTATGCGAAGAAAGATCGATTTCGAACTTGATCCGGAAATCGAGAAAACTTTTCGTGCTAGGAGAAAATTACAAAAACTGAAACAAGTAAGAATGGTTGAAAAGAATGTGAATGTTAACGTTAACGCAAACGTGAACGCGAATGCAAACGCGGGTGCAAACGGAAACACAAACATAAATGCGAGATGTCTTAAGGATTTTGCAGCACCTAATGCGCAGACACTTCACTCTAGCATCGCTAGGCCTACTGTAGAGGCCAACAACTTTGAGGTCAAGCCATCCCTTTTGCAAATGGTTTAGCAGAATCAGTTTGGGGGTGCACCTACTAAAGAGCCAAACCTACACTTGTCAATATTTTTAGAGTACTGCGACACTCTAAAGATGAACGGGGTTTCCCAAGACGCTATCAGGCTGAGGTTATTTCCGTTCTCACTGCGAGACAAAGCGAGAGCTTGGCTACATTCTCTACCATCGGGTTCCATCAGAACATGGGATCAACTGATGCAGTGCTTCCTAGCAAGATACTTTCCCCCGAGCAAGACTGCCCAACTGAGGAACCAAATCACTACTTTTGCTCAGCGAGATGGTGAATCTCTATACGAAGCCTGGAAACGATTCAAGGATCTTCTCCGACTGTGCCCACATCATGGACTAGAGAAGTGGCTCATTGTTCACACGTTCTACAATGGACTGATCTACACCACGAGGATGTCAGTCGATGCAGCAGCTGGAGGAGCTCTGATGAATAAGGGTATCGACGAAGCTTATGACTTAATCGAAGATATGGCATTGAACCACTACCAGTGGTTAAGCGAAAGATCGACTCCACAGAAGACACCAGGTAAGTACGATATTGATGCCATTACTTTACTTTCTGCACAAGTAGAGACTATGTCTAAGAAGCTAGATTCCATGAACATGCATGTTAACTCTGTCACTACCCCACCCCCCATGTGTGAAATATGTGGTACAATTGGTCATGTTGCATTAGAGTGTCAATTTGCGAGTGTACCAACCGATCCCTCTATAGAACAAGCCAATTTTGTGAACAACTTCAACCAAAAGAACGACCCGTTTTCAAATACTTTTAATTCTGGTTGGAGGAATCACCCAAATTTTTCGTACAAGCCGACTCAAAACGCAGCCCCACCATCTAATTTTAGGCCACCACCGGGATTTCAACAAAAAAGTTATAATCATGCGCCACCACAGAAATCGAACCTAGAGTCGCTCCTTGAGGGTTTCGTAGTAGCCCAGACTAAACAAAACGAAGTGGTAAATGATGCAATTAAGCAACTAGCAACAAAAGTAGATTCTTTAGAAACTCATAACAAAATGCTAGAAACTCAAATTGCACAACAGGCTAGCAACTCGAATAGGACTTCTGGTTCTTTTCCCGGTCAACCCGAAACAAACCCAAAGGAACATTGTAAGGCAATTACTTTAAGGAGTGGTACTAATTATGAAGGTCCTAGGATGCCTACACGTGAGTCTGACTGAGTTAACTGATAGGGTCGAAAAAGAAAAAACGCCTAGCCCTGACAGCTCAAAAGATAAAACGAACAATGCAAGTGAAAAAGAGCCTATTTATGTACCTCCACCACCATATGAACCACCCGTACCTTTTCCTCAAAGATTAGCTAAGTCAAAATTAGATAAGCAGTTTGGAAAAAATTTAGATGTTTTGAAAAAGCTTTACATTAATATTCCATTCACTGATGCACTTGCACAGATTTTTTAAGGAAATTCTTTCTAACAAACGAAAACTTGAGGATTATGAAACCGTGGCTTTAACTGAAGAGTGTAGTGCATTAATTCAAAATAAATTGCCTCCTAAGCTTAAAGACCCCGGTAGTTTTCCAATTCCATGTGTAATAGGTAACGTAAGTTTTGATCATGCATTGTGTGACCTTGGTGCTAGCGTTAGCCTTATGCCTCTTTCTGTTTCACGTAAGTTAGAAATGGGTGAGTTAAAACCCACTACGATTACTCTGCAATTAGCTGATAGATCTGTGAAGTATCCGTAGGTATGCTAGAAGATGTACCGATTAGAGTAGGAAATTTTTTTATTTCCTGCTGATTTTGTTGTTCTAGAGATGGAGGAAGATTCTCAAATCCCCATCATACTTGGTAGACCGTTCTTAGCCACAGCATGTGCTATTATAGATGTTAAGAACGGGAGGCTATCATTGAAAGTCGGGGACGAGAAGGTTGAATTTAATTTAGCTAAAACAGTTGCTTACCCTTCTTTTGAGAATTCTTGTTGTAGAGTTGATTAGGTGGACCGGCTAGTTCAAGACAAGCTCACGAAATACTACTACAGTGATCCATTGGAAGCTTGCCTAGTGAACAACGGTTCAACGGGAGATGAAGACGAAGCTATTGCTGATATCGCTCGTCTTCTCGAGGGAAATCCACCGGTTCCAGTCAATGCCATTGGAGTAAAGGAGTTGAGCAAAGATCCCAAGGAATGCAAAGAATCCAACTCGATACCCCAGGTAGAATTAAAACCACTTCCTTCGACACTAAGGTACGAATTTCTTGGACCTAATTCTATGTATCTTGTGATCGTGAATGCTGACTTGAATAAGGAAGAAATTGATAAATTGCTTAGAGTCCTTAGGTTGCATCAAAAAGTCATAGGTTACACTATAGAGGATTTAAAAGGGATTAATCCATCGTTTTGCATGCATAAAATCTTGATGGAAGATGATTTTAAACCTTCTAGGGAACATCAACGTAGACTAAATCCTACTATGCAAGATGTAGTTAGAAAAGAAGTTTTAAAATTGTTAGATGCTGGAATTATTTATCCTATTTCTAATAGTAAGTGGGTAAGTCCGGTACAAGTAGTCCCTAAGAAAGGAGGAGTGACTGTTGTGAAAAACGAGAAAAACGAATTAATTCCTACTAGAACAGTCACTGGGTGGAGAATGTGTATAGATTATAGGAAATTGAACACGGCAACTCGAAAAGATCACTCTCCCCTTCCCTTTATCGATCAAGTACTTGAAAGGTTAGCTAACCATTCACACTTTTGCTATCTAGATGGGTATTCGGGATTTTATCAAATTCTCATCCACCCTAATGATCAAGAAAAAACCACGTTCACATGTCCCTATGGCACTTATGCTTTTAGGATAATGCCTTTTGGTTTGTGTAATGCACCTACTACTTTTCAACGTTGTATGATGGCCATATTTTCAGATTTGATTGAAAACATTATGGAAGTTTTTATGGATGATTTTTCCGTTTATGGCACCACTTTCGATATTTGCTTGTGTAATCTTTCTCGAGTGTTGCAGAGATGTGGAGAAGTCAATTTAGTTTTAAATTGGGAAAATGCCATTTAATGGTTAGGGAAGGTATTGTGTTAGGACACCTCGTATCTGAACGAGGAATTGAAGTTGATAGAGCAAAGCTGGAAGTGATCGAGAAGTTGCCACCACCTACATGCGTGAAAGATGTTCGAAGTTTCTTGGGCCATGCCGGTTTTTACCGGAGATTCATTAAGGATTTTTCTAAAATTACTAAGCCTTTAACTCATTTACTTGCAAAAGATGTACCATTTGATTTTAACAATGATTGTTCTGATGCTTTTCGCAGGTTGAAGGAAGCACTTGTCACCGCCCCTATTGTTCAACCGCCGGATTGGAATCTACCTTTTGAAATTATGTGCGATGCCAGCGATTTTGCTATTGGGGTGGTATTGGGCCAAAGAAAGGATAAAAAGATGCATGTCATCTACTATGCTAGTAGGACACTAGATGAGACTCAGATGAATTATGCTACTACCGAGAAAGAAATATTGGCTATAGTCTTTGCCTTCGACAAATTCCGTTCATATTTGGTTGGCTACAAGGTCATCGTCTACACAGACCACTCCGCAATCAGGTATCTATTGAGTAAAAAAGACACAAAGCCGAGACTTATCAGATGGATATTACTATTGCAAGAGTTCGATCTCGAGATTCGGGATAAAAAGGGGATAGAGAATACCGTAGCCGATCATCTGTCTCGACTTAGAGAAGATGAGAATAAAGAGACACTACCGATAGATGACTCGTTCACCAATGATCATCTATATGCAGTGACTAAGATAGATGCACCGTGGTACGCTGATTTCGTTAACTACTTAGCATGTAAAATCTTACCGCCCGATTTTAGTTATCAGCAAAAGAAGAAGTTTTTCACTGACCTTAAGCATAACTACTGGGACGAGCCTCTTCTTTTCAAGCACTGTATAGACGGGGTATATAGGAGATGCATACCGGAAGATGAGATGGCAAGTGTCATGACTCACTGTCATAGTTCACCATATGGAGGTCATGCTAGTAAATGCAATACAGTAGCAAAGATTCTTCAATCAGGGTTTTATTGGCCTACTTTGTTCAAAGACGTTCAAGATTTTGTCAGTGCATGCGATAGTTGTCAAAGAACGGGAAATATATCGAGGCGTAACGAGATGCCTATGAATACAATTCTGGAAGTTGAAATTTTCGATGTTTGGGGAATTAATTTTATGGGACTATTCCCATCGTCGTGTGGTAACAAGTTTATACTTGTGGCGGTGGATTATGTTTCGAAGTGGGTTGAAGCGATTTCCTCGCCAACAAATGACTCGAGGGTGGTAACCCGATTGTTTAAAAAGATTATTTTTCCTAGATTCGGTGTTCCAAGGGTAGTGATAAGTGACGGAGGTACTCATTTTACGGAGCGCCAATTCGAGGCTTTACTTACCAAGTATGGGGTCACACATAAAGTCGCCACACCATATCATCCCCAAACTAGTGGTCAAGTAGAAGTCTCAAATAGAGAGATCAAGGTTATCTTAGAAAAGACCGTCTCGAAATTAAGAAAGGATTGGTCTCTCAAGCTAGACGACGCCTTATGGGCTTATCGCACCGCTTTCAAAACCCCGATAGATACGACACCCTTTCGTCTTATTTATGGCAAATCTTGCCACTTACCGGTAGAACTCGAGCATAAGGCATATTGGGCCGTTAAAGCTCTAAACTTCGATCTTAAAGATGCTGGTGAGCGAAGAATGTTACAGTTACATGAGCTTGACAAGTTAAGACTAGATGCATATGAGAATGCGCGGATCTACAAAGAGCGAACGAAGAAGTGGCACGACAAACAGATTCACAGATGAGAATTTAAGAAGGGTGATCTCGTTTTATTATTCAATTCACGTCTGCGACTATTTCCGAGCAAATTACGATCAAGGTGGTTGGGACCATTTGTAGTCGAAACAGCATATCCATTCGGAGCCGTAGATATTTGGAGCGAAAGAACGGGAATTTTTAAAGTCAATGGACAAAGACTCAAGCATTACATCGCGGGCGAACCAATTGAAAAAGCTATCACGTCTAGCCTTCGAGATGCTCGATCTAACCCATCAAATTAGCACGGTAACGTCGAGCTAAAGACGTAAAACAAGCGCTTTTTGGGAGGCAACCCAAACGTATCCTTTATGTTTGTTTTCATTTTATCTTTCTTTCCTTTTGTTATCTTTCGTTTCGCGTTTTTATTTATAGTCTAAAAAATATATATATATACAATTTTCGAGTTTTACGCTGCGTCTGTACGCCGTGTAAAACGGCGTACAGACTACGGAGCCAGAACCTTTTTCAAAATTCGCGTACAAACGCAAGAAAACTCGGCATCTGTATGCACATTTACGCTGCGTCTGTACGCCGTGTAAAACGACGTACAAACTACGGAGGCAGAACATTTAGAACAAGTTGCGTACAGACGCGATAATATACTGCGTACGTACGCAACGTATTTCGGCGTCTGTACGCCAAATAACATGGCGTCTGTACGCCGGTTCGTAATACATGTCTTTAAACGGGTTTTCTTTCCTCCTTTTCTTTTATTTCCAAAACCACTCTCCTTCTCAAAACCCTCGATCCCTTCTCACCATCTCTTATATTTTCTTCCTAACAGCTATGGGTATCAAAGAAACACACTCAACTACGAAGATTCAAGCACTATATCGCCATTGTGGTAAGAGATAGCTAAAATCCCTCTTTCAACTTCGAATTTGGTTGTGCAATTAGGGTTTCGAAAATTGGGCAAAAAATTGGAAGAGTTTTGGTTTGATTAGCTCGGTTTTAATTTGAATTAGTGATATTGAACTTATTTTCGAAGGATTGATTGCTACATTGTCGATTTGGGGATAATCGAGTTAGGGTTTTGGTCGATTGATTCGAATTGAAGTTATAGGATTGTGGATTGTTGAAACCTAGAGTTTACATTGTCAATCATCAACTTTGAGTTTGATTTGGTTGAAATTGGGTTGATTTGATTTGGTTGGAGTTGCGTTTTTTGGTTGAGTTATTTGAACTTGTCGAGGACTTGGTCAAAAAAAACGTACCGTTACTCCGCCGAAATTTTGGAAAATGGTTAGGACAAAGAACCCATCGAAAGGAAAGGCCCCAACGAGCTCTTCTCGCAATCGACCCGAGGAAAGGGTAATAGATAGGCCAATTCGGTTTGAAACCCCGGAAACTGAGACAACTTGGCGACGTCCGATGTCGCATGCAATATTCAAGGAACGAGCTCTTCTATTTACCAAACCGAAAGCAATACGGACTACAGCCACAGCCTACCAATGGCAAAGATTCTCGAACACATTACCCACAATCAATATCACGTGGGTTCAAGAGTTCTATGCAAGCTGCGTAGAAGCTGAAAAACTATACGGGCCGAATAGGTACAATCGCACAGTCGAGGTCAGGGGTGTCGAGGTCGGCTTCGCTACACACATCATACGACATGTTTTACACTTGCCAAACGTTGGCGCCCCCAGTGAATATTCAGAGCTGGTAAAAAACCCGACCCCACAATTACTGTTCGAGATTACAAAAGCAGTGGCGACTGAAGACACACAATGGATTCGAAATGAATCCACGCTTCGCCGACCCAACCTCAACCCGGTAGCACTATTTTGGTACGAGTTCGTACGCTACCGGCTAATGCCCACAATGAATCATTCTGAGGTAACACGTGCTCGGGCAACTCTGGTATACGCTATACTCAGTGGGAAGGTAATACAAGAGACAAGCATAATCTATGATAGCCTTTGCGACGCTATTGCACGCTTAACTGCCGACGTGGGACAAGACTCGGGGCGGCGGAAGAGTCCTTTGATCTTCCCCACACTTATATATTTACTCTACGAACACAGCGACGTCCCAGTCTTCTCCGATGATATTTTTGAGGACGCCGGCGAGGATCTCGCCTATATTGATAGCTCACAAGCCCCCCTCCCCCCCCGCAGAAACGAGCCCGACAGCCAAACCAACCTTCTGAGTTGCCATAGACAGACGTCGGGACTAGCTCGAGCGCTCCAGCACCTCCTCCGCCGGACCCATACTACCTGCTGCTCACTCAAATTCAAACCGACATCGCAGGACTTAAAACCGGAATGGCTACCATGCAGTCACACATTAGGGCTATTCGAGAGTGGCAGCGCCAAGAAGACATTAGACGCAACCCCACTCCCACTGACTCGATCGACGATTTCATGGCCGATATTGATTTCGAGAATGAAGAGACAGACCACCCCGACGATGCCGCCGAGAGACCATACACCGCCATTCGCCTCACTTGAGTTTTCTTTTCCTTTTTCTTTTCCTTTTCCTTTTTTTTTTATGTTTTATGTTTTAGGTTCTGGTTTTCCCTTCGTTTTTATGTTTTTATGCTTTTATGCTTTTAGACTTTAGAATGGAATGTAATGCCAAACATGATTAATCTAAAAGTCTATTTTCTTTCTAGTCCCAGTGTTCTGTTTTTCTACAGTACTATAGAAACAATACCTAGCAGAATCAGAATGATCTCTCGACTCTTGACAAGGTTACGTCCTTTTTTACTTTTATGCATGCATACATACACACGTTCATCACATTAGGGACAATGTGCGGTTAAAGTTTGGGGGTGTTTACGGAGATATTACACTTTTACTATGGTTTATAGCTTTATCTTTGTGATCGTCTTACAACGATTGACTCGAAAAAATAAGCCGGATATTTTAATACATATAACGCATGAACTTTTCTGTCGGTGATATCATCTGCTTAGTTACAATTTTCTGGCTAGTCACTAATATGTAGTAGTCCACGGCATAGGAGTTGAGTGGATCGCCCGTTTTCGAAACACATAGGTAGTGGCCTCCAAGTCTACCAACTTAGAACAACGTCTTCTGGCACAATTTGAAAAAAAAGAAAAATGAAAGATGATACATATAGAATCGCTACTGCATGGATTAGTTCGTTTTGTGACCTTTGACACTTGAGTGATTAAGTCCGAAGGAGTCTCTAAAAAAATTTAACGCCCTATGGCAATCTAGCTTGAGAGTCGTTGACCCAAAACTCGATAACGGGTGTCATAGAAAGTCTAAGAAAACGAACATTGCACAATCCTGCCAAGTATGAAATCGTTTGCACAAGTGACTTATGCTAAAAGCTCAATATTGTAAACCAGTTAGCCTCTAAAATCCAGTTAGTAGAGATGGGCACCACTTAATATCTGTTAGAGACGTCACTCGACTATAATGCTTAAAGATGTCTTTATTCAGTGCTTTCTAGAAGCTTGCTTAACTCTGTGGTATGATGTAACCAATGACTAAGCGAATGCATGCTATTCTTCTAAAAATGTCGGGTTATTAGCTCACGTCGATTTTTGTACGATTGCATCACATTTCGATTTAGCAAAGATTCATTGATTTTGTGTGTACATCATCTGCAAACCCTCAAGAGACTATAACTCGTCCTTTTTGGGTAACAAAAAGGTTTAAAGGCTTGTTGCACATGCTAAGTGCAATCGTGTACTCTACGAAAATGAGTTTATTTTTAGTTCTCTTTTTGTTTTCTTTATTTACCGTTTGTTCGAGGACGAACAAAAACAAGTTTGGGGGGGTTGATAAACCTCATTTTTACTTAATTTTCATCGTTCATTCGACACATTTATTATAGACTTGTATCATATTTTTATCCCGCAAATGCGTTTAATGTCGCTTTTGAGTGCCGCAAGGAAATTCTATTTTGCAAAAAGAAAATACCAATTGTAGGCTGATTCGATTGAAAGTTGCAAGAACACGGCGTTCAGACTACAAAATACACGGCGTTCAGACTACAAAATACACGGCGTACAGACTACAAAATACACGACGTACAGATTCCGTGTTAATTGGCGTTCAGACAACGAAGGCATAAAGTTTGGGCCATCTCGCGTTCGTACGCTAATTTGAGCGGCGTCCAACCAAATATACGGCGTACGTACTCCGTGTTAATTGGCGTTCAGACAACGAAGGCAGAAAGTTTGGGCCATCTCGCGTACGTACGCCTTGTTAATTGGCGTTCAGACAACCAAATACACGGCGTACGTACTCCGTGTTAATTGGCCGTTCAGACAACGAAGCCCAAATCTTTCGGCCCAAGTTCGGATTTTACGTTTTGTTTTGATATAAATACCCCACTTCCATACTTTGTTTTAGGGTTCGAACTTTATTTTCTTGAATTGAGTTGTGAGGATTGGAGATCGAGAGACGAAATTCAAGAATTATTGTAAACTGATTCATTCGACAACGGGTTTAATCAAAATTATTTCTTTAATCTCTTTTATTTCTCGTCGTTTTTTATCATGTTTACATTATTGATTGTTTATTGTGCTTTCCCATCTATGGAGTAATCCATCTTATTCTGGAACCGGGAATAGCCCGATAATATGTTATCATATAGATTATAGAACCGTTGATGTTACATCGCGTATGCTTATGATTTGAATTTTTCGTTTTTAATGCTTGTGAATTTGTTGGGCACTTATTTGCATGATCATAGATATTAGGTGAATATTCTGACAGGTGACATCTAAATCGGAACCCTAGTATTCAAACTTAGGATCCTAAATCACGAAAGTAGTTTTAGGTCATTTGAGGAATCGATACACTATCATAGAGATTAAAGAATCTAAGTTTAGTTTAATCATCACGAAAGTAGTTGATTAATTAGCTTGGGTAAATCGTTATGCTTCGACAGAAGATAGTGCGTACAATTGGATAGTGTCCTTCATAAGTAGCGATCGTAATTTAATCGGTGATATAATTGAATTGATAACGTATGTCGTGGTAAATCCTGATTCCAGAATTTCCAATCATATATAACTCAAATCAATTTTCTTGCGTTCTGTTTAGTTTTCTTTACAATTTATCTCGTGTTTTTGTTAGACTTAGATTACTGATAATTGATAGGCTAGTGCTTGATTATTCGGTTTTCGTGGGAACGATATCTTTTGTACTGCACCGAAGCCGTGCGCTTGCGGTTTAGGCACATCAAGGATGACTTTCTCACGTACAAAGTGAATGTCAAATTCAATATATTTGGTACGTTGGTGCTCGGGTTGGCAGTCATGTAAATGGAGCTAAGATTGTCACAGTACACAATAGTGGCTTGAGTGAGAAGAAAATGGAGTTCTAGAAGAAGGTTTCGTAGCCAAGAAGTTTCAATCACACATTAGCTACAGCACAATATAAAAAACAATATACTTCATCACACATGTTCATATTAACAATTTCAGTGACATATTATATTAGACTTTAAAAAATTAGTCTCAAATTCATATTAATCTTCGGATTTGAAATTTAATTTTTTGTAAAACAATTTTTATAAGTAGTAGCCATTTCTAAAATCAAATTAAAATAATTGGAAGTTATGAGCATAAATTTTCTGACCTTTTCTAGTGGTATTTGAGAGATCTCGAAACCTCAAATTGTGTTTAATTTTCACCTAACAAGTGGAAAAAAGAAACACTTGTATGGAACCCCATGTGAGTAATTAAATATATCAATATATATATTATATATATCTAGATATATATATATATATATATATGCAAGAGAGGCCCATTAAAGCCCAAATCTCTATTATCCAACACAGGTCAAATTACGATACCGCCCAGCACAATGGAGCCTACGTCGTCGTTTGAAGTGTCATAGTTTCTCGTGGCTAAGATCAATTTCAGATTTCACAGCTCGTTGGCATTTGAATGGCTATGAGAAATCCAACACCAAATGCAACAGCCCTGAATATATTCAATCGCAACTGAAGCTTTAAATCATAAAGACCAAATCTTATTCTCTGGTGCAAGGTATGATCTCATCATTTGTTCCCACTCTTGAATAACTAGAAAAGCAGAAGTAAGACAAAGTGTTTTCGGATAATTGTTACTAAGATAATTCTGATATGTATTTAGTTGAGTATTCAATTTTGAACTTGTGCTTGAAACATTAGTGAAATACTCTGGCCTTTTAATTATGCAAGCTCTAACGGTTTGGCCTTCAGCAAGTGAGTCTTGCCACTTCTGTGTGATACCCCAGTTGGATTTAGAATTATATGCTTGTAGTAGTTCATTGAAGCTTGGACATAGAAGGAAAATAGTGG
Organism: Verbascum thapsus; assembly: GCA_963669365.1. Classification (NCBI taxonomy): domain Eukaryota; kingdom Viridiplantae; phylum Streptophyta; class Magnoliopsida; order Lamiales; family Scrophulariaceae; genus Verbascum; species Verbascum thapsus. Next base: position 6,236,221 of record OY770107.1, on the reverse strand, counting down.
GTTTTCGCCATTTTTCCTGCCATGGTCTATTGTTTTTATCAAGCAACTTGAATGGAGCTAGTGTTACTGCCCAAAAATGTAAGCCGAAATGGAAATTCTTTTCGAGTGTCTTCTTGCCAAATAAATTCTCAGTTGGTACAGCGTTTGCTTTAGCATTGGCATTGGAGGAATCGACGATTGGAAACAGTGTTGTAAAAGAAGAATTGGACGACTTGAGTGATTTTTCGGAGAACAAAGTTCAACAGGATCAAGTAAAGGATAGCAACTTGGATTGTGACGGTTCGAATAATGATGGTGACAATGAGGATGATAGTCATGAACAAACGGATGGAATTAAGACTGGAGAAAAGGTTCAAAATGGTAATAATACACGGATTAATGTTCGTGCATTGGGATGGAAATTACGCAATGTCAAAACTGCAGATGATGTGGAAGAAGTTCTCAAGGAGAAAGGAAAACTTCCCCTGCAGATATACTCCACAATAATTAGAAGTTTTGGCAAAGAAAAGAAGCTCGATTCTGCAATGGCTCTCTTTGAGTGGCTTAAGAGAAAAAGCAAAGAGACGGATAGTCATATGCGACCTAACCTTTTCATATATAACACTCTTTTGGGAGCAATGAAGCAATCCGAAAATTTTGATGTCGTTGAGGAAGTTATAAATGATATGGCCATGGAAGGGGTGCAACCCAATGTTGTCACTTACAACACTTTAATGGGAATTTATATAGAACAAGGCAAAGAAGTCGAGGCACTCCAACTCTTTGAAGAGATGCCAATGAAGGGTATATCTCAATCTCCTGCATCTTATTCCACTGTATTATTCGCTTATCGTAGATTGGAAGATGGGTTTGGAGCTTTAGCTTTCTTTGTGGAAATAAAAGATAAATACCAAAAAGGTGAAATTGGAAAAGGTAGTGATGAAGACTGGGATAATGAGTTTGCTAAGTTAGAGGACTTCACTATCCGTATTTGTCACCAAGTTATGAGGCGTTGGCTTGTTTCGAGTGAGAACTTAAGCTATAAGGTATTGAGACTGCTTAAAGATATGGATAAGGCTAGCATTCGACTCGGTCGGGAAGAACACGAGCGTCTAATATGGGCATGTACCCGCGAAGAACATTATATTGTGGCTAAGGAATTGTATACTAGGATAAGAGAAATCAACACTGAAATAAGCTTATCGGTTTGTAATCACGTCATTTGGGTTATGGGAAAGGCAAAGAAGTGGTGGGCAGCTTTGGAAATTTATGAGGACTTGTTGGATAAAGGACCAAAACCTAATAACATGTCATATGAATTAATAGTCTCTCATTTTAATATACTTTTGAGTGCAGCTAGGAAAAAGGGAATTTGGAGATGGGGTGTGAGGTTAATCAACAAAATGGAGGAAAAAGGGCTAAAACCAGGCAGTAGAGAATGGAATTCTGTTCTTGTTGCTTGTTCTAAAGCTTCAGAAACTTCAGCTGCTATTGGAATATTTAAGAGAATGGTCGAACAAGGTGAAAAACCGACAATTATCTCTTACGGGGCTTTACTTAGCGCTCTTGAGAAAGGGAAATTATATGATGAAGCCCTTAATGTGTGGAAACATATGTTAAAAGTCGGTATTGAGCCAAATTTGTATGCATACACAATCATGGCTTCGATTTATGCTGCACAAGGGAAATTCGATATTGTGGATTCCATAATCCGGGAAATGGTGACAGTTGGCGTCGATCCAACGGTCGTCACGTTCAATGCAATAATTAGTGCTTGTGCTAAAAATAATCTTGGAAGCATGGCGTATGAATGGTTCCAGCGCATGAAACTTCATAATATAACCCCGAATGAGGTGACCTATGAAATGTTGATTGAGGGTCTTGCTAATGATGGGAAACCGAGGCTTGCTTATGAGATGCATTTGAGGGCTCATAACGAGGGGTTTGTTCTATCTGCTAAGGCGTATGATGCTGTGATCGAGTGTTCACAGGTGTACGGTGCTACAATTGATGTTAGCACTTTAGGCCCTCGGCCACCGGAAAAGAAGAAAAAAGTGGAGATGAGGAAGAATATGTCGGGTTTAGCTGATGTACCTAGTAGAAGTAAACCGTTTGAGAAAAATGAAATTTATACGTCACAGAGTTAGTTACATAGGTGAAACTTGTGTTGTTTTAGAATGATTTATGTTTACATGGTTTGGCTATTTGTAATTATCAATGCTTTCATAAGATTAAGGCAAACATGTCTTTATGTTCAAAATTGTCTGTTGAATGTGTGATTTTGTTGGACAATATAGAAAAGATAGATGCTCTAAGTTTTTGGATAACTATAGAAAAAGGGTTCAAAACAAGCCCCACTCATATCTCATGATGTTTTTAGTTAAAAGCGTATGTGATTGTGGGATTATGAGATCTTCTGGAAAAAGAAAACACGATTACCAATTAAAGATATTGCACTTTTGGTGCAGAATTAAGTACATCTGATCAGAGTTCTAACTTCTAAACAAGAACAAAATACACTAATCTTAAAACTTAATTTTTCAAACACTGATATAAGATTGTAATTATTCCATCTTCCTGGAGTCCTTGAGCTGTCCTCTCTTCCTAATTCCAAGGCAGAACTTAAACCGCCAGGCATCAACAACTGATTCAGGCAAAGAAGAGGCCAAAGCCCAGAGAAGGGTGTGTGGCCAGTAAGGAGTGCATCGAGGTTCATAACCTATCCAACGCAAACCTGCACGAGCATAACCATCTGTTGATGGAACAAAGAAGGAGGACCGTCTGATTGATGCCATCTTCGTTGCAACGTATAACGGTACCTGACACTGCACATCTATCCCACTCTTCTTGTACTCAACATACAGGCATCTTGAGAACTGATCAACATATCTGAAAGCAATCACTTATATTAGTAGTTTCAAGTTTCAACACAACAAATTCATCCCCTCAAGCAGTCCAGCAAAATTAACACAAGTATGTATGTTGAGATCACAGATTGTACCAATCATAAACCACAAAAAGCAATGCACTTTCACATCCTAATCCACTTTTAGTAAGCCCAGTTCCAGCATCAGGCAAAAAAACAAAACTATAGTCAATTCTTGGCAATTCTTTAAGCTCAAGTCAACCAACTAAATTTCGATAAAGATCATTTAAGACTGATCATTAGACAATCAGATCAAACTCAAACGCAAAATCATTAGACACTCTAGTAACCTAAACACAACTCCAGTGTCACAATTAAATTCGAACCACATTTGTTTTAATGTGTTATCCGGCTCAAAACCCAAAAGAAAACAGCAAAACAATCAGTGCACATAGTAGAAAACACAATTAACAATAAAACCCACAAAACAATTGCAATAGAAAAGAAAAAAAAAAAAAAAGATATAGAGGTGTTGACTGAAAATACTCACGCTTTAGTAGCAGCATAAACAGAATAAAGCGGATCAGAAGGAATAACAATGGCGGCACCAGAGCCAATATTCACAATAGCCCCCCTTTTCCTCTTCACCATCCCAGGCAACACAGCTCGAGTAACTTTCGTAGTACCCTCAACATTAACCTTAATCAAATCACTCAACAACTTATCATCCACTTCATGCAAGAACCTCGCATAAGGATACGAAACGCCCACGTTATTAATCAAAATCCCAACATCCAAACCCTCAATAGTCTCCCCTATCCTCGAAACGCCGTCGTTTAAATCACCTGAAAAGTCTACCACCACAGTCTTGATCTGGGTCGACCCGTATTTCGATTTAATCGATTCGGATACTTCTTTGAGCTTATCCGGGTTACGTCCGACGAGAACTAAGTTGAGACCCTTTTTTGCTAGCTGGAAAGCGTAGGCTTTGCCGATGCCATCGGTGGGCCCGGTTATCAAGGCCCAGGACCCGTATTTCTTGAGGTTCTTTCCGGGTCGGATGAAATTGACGTAGACCCATTTAAGGATTGAAAATGAGAGTTTGAAGAGGGATAATAAGCCGAGTGAGAAGAAGATGAGAAACCATGTTGGCTGAGATTTGAGCTGCTCTATAATGCACTCTGCCATGGCTGAGACTGAGAGGATTAAATCTGAGATGTGGTTTTGAATGGGAGTATATATATTGCTAGAAGCGACAAAAACAATGCAATTAAATATTGAAGAAAAAATGAAGCACATTTAGATGAAATTTGGGTAAACTGTGGCTTATAAATTATAGTGTTGACAAAATGTTTTTAAAATTTATAAATATTTTATAAAACTAAATTGTGATTTTCTAATTTATTATTTAGAATCTTATAAGTTAAAATGCACTTTGAGAGCTTATATATTAATTTATCAACATATTTACCAAACACTTTATAAAAATTTGTACACTATTAAAAAGCTTATAAAATAGTCGAGCACCCTCCAAATTCATAAAACAAAAGTATTTCTTATTCGTATATTTCTTCTAATTCCCAAATCCCCGATTCATTTCAATTTATCAAAAAGATTATAGCTTGATTGGTTAATTTCGATAAAATAATTAACTGACACTATACAAAATTATATTTTCATTAAGTTAATTATATTTCTTTCCTAGAATTAGAAATTGGTGAGAAGAATTAATTGAGAAATTAATAAAGTATGGGTGAGGAGAAAACAGTTGGTATAGCATTTATTTAGGAATGGTTTGTTGAAGCAGATGAGCTGAAAATTTGTCAACCGCTCTTGGCATTAGGTGGCCTATATAACGGGAAATTCTACAGTACTCCCAGCCTAATGGAGCCGGTGCTTTAGCACCACACATTTGGGCCTGGGGGTGGGCCACTCATACAATAATCACCCACCCCAGCCCAAATGTGTGGTGCTAAAGCACCGGCTCTATTGGGCTGGGAGTGCTATAGAATTTCCCCTTATATAACAGCTCTTATGCCTGTCCCATTAATGCCTTCATTGTCCTTCAAATTCAATAAATAGGACACATTATGATTTTACTTACTATTTTCTTTAATTGAATATTAATTGCTAATAATATTGTATAAATATTATGTGGAGACATTCATAACAAATTTCAATGAAAATGAGAGTTTTTTTTATATAACCCCTTGATCTGGTCAGATATTCGTTATGTGTATTTGATGACTGGACTCGTATTACAAGCTGCCTGTCTACGTACCTCATGAGGATCAAGTCAAACGTAGTTCTCAAAGTAAAGTTGATATATTTAAGACAGCTCGTAGAGTTAGGTTAGACATCCGTCCCCACCAATGAGCTTTAAATGTTCTATTTATAATAGTTGGATCAACTATTCATGACATGACGTGTGGACCCATAGGTTTACTGCCGTGTGTCACAAGACTATTGGTCTACGTTCATTATGCGACTGGGCCGGATAGACGTTGTCTCCGGCCCACTACTCTCTGGCCCATCTATTCTTGTTATTTTTGTAAATAAGAGGCCCACACGAGTTGCCTCGTACGATATGCATCATACGAGTTGCCTCATACGGGGTGCTCAAATTACGCCCGATCACCCCTGATATATTTAGTATTAGTAAATAATCCCGAAGTATGAAATCTTGGTAAAAAAGCTCTTTTTGTTAAGTGGACTGTTAGTCAACAGTTAAGTTTATGGGCAAAATTATAATCTACATAAAAAAATAAGGAACAACAAATATTGGTATCGATTTTAGAATAATGCATTTTATTATATTCATAGTTCCAATTAAGTTGATCTAACATAAATAAATAAATTTTAATTCATTTTATACAACAATAATTTTTCTCAATTTCAAATGTTTATTTATTTATCTAAAAATTTAGATACATTATATTATTTTATCTAATAATTTGAAGGTAAAATTAAATAAAAAGAATATGTTTGAGTTTGGTTTGATTACTAATCAAATCAAGCTCAAATGAGCTTGAATAAAATTGAATATTAATTTATCTCAAATTGCTTGATTTATTTGCACGTATTCTATCATTTTTCACATAATCAAGTAGAGTTCTAATCTAGTTTCAAACTTGAAACACACAAAAGATTGTTCAAACTTTTTTGACATATAATTAGTCAAGCTAGAAAGAATTTTACAAGAAGAACGATAGAAAAATTAGCTATATATCTAATAAAAAGAGAATATTAATATTTAACTAGCGTGTACCCCGTGCTATGCACGGATTATAATTTAAAATATCTCTTTTGAAAACTCATAATTATCATATTTATATCCATTAACTCAATACAAAAAATCATTCAATAGAACAATGAAGAATTTTAAAATATAGTTACTTAATGACAACTGATAAAGTAATATGATCCAACTTTCTTAGCTAAGGTACAAAACGGTCCTTTACTGAAAAAAAACTTTTAACTAATTGCAAATCGTCCAATTGATGTGTGTGAAGAATTAAAATGCTTATTCATTTATAAAGTTGTTTAGTGATATTTTTTCGATACGGTAGTAAATATGCATAATTGGGAGTTATTGAACTTGTTTCGGATATTATCTTGAAGCTCCTCAAATATATGATGACTATATGAAAATTAAAAAAAAAATTAAACATTGATCTTAATCTACATGGCCTTCCATAGGCCATATATATATACTATCCTAACTTACTTGTACTCTCTTAACTTTATGTTATATAGTGGTCGTATATGCACAAAGAAATAGATCAAATTTTAGTAATGTTAAAAAATCATAATATTATGACACCTTATTGTTCATGAGAAATATAAAATAGTGTCACTGAATAGTAAAAAAATCTTTGTGCCAAATAAACAACAAATTATTTATTTAACCCAACAATAGTTTTCAACAAATTTGTTTGGTGGAAGAAGTTGAGAACATTCTTTAAGAAAATAAATAAATAAACAATTTGTTGTCAAAAAGAGTACCACAAAACAATAGAGCTCATTCCTTCTAAATTTTTTTTCCAATTTATTTTTCTTTAAAGACTATTATAATCCTACTATTATTATGAAGAATATTTAAGTGGTTTACTAAACTAAAATTGAAATGTAATTTGTTTTTGAACATATTTTTTTCTAAATAAATTGTCCAAATATATATTTTTAAATTTTTTAATATAATAATTTAATTCTAAGCGATTTTTAGGTGATATATTTGAATTTTAATCGAGCAATTTTTTCTTTAACTTTAATGTAGAAGATGAAACAAACTTATAAAAAAGATTTGGTGAAATCCATAACTTCGTAGATAAAAAAACATTAAATATGACCAATCACATCAATATATTTAGTGACTAATTATGTAAAGTCATGGATATCTATCTATCAAAGTAAATATATTAAGGGACTAAATTATATAATAATAATAATAATAATAATAATAATAATAATAATAATAATAATAATAATAATAATAATAATAATAATAATAATAATAATAATAATAATAATAATAATAATAATAATAATAATAATAATAATAATAATAAACAAATGTCACTTATAAATAGAATATGATTATACTCAATTGTAATATATATGTTTCATTTATCATACAAAAGTTAGGCTTGTAAATCAAATATTATGAGCTAAGAATGAAGTGACTCAAACTCGTTGAGTTGGAATACAATAAGTTTAAGGCCAACTTACAAATTCTCTTATTCTAACTCTACTCAAGCTTATTGTAACTTACAAATTCTCTTATTCTCAGACTTTTACAAACTTCAAACTTATTTCGGCTGACTCATTAGTCTTTATCAAATAAAAAAGTCCTCAATATAATCATAATAGTTATTATTCGTTTCCATTGAAGAAAATTGAATGTCATAATAAATTATAAACATAAGAAAATATGTAGAGATATATAAAAATATTTTTTTCCATGAATATTGACTATTTCAATTCCACACAACTAATTAAACCAATAAATTATAAAAAGAATATTAATGGGAAAAATTATTTAAAAAATTTACTAATTACACTTAATATCCACTGAAACCAAATAAAGATAAATAAATAAAATATAGTAGTCTGCTTCCACATTTGCCAGCTTTGTGTCCATGGAAGTCATTTGATTTATGTCTGCCATAGATTAACACTAATAGAAAATTAAAATAAAAAACAAATAAAAAAAATGAATAAAAAATTGAGAGTAATAACATAAAAATAAGAAAGAAATCAAAACTTTATGATCTTGTAAATGTGATGTTAGACTATGAACATGCACAATTATGATATTACAATGAAATGCCAATTTAAAGAGAATTGAGAAAAGTAGCCATTTAATTTTTAAAAGAATTAATTGCTCATTTTATAAGCTTAAATTGTGGACATTAAAAATTATAACTATAGTCAATTACTCATTTAATTAACATCAATTATGGACATCAATATTTATAATAATAGTGAATTACTCATTTAAAAAATCAATTACTCATTTCGTCATTCCAAAAGAGTCAATTACTCATTTAATTAGCATCAATTATGGAAGCTTATTGTTTGCCCTAATTGTATGTAAAATCTTTTCTTTACTATTTTTAGAAGTCAAGATGTAAGGAACAAATAAATACGATTGTCCCAAATATTGTTCAAATACTATTAACTATAATTTTTTATTGTGGAATTTCATTTCTTAATTAATACAATAAGTCTATTTACATCTATCAAATCTTAAAAAATTAAACTTTAGTCAACATATTATAATCTCATTTAATTGTAGGCTTACTAACAGGAACTTATAATAAAACTTGTTATAATCACTATCAATCATGAATGCAAAATACATTATCCAAATATTGTGTTAGTTACCAAATAAGTGTTTTTATATTCTTAATTAATATGTTTAAATTCAAACTTTCAAATTACACACTCAATCAAATCAATTAATAAAAATTTTCTCAACAATAAAACAAATTAAAATTACCGAAAAAAAGATAGAGAGCAAAGTGGGTCCCACACCGCTTTGCTATAATATATATAATGATAATGATATTAGTTCTCAATTATTTTAATCAATAAAAAATAACATTAATAAGTAATGTAGTGAAATTTAGTACGTGAAGCCTATCTATACAGGTTCACATATAGACTTGAGGTGCTAAATTTTCATAATTTTGGAATATTAAAATATAAATTCAACCAGAAGATAATTTCTATAATATTAAAACAGTAAATCTATTAAGTTGTTTTCTATAATATTGAACGCTTTTATTTGCTACATTCATAATCTAAAGTTTTCCCCAATTTTATTAAATATATATATATTAAAAAAAGATTATTAGTACACTCCTTTGCACATATATATTAAAAACAATTGTTAATATACAATAAATTTAACAACAAAAATAATACTATAAACAGAAAAGTAGTACACAATGGTATTAACTACAAAAAATAAAAATTAATGGAGTGAAATGATTACCTCAAGCATATATGTATAAGTATTCCATTGCTCCATTCATAACCACTCATCGCCAAATAAAATAAGGACTAATAATTTCGATCGACTAAGAAATTCTCATAATCATTAATGTTTAAGATTAAATTAAATGAAGAAAATCAAACAAAATTGAAAGCGTAAAATTCAAAACTATTGAAAGATGAAAAATAAAGAACTAATAAAATAAATTACCTCACATCAAATCAAATTCACTTTTGTAGATGAAAAAATTAGTGAACATGGAGAAACGTAAAATTGATTTGTGAAGCAGAAAAAGTATGGCATAATTTATAAGTTTTTAGAAAATGAAAATAATGTATAGATGTATCAGTTTCCTTATTAACTGCATAATTCCATCAATTGTGGAATGAATTAATACGTAAATTTAGCTAATGTAAATTAAATATTCCTCCTAATTAAGGATTTCGATTTGGTAGTCAATTTTAAAAATAAAGTTTAAAATTTAAATTTAAGCCTAATGTGAACGTACTTAATTTAGACCATTCTTTATTTAGATATGCTAAGAATTATACATGGTAATAAATTTTGGTCTTTCCATTTGCATTAATGATCACAAATCACAATCAAAACATTGTAACTCTTTCCATTTTGGTTGCAAGTGAATGTAATAGGAAAGTAATTTAATTGGATTATCTAATTTAAGAATAGTAATCAATCTAAAAAAATTTAACTAACCAATAAGAATTTTTCATTTTATTAAAAAAATTCAAAATTCTAGAAAATTAGGATTAAGGAAAAACTGTGCTATAATATAGTAGAAGATAGCAACTCATATCATATACCGTAAGTAATTTTTTTCTTTTTATTATTTGAATTTACGTTAATTATAATTTTACCCATTAACTAAACTGTTGATTAACAGTTAACTTAACAAAAAAGGTTCTTTACCAAAATTTCAAACTTCGGAGATTGTTTGCTAATGCTAAATACCTCGAGGGTTATATACAAAAAAACCCATGAAAATGATAAGGGTATTGAATTACATAAGTTGTAACAATTTTAGAAAAGGAAGAATGTACCTTTTAATATTTACGTGGCCTAGATAAGATATTTTCTTCTTTTTATAAATCTTAATTTTAAAGAAAGTACCTAGGTAAGTACTCTATCGTTTTAGGAAAAAATTATGCTGAATTAGGCAAACAATCTCAGTCCATTATAGTCAACATGTGATATATGCTGAATTGATATTGTTTGTTTATCATAGAATTTTCAATAACTAGACGTGAACATCATATAACTTGTTACATATATACTATGATTAGGCTTTTAGGACAAAACAATACTTTACAAAGTTATAATTTGTGAACATCCCTAATCAGACTGTTAATTCTTTGAATACAACTACGACTTGTAACACGTACACAATGATTTTTCTGTTTCCTCCATTATTGCATTAATAACATACTTTTTTTCATGAAATTCCACACTATTAAATTAGGGAGTAATATTTTATCGCATCATAAAAGAATTTGCAATTAAGAGAATTGTTTTCAATAGTTTAAACTTTATATCATTTTATATTATTTTTAGTCATTTGAGCTTTTTTATTTTTAATATATATTATATTTTTATTAATATATTAATTAATAAATATATATTAAATAATTAAAAATAAATAAAAATATTTGGCTCGGCTCGAGTACGGACTCGAGCTCGCGAGCTTGGGCTCGGCTCGAGCTCGAACCCATGCTCGCAAGCTCGAGTCCGAGCTCGAAAATTTTGGGCTCGGCTCGAGTTCGAGCTCGAGCTCATGCTCACGAGCTCGAGTCCGAGCTCGAAAATTTTGGGCTCGGCTCGAGCTCGAGCTCGCGAGCTTGGGCTCGACTCGAATCCATGCTCACGAGCTCGAACCCGAGCTCGAAAACTTTGGATTCAACGAGTTCGAAAAAAATGTCAAGCTCGGCTCGTTTACACCTCTATTCTGAACCGACTAACTTTCAAATAGTAACATAAATTATAACTTAGTATCAATTAATATATATTTAATTTCTGTAACCGAAAAAAAAAATTTATATTTTTAATTTTTGTAACCGAAAAAAAAAATTATATCCTTAATTTCTCTACATTAATTTTTTCGTTATAAATTAAAATACATTAGTTAATAATATATTTTACATATAAATTATTACATTTGTATAATATGATTGGAATTTTTATAAGAAAATTATAAAAATATAATGTAATAAGTTAGTTAGTGAACAAGAAAAAAAAATTATTTGCATTATATTGGATTAGTTGGTGAACAAGAAAAAAAGATTAGTGATTAGTATACAAATGTTTGCATTGTGTTGGATCAATAAGTCACCAATCTCCTATTTTGGATCCTTTATGGTTCCTAAATGGATCTTTGTATAAGAACCATTTGGAACCAATCAAAACCAATAAGGATCCAATTCATATTTAAAAGACATTTTGGTTTCTTGTTGGTTCCAACTTATTTTTTTTACAAACCCAATTGGACCCAACCCAAATTCGATCCGATCCACCCATTTGCCACCCCTAGTTTAAAGTATAAGAACATTAGAGCTATATTTATAGAAACTAGTTTAGATATTTTAATAGTTATACCATGTAGTGATATGTTTCCATTCTCAAACCAGTTAATTAATTAATTTAACTTTTTTATGGGCAAATTTGAATAGTTGTTGAATCTTTCGTTATTAAATGTCGTGAAAAAGTTGAAAAAATAAATAAAAGATCAGAATATAGCAAAAATAAGGGGTGTTAATGCAATTTTGTTTCTTAAAATTTACAAGCCCAACAATATAGATATTAGTGGTTCAAATGCCAAAATAAAAGACCTCTCCAATTCCAATTTTTTGACATTTCTTCAACAAGGTGCTTTTCATTTTTGTTTGTTACGTTATTATGCCTCACAAATTATTAAGATGATTATATTACGAAATTATTCCATGCAACTCATAGTCCTTCAATATGCGTCTTGTGAGATTGTGTTAAATCAACCACGATCTCATTCGTGAGAATGAAACTTGACAATAGACAGTTCAAAATTTGAAAAATGGAGCACAAGAGTAGATACTAATCCACCTATCTAATACATTTGATTCTATAAATGGGAAGATTCACAAGCCTCTATAAGAATATTTCTTAGGAAATTCGCTATCCTAAATATTTCCTACCATATTCACATTTTTCTTAAAGATTCATATATTTCTACGATATATTTTACATATTTTTACAATTATTTAAACTATTTTAGAGGCATCATACGCACTACTCTAGAGGCTAGAGCCGTCGGTACTAATTTATAAGTTTTTAGAATATTACTAAATTTTTATAAATCTTTTGATAATTTTGGAAACTTTCAGAATTTTTTAATAACTACAATATCTCTTGTCTTTTTTTATTTAACTAGTAAATAACACGTGCGTTGCACGTGAATCATATGGTCTCGTTTAAATTATTTGAATAAAAACTTATGGTTAAATTCAAAATATTTAATTTTCCGTAATAACTTAATTAGATGAGTTGTTCATAAATAAACTATAATTGTTTAAAAGATTAAATTTTGAATTGAATGAAATGTAAAATCAACGTAATAAAAAAACATAAATAAATATTACCAAAGAAATTCTTATGTCATCTTACGAAATTGTGTTTTTCAATTTTAGTGGATCATAAACTTATATTATTCATTTTCTCATTTAGTTCTTTTTGTATATTGACAAACTTTTTCATTATTGTTCAAAATGTGGATACTTACGTAGATTTTTTGTTTTTTATTTTTTATTTTTATTATTATTTTCATTCAAATAACTTCAGTGGTACGCCTTTTCTGTTGGGAGTGTCCATAAAAACACATAACCCATGTTGCACATATACTCATAAAAAGACTTGGTATAGTATCATATCAGTGTCATACCCATGTTAACATAGACCTCTCAAAGTAATGGTTGTTATTCAGGCGTTGCAAAAAGTGTAGTACACTAATAAATCACACTCGCTAAAAGATATTTTTTTTAAACAAAAGTAATCAATTTGACTACTCTGCTTATTTGATGTGATTAGAGATGTAATTAGAGGTTAGTACACTTAGTTTGTTCACATAATAGGCGCCTCATCTTATGATAGAATTGCACATTCACCCCTTCAACTATCTATTGTACTTTCCTCTTAATTTTTTTTATTATATACTTACCACATTTTACTTTTTGCTCTTTATTGTTATAACCTTATATATATATATTTAAGTTTTATTAACTATTGTTAACTTAGTAACTGGAGTCATATGTTTTGGCAACTTATTAATTTAAATTTATTTGCATTGAATTATGATATTGCCCTAATATTAATCGAAAATTGATATATTTATTTTTGAAAAGTTCGTTGTTGATTAAAATAATATTGGAGTTCATTTGTCGTACTGTAAATTTGTAATGGACCAAGAATATAACTTTGTTCTGATATAGTTTTAATTGATATTAAAGATGGTCGTGAAGTGCGTCTTAATTATTATGATAATTTGACCAAACACAGACTGAAATTATTTTCATTATTTGCATGATGATTAATGTTTAACTGTTATTTCACTTATTTGCATTATTCTTGTTATATTGTATTTTGTGTTGCATACATGATTGTTTTAATTGTAATTTACTTATTGAGTACTGATGATGGGTAGTTGATTTTTTGTGACGTATCGAATTTTTTTTAAAATAATTAATTTATATTTATATATATACATATATTAGTGCTGTATCGTGTCCAACGTTTTATGAAAAATGTTGTGCCCCGTATCATGTCTCATGTTTGTGCATTCATAGCACATAACTAAAAACGGCTTAATGCAATATCTTATCGGTGTCAAAACAGTGTTCGTTATGTATGCTCTTAAATATTGTATATTAATTAATTTTACAATGTCTAAAAATGTTACATTGACCCCTCTAACTAATGGTCGTTAGTCCAGCATTACAAAAAGTGTACACTTATAATATCACCCTCTTTTTTAAAAAGAAAATTTTAAACAAGTTAATCAATTTGACTACTCTGCTTATTTAATGTAATTATAAGTTCGTACGCTTAGTTTCATGTGCATATAATAGATACCTCCTCTTATAATAAAATTACACATTCATCATTTGCTATCTATTGTACTTTCCTCTTAAATTTTTCATTATATACTTTACCACATTATATTTTTTGCTTCTTTTTTTATTATACCTCATATATATATATATATATTATTTATTAACTTTTCTTAACTTAGTAATTGGAGTCATAAGTTTTGGCAACTTGTTAATTTAGATTTATTTGTAGAATTATGATATTTCCCCTAATATTAATAAAAATTGATATTTTTTTTAATTTTTGAAAAGGTTTGGTGATGATTAAAATAGTATATTAATAAAAATTGATATTTATTTTTATTTTTGAAAAGGTTTGGTGTTGACTAAAATAGTATTAGAGTTCATTTGTCGTATTGTACAGATTCAAAAATAGAAATTTATTTCGATATAACTTTGATATTTTCACTATCTCAATAAAAGTTGATTTCATATCTTAATTATTTTTCTGTTAATTATTTACCAGTTCACTTAAATGAGAATCGGAATAATTTTGTAAAATAATAATAGCCAAATCAATAAAAAATTATAATTGCCATCAATGTTCAATATAAAGTATCAATATAAAATTGATTTGGCTAAATTATTTATATGAAACATTTTAGCTTGTATCTTTTATAGACTAATATGGGAATTGGTTTAATATTTCAAGTATTAACATGAGTTTTAAATTATTTATATGAAACTTTTTAATATTGTATACTAAACCAACTCCCAATTTACCCAACTAAAATTCAAGTTTCTCAACCTTAGCTAGTATCTCGGTACTAATAACTCATCTTTTGATAATTTAAATGGTTTAATATAATATCTGAATATTGAGAAACTCAAACACTCAAATCAAAATGTGATGTCTATCTTGTGCTTATTACCTAATCGCTTAAAAACAACTCAAATTGAATAGGATGTAATTTTCTTTTATGACGGGGGAAACCTGTAGCCGCTATCCTTAGGGTACGCACTGAGTAAACATTGCTCTTGTGTAGTAGCATGCGAACCACGCAAGAGAGTTCAACCAGCCTAGGCTATGACAGACTCACATTAGAGAATGCTAATAGGCATTCCTTCAGCGAGAATTGAACCCGTGAAATGGAGGTCTTAAATACAAAATTAGAATTGGTGCTAATCAGCTTTTAAACCTAATCAATTAACACTATTCCAAGCTTGAGTTACATAATAAAATTCAATAAAAATTTAGGACAATGACAAGAAATGAATCTTTTATGTGGATGGTAGTAGTACTAATAATTATGTTTTTGGTATGGATAATACCAAAATTTCATTTATTTCCTAATATACATGTATTATAAAACTTTTTATATTGAACAATCAATTTTATACTAAATTATAAAGTGATATAGTCAAATTGAAAAATATTTTAGGATAATTGACTAATTAATTAATATATTAAATAAGTAACAATGGGGCTCTCTGCGATTTTTCTCTCAATAAATATTATATTTCTTCACTGCTTTATATCTCCTTTTTAACATAATATAAGAGACGTATTTTATTTCCAAATCAACAATATATTTATTGAAGATTGTAATTTCCAAATATTTGAATTTTATTCGAAAAATTTAGAAGCAATTGTATGGTATTATTTTACGTAAAAGAATAATTTGCAACCTACTTAATTGTTGATTTAATTAAACATAATAAATGACTAATTAATTGAAAATGACATAAGTATTATAGATGCATGGTCGGCAGTTTCATATCAAGATTTTTCATGTGTCTTTTAATTTGTTTAACAAATAATAATAAAAAAGATATTTATGTATTTTATATTTATTTATAATTCACTTATAGAGTTCTACTCAAATTATATATCTTATTATTTAATTCACTTGTAGAGTCCTCATCAAATTATATATCTTATTGTTTTACTATTTTACCATTAAAAATTGAAATCTGTAGGGATATTTTAGGTACTTCAAAAATGTAAAAAAACAACTCATCCTTTTATAATAGTATAGATATAAATATAGATATAGATATAGATAGATAATCCACAATTTTTTATGTCATAGTCCCGGAGAATCAAACGTCCAATTGTTCATGAACTTTTAATTGTATTGAGAATCAATGCCAAATGAAGTTCACAAGTCGCAACGACTTCAGTGGGAATTGGAGGAATTGGACAGAAAGCACAAGAGAAGATACGGTGATATCTAAAGGACCCCACAAATAGTACCAGCACGAACCAGAGAGGGACTCTTCTAGAACTGACAAAACAGTAGCAGCAGCGAAAATTGTATACATACACCGCTCATTTTTTTTGCTATTCACACTGATTTTTGTTCCTTAGGGTTTTTTTTGTTCGATGTCGTATACGGAGCCAAAGCCGGATGAACAAGAACGAGGGTTTTCATCATCTTCTCCGTTCTCCGAGGACGCTTTGGTTGAGAAGATGGAGAATGTAGTGCTGAAATCTGAAGAAAATCTCGAGACTATTGGCAATGGCGATGATGACCACAAGGATAACGGTGGATTCGAGTGCAGCGAAGTGCTGCCGCTGAGGCCTTACGCCGGAGATTGCCCTCACTACGTGCGGACAGGCACGTGTAAGTTTGGACTCACCTGTAGGTACAATCACCCTGCCAAGAAAACTCAGCAGGTAGTTTTAGTATTTTGGAGCATTTTATATTTCTTTTGATATTTTTGGAAAATCGGAGGCGTCGCTTTAATTGTTTCTGAAAGTATTGTTTGATGAATTTTGTGTTTGTTGAAGTTTATTAAAAGCATGGACTCGGAATCTGAAAATTCTGGCACGATTGAGTGCAAGGTAAATAGTTTTAAACTTGTGAAATTTAGTTGAGCGTTGATTTATCTGAATATTGATCCACGATGTTATGTTGCTTATTTTAAAAGCTAGCGAGTTGGTAGTGTATAAAATGTTTTGCATTAATTGTGCTATTACTTATACTTTCATGTTATTTTCACTGCTAATGATTAAGTTTTGGTGATTATTGCAAATAATCATCAATGCATAATTCATTAAAATGAGTTGATCACAAACTTTAATGGAACTTTTGGAATGTTTAGTTAGACATTTTTAGTGTTAATGTTGCTAAAGATTGTTCCAGGATATTTGATTCATTAATCTAAAGCTGTCGTTCTGCATATAATTTTCCGAGCCAATAAATTTTTTGCTGGACTTGATCTCCATAAATTTGTACTAGAATAATTAGCCAAAGTTTTGTTTTTCACTGTGCACAATACTATACGTCGATATTGAGGTTTTAGCAGTTGTTTAAATACTTTTATATGGCTTATGACAAGTTACACTTACTGACAAGCTGATTTATTTGTTGACCCATGGTTTTCAATTGCTGCATTTGTAAGTTTATATGCTTTGGTTTCGATTTTCGCAGTACTTCTCAACTGCAGAAGGATGCAAATATGGAAAATCTTGCAGATACAGCCATCCTGGCGAACAATCTGAAAATACGGTTCCAGAGCTAAACTTTTTAGGTCTGCCGATGCGTCTGGTAAATGCTAAAAATTATATGACTTATAGTATTATTTTGAATACTGTTGTGGTTTTACTGGTTCTACTTGCTCTTTGCTAAAGACAATTGAAATTCTTTCCTTTTTATTTTTCTGGTTTTTACACATTACTTGGGCATGCATCCGTGGATTTCTTTTGAGAATGCTTATTTTATGCTTTTGATTAGGGAGAGAAGGAGTGTGAATACTACATGCGCAATGGCTCCTGTGCATATGGATCACGTTGCGTATATCATCATCCAGATCCTACTTCAATGGCTGGAATGGGATCTCCCAACTTAATGGATGACAAATTAGGGAGACGAGTAGTCCGTTCAGAAAATAGCAATGGCGGTTCTCAGTATGTTTCAGGAGCATCACAACCATATCAAGCACCATGGTCTCGACATGGTCCACTTTTAGAAAACTGCTCATCTCCACAATGGATGGGTAAACAACCAGAATGGAATGGGTATCAGGTGCTTGAAACTTTTTTCTAACTTGTGCTTTTGTTTTATTTTCAATTCCCTACCTATATTTTTTCTGATTCATGCTCTGCAGCAACATCTGAAGTTCACCTAATTTGACTGGATTGTTTATTTTTCTCAAAGTATCCCCAACTGAAGAATCCACTGGATTCAACAAGTTTCTCAGTCTATGATTAGTCTTACAGTTATTCCGTGATGAGAAGATACTTGCCTCTTGTCTGGTCAATTCTTTTCCTTTTCTTTTGTTTTTGACTCTAGATAACAAATACAAGTATAAAGGACACGTCCTTGACTGTTGTCTTTGATTTCTTGTGCAAGGGATTTATACTGAATGCAATTACTCTGTTATTCATTATCTTTTATCTCATTATTTGTGAGGGCACCTGGAACAAGATGGATGGTAAAGGTGAATAGGACTATATCAACACTCCCCTGTTGATCACTCATGGGTAGATATAACAAATTTTAATGTGGATAATCGACAGATTTCCCTATTCACAACCTCTTCATCTTCTTCCCTACACGGTCCCTTGTGTTTAAATTTCATGCCCTGTGGTGCTGTTTGGTAAATTAATTGGATATACATTTGTCTGATGCTTTAATCCTGATTACTCAGACTTCAAGCTATTCCCATCAGACCAGAAGTTCTTATTCAACTCCAATTGTCAATGGTTCTGTAAGAAAACCAGATGTCCCTGTGGAAGTTGATGAATACCCTGAACGACCAGGTCAGCCTGAATGTGATTACTTCATGAAAACTGGAAGTTGCAAATTCAAGTATACATGCCGTTTTCACCACCCCAAGAACAGGACACCTAAGCCTGATGAATTTGTTCTTAGTGGGAATGGCCTGCCATTGAGACCTGTAAGTTCACCTTTTATCCCCCCTTCAACTTCTTTTGATATGTTTTTTTTTTTTTGTGTTCAGTTTCTCCATTTTTTTTCCATCACAGGCCCTTTGAGGTTGAGGGCAGGTGTATCAACAGTATTGTTTTCCTTGAAGTCTAAATAGAGTAATTTTATTAAGTTCGACTTGAGAACGATTTATGTAAACTTTATGGAACAAGTGCTTTAATGAGGCATTGTATGAAGCAATCTTTCATGTATAGTATCATCTTAAAAATGTGTGTTCGAGTATTGTTGATAAAAATTTACATGTAATTGTTGGTTAAAATAGTGTATAAACATAAAAAAAATGAATGATCAATATTTGCAGTCTAAGATGCCAATTGCCTGTAAGCAGAGGGATTGTGTATATTAAGTTGATTTCTGTTTTCTTCTTAATTAATGCCCAGTTTTAGGTGTTCTGTTCCTCAACATGTTTAATTCTTTTACAGGGTAGAAGTGTTTGTCGGCATTTTGAGCGTCATGGTCTTTGCAAGTTTGGACGTGCATGCCTATTTGACCACCCAGTTAGCCATGACATATCAACTTATTCAGACTGGCCCGCTTCAAGGACTGCTGTTACTGGGGATGCTGGCGGCTGGGAAGATTAAATTCACAGTGCCAGGTGTTATCTTTACCGTCTTTCTATATAACTTTAGGTTTCCTTATCCCAATCAAACTTCTCTATTGGTGTTTAGGTTTACTTTAATCTCTAAATCAAGTATTATAACAAAAGGGAGCTAGATGTTTTGAAATGCTAGGAGAAATTTTGGGATGCTTTTGTCTTAATGCAAGGATACTTATTTATAGTGCATGTGATATCTCTATAATCATCTATACGTAGTAGTTGTTGAAACATATGAATTACAGTTTAAAATGGTTGTTTCACAATTCTCCGAAATACAATTGGGAGAAACAGAAATTCTGACCAACTTATGTAAAAGAGACCATGCACTTTAACGAAAATAAATAAAAACTAAAAGAAACGTATATTAGAGTCTGTTGTACATCCTCGACGTCGATCTGCCCACTTTGGACTATACATTTTCCATGCTATGTCTGTGAAATGCATCATCGGTTTCTTCTCACATACAGCAAAGCCACTTTTTCTGCATCCATATTAAGCAGATAGTTTTACAAATTGTGTATATTATTAAAATATTGAATGGGAAATGAAAAACCTTGGCGGGATCTTTATAAGACTGGTGGCGCTGAGACGCATTTTCTTTTCTTGGTGTTGGCACAGAACCACCACCTGCAGCCGTGCCTGTAGCTTTCTTTTCATCCCTGGCCTTTGCAAATATTACTGTAAATCCATCAGCTGAGGCTGGATTATTTACGTCCCATTCCCCGAACTTGGGCAATGCCCGACCTTTCTCCTGCAACCACCCACCCAAAATTATTTCATTTCTAAACAAGAATGAATTTGCATTTTGCTCAAATGATATCAATCAATGATAAGGTCTCATGTTGACCGCTTCAAATCCTCTGCAACACTAGAGTTGACATTACATATTGTAGATTTTGAAATTTATATAATTAGAAAATTGTGTTCATATATGGCACCTTCATGGATGAAATCAGAATTGAGCTTGAAACCATGTCGTATGTATTGATGGATCTTTGATCGGGCAGCCTATCTAAGATGGCTTATGTGCGTACTTTGGACAAATAAATTGATTTGCACATGAAAGACTATTCTTATTATTGGTTGAGGAGATTTCAATCATCGACATTACAATGCTATCAATCTGGTTTCCTTATTGACGACATAATATATAGCATCATCCTCAATGATATAAAACAAGATAACATCATCCTCATATTGCATTTTGCTTCCATTACAATAAAACGAACAAGGATTATCAGGCTGTCTTGATGGGATGGAAGTTTTGAGGGTTAAAAATGAAATCGAACAAAATATAGTATAATGAAACGACAATTAGCAGAAGCATTGAATTCATAAACATTGGTTAGAACACAATTAACAACATTAGAGGAGCCAAAAAGAAAAGAAACTTACAGATGTCATCAATGAATATGATTACGGGAGGTATGGGCTCTCAGATGGAAGAGATGAATGAAATTGTTTTTAGAGAATTCAGAACGAGTTTTTAGGACAAGAGGATGGAAAAATATTAAAGCTATTTATAGAGATAGAGATGGCTTCTACTAGTTGTTGCACCCAACTAATATTCAATTCATATCGATTCTATTATAAATTGGTTGCCTTTGAGACCATAATTCATTACACTTTTGTCCTCCTTTTTTTTCTTTATTTTTTCTATGAAAAATAACATGTTATCCAATCTAAACGTTTGAAAATTTATGGCCACAAACTAAACGAACAATCTACACCGACTTTATTGGATTCGGTTATAATTGTTTTACTTCTCAACCGATCTGTTTTTATTATTGTAGTGATCGATATACTCATTGTGCAACTAACCAATGATCTATTCTTCGCCATGATAAAGAATTTACCACTTTAACATTGTTGACCAAATAACTTTAAGCTCGGAGTGATCGATCAAAGAGTATAAAGCTCAAAAAGACAATTAGATATTGTTGTGGTGCATGACTGCCTATATCATCATAATTAATCGATTAAGTGTGAAACAAAATTAATTGAAATTATGAACACTCCTGCGGTGGGGTATTAGAATTTCTTACTTACTTCCATTGACAAAAATATATTAAGGACAAATTGATAGTAGAGTGATAACAGTTTACACTCTAATTTAAAACCAACTCTCTTTAGAATCCTAAATTTTGAACTCAAACCTAACAAAAAATTGGCATGTATGTCCAAATCTATTAGTCATGGAATAATTTAGTCAGTAATTTTGAGAATGATGCGGATGAATTTTGTACCATAAGTTTCGATCAATTTTTGTATTAAAATATTAAAAGACACATCTTACACCTGCAAAAGAATTAAAAACCATTAGAAAGTCCATATATGCTTTACCTTCGACGATCAATTCAGGTAAATACCAAAAATTGTACACAATGTTAAAGAAAATTTCTATTCATACACTTTTTCTAAAGTATTTATATCAAACTCAATTAAAACGACAAATGGAACCCTAATTCTACAAGTTTATTGGAGATGAACCATCAGTAGACCATCTAATTAATTAATTATTAATCATTAAGAGTTTTAACCTACAGCAAAGAGAATAGTGAAAAAATTCTTATTTATAAAATAGAGCTCAGATTTAATTCAAACTCAATTTTAGAAATAAAATAACTAACAATAATATAATCGAATAGTTATCAGTTCCACATTATTACAGTATATTATGAAATAAAAGATGCGCACAACTCTTGTACTCAATAAACTCAATTGAGTCTACTTCTTTCTCACAACCCGTAATCCGGTGTTGGGTTTATTGCAACCCGCGAAAAAAGGTATTACCGGATTCAGACGGTTGTAAGAATGGGGACGTTAAAACGGTCACGTTCAGTAAACACATAAATAGCAACGGGTCCCACCCCTCCTAATTTCACCTCATTGGGACTCGTTCTTTTTCATCATCCACAGCGATTTCTTCGTTTTGCAATCCAGTGCTGCTGCTATATTAATGTCCCTTTCAATTATCTGGGACCCATTTCATTTCCGTTATAAGATCATTTCCAAGTACCACTAAGAAAGAAAGAAGAAAAAGAAGAACTAGAATAATGGCGTCGTGGAATTCAATACCTCTGGAGGTGTTGTACGAGGTTTTGGGATGGATAGCATTTGTGTCTTGGTCCATCAGTTTCTACCCACAGGTCATCTTAAATTTCCGGAGAAAAAGGTTTTCACTTTACCCACTTTGTTAAATTTGGTTATAATGGAGCAATTTCATATGATCTGAATTTTAATTATATAAAAAAAAAAAGTTAAAAACTGATGGGTTTTCTATTTTTTCATCTGGGCAGTGTGGTGGGGCTGAATTTCGACTTTGTAGTGTTGAATTTGACGAAACACTCGTCGTATCTCGTATACAATGCTTCACTCTTCTTTAGCTTTACTGTACAGAGACAATACCGTGAGAAATTTGGGTTTAATGAGGTAAACAGTTGTTTGATTGTGCTCTGTATTGATCTTGAATTCCATGAAGAGATCATTTTTGGGGCGGTTATTTATTTTGATTAAGAATAAGATTAGGTTTGTGGATTGTGATTGTTGGTTGCAGATGATACCTGTTGCTGCTAATGATGTGGCTTTCTCAATTCATGCTGTTCTATTGACTGCTTTTACCTTGTTTCAGATTGCAATCTATGATGTAAGTGCTACTATTTATCATCTTGCATTCCATTTTCTAATCTGCAGTTAGTACAAAATTCAACTGTTTTCCTTGTCGAATTGGCAGCGTGGAAACCAGAAAGTGTCAAAAGCTTCCCTGGGGATTGTTTCAGTGGCATGGTTATCTGCTGCAGTTTGTGTATTTATTGCTATACCTAAACATTCATGGTTTTGGCTCATATCATGCTTCAAGTAAGATGCCTTGTCTTGCATTACAGATACAACATTTGTGAAGACACTGAAAAATGTACTCTTCTATTCTTTACTAATTCTTGTTTGCTTTGTTAACTCTCGTGTGATTGCAGCACAGTTCAGGTTGTCATGACAATCATCAAATACATCCCTCAGGTGAGTCATATAATCCTTGTGTGTTTCGAGGCTTTTCAAGTGTAACATTAGTTTAATGATCTCTCGTGTTGCTATATTTAGGCGGTGATGAATTTTCGGCGGAAAAGCACAATTGGGTTTAGCATTGGCAACATCCTTCTTGATTTCCTTGGAGGAGTGACCAACTATCTTCAGATGGCAGTCCAATCCATAGATCAAAGTGAGTAGTGTTGATTTGCTAAGGATATTTAAAGTCTGTCTTTTCTAATATAATGGGGAGTCTCGGTTTTCACAGGTTCCTGGGTGAATTTTTATGGAAACATAGGGAAGACCATGATATCCTTGGTGTCTATTTTCTTCGACATTCTTTTCATGGTTCAGCATTATGTGCTATATCGCCCCAACAAGACGGTAAGCAAGGAGCCATTACTTGTTTAGTCATATCATATCATTCTCTTTGTAATTCTATTGTAAGAGGAAGCTTCGTAACTTGCAGTACCACTTTTTATACTTGGATTTTGTTAGATTCAAATCAAATTTTGTCTCTAGGACTGGGATCTCTGTAGCATGAGTTTCCGAGTGATTTAGAGGGAGTATCGAGAAACTCTCGTATTATATGAAAATGTTGAGGGACATGGAATCTGAAAATCTCGAGACCTTGTCTTTTGATCTCATCAAAAGAACTACCCAATGCTTGTCATCCAAATTCTTGAGAGAAGATAAGATACAGTGAGAAGGGTAGACAAATCTTCTGTTAATTCCTCCTGATCTTAATTGTATTTGGTGTGTAGGTAAATGAGGAGCAACCAAGAGACATTGAGAAGGCTGATGTACTAATAAATTCAAATGAAGTACCTAATTAAGACTACCAAATTTATGTACAATTTCACAACAATTCCAAGTTACTTCAGTATCTGGCGAAAGTTATGCGTGTAGAACTCGTGATAAATTGCACCAAATAATAAAAATTGTACATTTACAAATGGCCAAACTTTGAACATAATAAGAATTACTCATCCATGAATTCTTCCAACTCTCTCTCTCCATATAGATGTATATGTAATATGTATATGCATATTATATTGTATGGGCTTGGCCAACACGCATAGCAAATTCCAGAGTGGATTTGACCAGTACCCTCTTGCTTCCCAAGCTAACTAAACTAGAAAATGTCTATTTAAAGGCACAAACTTCACACAACTTCTCATTCTATTCATTCTTAGCTCTCAAAGATAACAAAAACATGAAGAGAGAGGGTCGCCAACATGGCATGGTCCGGGCCTATTCCATCATGTCGGCTCCTTGGAACCCACGGCCTAACCGTGGTCACCCTAATGAGCTCACCACACCCCCAACCGCGGGCATGTTTACGAAAGTCTCAACCAAGCCCACTAACCACTCCAAGTTCACCGGTAAATGTGGCCGGTCCATGTGTCGTGGTTGCCGGGACCACCCCGTTTGTAAGTCCAAGGACAAGGTTAAGGGGGCCCACAAGATTAGGTCTTCGTCCAATGTGGGGTCCGATTATAGATTCGTCACTTGGAGGGTTGTGGATGCTAGGCCCGGTTTGAAATTCTCCGGGCTTTCTGCTACAGGCGTTTTGGATTATTTGGCTGGCGATGATTATTCGGTTCACGATTATGAAGGTGATTATAACCAAGATTATCCAGTTCACTATTATGAAGGTGATTATAACCAAGATAATGATGTTGAAGTTGAAGAATTAGGTTCATATAATCACGAAATTGAAGAGATTGGTGAACATGGTTTTCTTGATTATGGGATTGATGATGATAATAATGATGATCTAATGAGTTATTGTGAAGTGGGATTTGCTTGGCAACCGTTGGATGGAGATGAAAGTTGGTGCTTGGTTGAAGAATTGTGATTTGCTTTTGGATATATGATAACATCCGAATAATTGTATTTTATGTCAACTTTGAACTAATCTCATTTGCTTTTTTTTTTTTTTAATAATGTATATTATATTCCTTTGATTGGTTCTGGTCTTGTGGATATGCCAATTCATTGGTTTAATAAATAATTATTATTGATGTATTATATTCATTATATTTGATTTATTTTTGGCAAATTGGTGATTTTGGTTGAGTTTGGTTCGATTCTAAATAAAATAGTTTTTTAAATTAATTGGGTTTAATATAGTTGTAAGATGGACTCATATTCGAAGCAAAAAAGAACCTAATTCAACCCAATTCCTTAATATGTTTATTTCCTCTTGTGCTTATACTAATACTACATTGAATAAACTTGGAATTGTCCCAACTCCCAAGTTAGGCCTAACTTAAAGTCAATTTGAAACCAAACAAAATTTTAAAACCCAACTAAAAATTGAATTAAAACCATAATTCTAAAATCATATTGACACCCCTAACTATTTATTATAATTTATATTTGAATCTGTATAATTATTAATTTATCATAGTATAATAATGATTGTGGATATCATACATAACTACTCACTATTATCTCCCTTTAAAGTTTGATAATATTTCCGTAGCTTAATCCTTAAAAAAAATGATATATATTTAATATTTATGTATGAAAAATTGTGTCTATCTCTTTTGAACTATGAGCATTTAACATCAACACTATATTACTAAAACTAAAGCACCTTTAATTTTAAAAAATTAAATATTACTTATACTGTGTTTTAGAAAAAAATTCAAAAAATAATTCAATAAAAAAATAAAAAAATTGAACTTTCATTTTGGCATCCACATGATAGTAAGATTATTAAATCTTACCTCCATTTTTCTTTCGAAAATGAAATATTCGCCCCAATATTTTTATTAAAATATTGCATGTAATACTTTCCTACCTCCAATAATACAATTTATTTAGTCTAAACAATCATGGTTTCTCGAAATCTTACATGCCATATTTGTCATCTTAATATTTGAAACTTGATACATCAATGTGTAAATATAACATTGAAGGAAAAATTACCAACTCCTCCAAAAAAAAAAAAAATATATATATGTCTAAACAATTTCTGTTCAATCCCAAAAACTCACCCCATCCAGTGCACTTAAAAGAATCAGCACGCTTGGAGTTAGTTATAAACTTAAGTGTCCTTACCCTTTAAAAAAACATTAAATAATTCAACTCCTTTATAAAAAGTTAGATACGTAGCAAATTAATTTTGATACATTGATATTAATCATGGTTTTAGTTTCAAATGTTCATATTTTAATCTTCTTATAAAGTAAATGGATATTTCTAGATAATTATGATATAAAATTAAAATAAATTACATTAAAGATTTAACTATAAAATATAAATTGTATTAAATGATATAATTGGAAAATCCCCGACAAATATATTTTGATTAAAAAATCAAATGAATGACTACTCCAAACTTAAAAGATGAAGAGTGATTAAGTCCAAAGAATTTTTAGTAATTTTTCAAAGAAAAAAAAATCATATATTTAATTCAATAAAAATTACAACGCTAATAACAATATACCCGAGTATGTCTCTAATGTTGTAGTTATACACAATTGAAGCACCTAACAAATGAATATTTCTCAAGATAACTAATCTTATGAGCAAATGAGGACTGACCACACTTTTATTCGTGAGATGAGATACTAAATAAAATGCCTAAGAAGCTATATAAAACTTATGTCTTGTTCATTTTATCTTGTCAGATTCGTCTCTCTGTCTCGTTAGATGTATTTTCGCCTCGTTATATTTAAAATAAGGATAAACAAATGGAAAAATGTTTCTCCAATCATGTCCGCCGATGATGGTGGTGACAACAATGGTGAAGAAGACGAATGTTTCAAAAATATTTATTTGTTCATTTTCTCGAGCGAAAATTTTGTCGATTGAGTTCTTGAGTTTAAAAAATATTTTTATGAATTTTTTGAAATTAAAAATTTATTTAAGAAGGATTTTAATAATTTTCCTCAAACTTAATTGAATTTATTTATTGGAGATAAGTAATCTTATCATACAAAGCGGAATTATATTTGGAAAATCTATTTGCTTGATTTCCTATAAAGTGACATTTGCTTAAAGTTAAAAAAAAAAAAAAACCATCAACTGTAACTTTTTAAGCAGCAAATCAAAATACTGATTAAAATAATTCAATATCTGAAGATGCAGATTCTCATAAATTTAATTTTCCATCATCTATTATTATTTATAAAATGTATTCAAAGCTTTCGGTTGCTTCAAATCAATTTATATGCTTAAAGCACATTGTGTAGTCATAATTCGACATTGATAAGTCAGACTTTTGTCCCATATTGGAATAGGATAGATCTAGATGAGCTTGGCGAACACGTATCGTATAGCACATCCTAGTGGAGTTGACCAATACAATCAATCTTGCCCCCCAAACTAACTAAACTAGAAATGAATCACAATTGGTTCTCTATTTAAAGGCACAACAAACTTAACACAACTTTCATTCTCAGCTCTCAAAGATAACAAAAACATGAAGAGAGAGGGTGGTCAACATGGCATGGTCCGGGCCTATTCCGTCATGTTGACTCAGTGGGACCCACGGCCCAACCGCAATTACCCTAATAAGCTCACCGTGCCACCAACCCCGAGCCTCTTTACTAAAGTCTCGACAAAGCCCACTAACCACTCCAAGTTCACCGGAAAGGTTAAGAAGGGGGCCCATAAGATTAGGTTGGAGTCCCATGTTGGGCCCGATTATAGATTGGTCACTCGGAGAGTTGTGGATTTTAGCCCCGATTTGAAATTATGTGGACTTTCTTCTGCTGATATTTTGGATTATTTGGCTAGAGATGAAGATGCGGATCGTGATTATAACGAAGATAATGATATTGAAGTTGAAGATTTGGGATCGAATAATCACGAAATTGGATATGTTGGTCAATGCGATGATGATAATAATGATGATCAAATGAGTTATTTTGAAGTGGGATTTGATTGGCAAGTCGTGGATGCCGATGAAAGTTGGTGCTTGGTTGAAGAAATGTGACTTTCTTTTGGATATATGATAAGATCCTTATTTGTATCTTATGACAACTTTGAACTAATCACATTTGATTTTTTTTAATAATGTATTGTGTTCATTTGATTGGCTGTGGAATATGATAATTTTTAGATTCTAATAAATTAATTATTATTTACGTATTTATATTTCACTATTAAAATGCACGTGCATTGCGCGTGATTTGTTATATTTATTTTGATTTTGAATTTAAAATTTCGTATAACATGATAATATAATATAGACATATATGCTAGTAATAAGATAATTTTAAATTTTACTATTGTGATGGAATATAACTTGATTATAATGCAAAACCAAATATAATATCAAAATGTGAAAAAATGTGTAATCTATATTTAAGATTTAAATTTATCAAGTTACTTTTTTTGATTTAATTTATTCAATATCATAGATAGTTAGCTTTTCTTTTATATTTTATTATTTTAAAGATAAATGACATTGACTTAACAGTCATTTTTCTAATCAAAATATACAAAATATAAATTGGTCAAAAAATAATATATATATATATATAAGTATCAAATTGTAACAAAAAATTACTTAATTTACTCAAACTGATTATGCCGAATGTTATTTTAAATATAATATGTTGCTTGAAGTTTTTGGCCTTGTTTGTTTATGTTTTTAATTCAATTATTAAGATTTGGATTAAAAAATTATAAATAAATTTAGTACAAACTATTCTCATCCAAAATCACCTATTTTCAACACTACTTTTCCAATATTCTATATCACTACTTATTAATCACTTTATAAATTATTTCACACTTTTATCAATCAAAATCATAATCGTTATTTCTTTTTCTGTTTATATATTACAATTTTTAATTTATATTTTATTATTATTATTATTATTATTTTATTCACATAACCAACACAATCATTCAACACATCATCAGTCAATCTATCACAATTGTTTTGATATATTTTACAACTTTCAACCAATTTTTAAAAATATAAACAAACTCACACTATTCTCAAAAGAATTTTCGTAGTACACATCATCAGTCCGTTTGATATGCCGTATTGTACCAGTACTCTACCCACGGAATCCATCTCCACCACCCGCGTGACTGCTCGCTCGTGAAGCAACGAAGGTACGTTTCATGGACCCGGTTCAATACCTCCATTTGTCCGTCCGTTTCGGGGTGGTATGCCAAGCTAAAATTGAGTTGGGTTCCTTGAAACTTGAACAGCTCGCGCCAGAATGTGCTAACAAGGACAGAATCCCTATCGCTCACGATAGAATTAGGGATACCGTGCAATTGCACAACTTCCCAGATGAAAGTCTCGGCAACCGAGCAGGCGGTGAAAGGATATTTTAGCGGAACAAAATGTTTGTACTTCGTAAGTCGATCCACTACCACCATGATGCACGTGAAACCCTGCGGCAGTGACGTGATGAAATTCATCGAAATATCGGCCCATACTACTTCTAGTATCGGCAAGGGTTGGAGTAATCCTGCCGGCGACATCGCCTCATACTTGGAAATCTGACAGACTATGCAATTGGCTACATACTTCTGCACCCTCTTAAACATACCCTTCCAATAGACACTCTAGGCGATCTGACGGTAGGTTCGAAACGCCCCCGGATGACCCCCTAATGGTGTGTCATGGAATTCGAACAACAACTTCAGAATCCATGACAAATTGGCTGACAAAACAATGTGCCCTTTGAACAATAAATGGTTATGAACCAGCGGGTAGCCTAGTCTCATGGATGCATCCCTCTCGATCTTATCCCTAATCTTGCACAACTCGGGGTCTGATTCCTGCTCCTCCAGCATCTCCTGAATAACCAGAGTCGAATATTTATCTGGAATCGTGATCTTGTTGAGCTCTCAGTAGTCCACACAGAATTGCCAACTCTCGTCTTTTTTCTTCACCAACAGAACCGGACTCGAGAATGGGCTGGAGCTGGGCAGATAATTTCAGCAAGTAACATGTCCGCCACAAGTCGCTCGATCTCATCTTTTTGTAAGTGGCCGTAACGATACGGCCGAACTGATACTGGTGTCGTACCATGCTGAAATAAGATGTGGTGATCCCGAGGTCGCCTGGGAGGTAACTCAGACGGTTCCCTAAAGATGTCCACATAATCGTCCAAAATCTTCTCAAGCTCCGGGTGAGGCGACTGCTCCCCTCTTGGGTCCACCTGTGCAATCAAACAACATTTTTCCTCCCAAATGAGTGTCATAAATTCTGGGTCCGGCACCCAAATCAATGAATGTAGCTCCACCTATTTTCTACACAATGAAGGATCCCCTTGAAGCCGTACCATCCCACCTTTAACTTCAAAGGCCGTAGTCATCCTTTCCCAATTAATTCGGACATCACCAAGAGTCGCTAGCCACGTGATGCTCAAAATTACATCGACTCCCCCTAAGGGAAACACACAGCAATCGGCCTTCGCGGTGTAGTACTCCAACTCTATTTCCAGATTCCGACAAATTCCCTTCGATTCCAACTTGTGGTCATCCTCCAACTGCACCCAAAAGAGATTTGTGCAATCCGGTATCAAGGCCAATGTAGTCACCAAGGCGGAGGAAATAAAATTTTGGCTCGCCCTACTATCTATCAATACAGTAATCCATTTGCCTTCGAGGACACCATGTAAATGCATGATTTGGGGTCCCGAAATTTCTGCCATCAAAATAACGGAAGCTCTGCGGTTTGGAGTTTTTCTCCCTCCTCGAACGGCTCCTTCAACGCTTCCACCTCCAACTGATCAATATCGAACGGTTCATCCTCTTCCACAATCAAGGTTTCAATTTGCTTCATTGGGCATAAAGATGTCAAGCAGGCCATTTATGGCCTGCTTGACAACGGGCCTAACAGGCCGGCTTGTTAAGGCCGGGCAGGCCGGCTAAGGCCTGCCCCTTAAGGCCAGCCGGTCTTAAGGGGCCGGCCTTAACCGGCCCAGGCCGGCCCATCCCATAACAGAGAATGGGCCGGCCTGGCCCATTATAAAACCATTTTTTTATAATATAAATTTGTTTTTTTTTCTATAAATATTATACTAATAAAATAAATATTTAAAATTATAAATTTATTATACAAAGTTATATATTTGAAATAATCATATACTGATTATCGATAAATTATATACTAATTTCATAATTATATAATATAACTAAATAATATTAATATTTACAATATTTTTGTAGCCATATATTATGATATGTATTCAATCCATTTAGTTATACATATTATTACTAACTGCAAGTTACTAATTTATTTACACAAAAATATATATAATAAATATTCAATGCAAGTTCTAATTTCTTTGCAAAAAT
Organism: Verbascum thapsus; assembly: GCA_963669365.1. Lineage (NCBI taxonomy): Eukaryota > Viridiplantae > Streptophyta > Magnoliopsida > Lamiales > Scrophulariaceae > Verbascum > Verbascum thapsus. The sequence continues at coordinate 6,203,949 of OY770107.1, read as the reverse complement.
ATTTTTTTTATTCAATGCAAGATAAGAATTTCTTATAATATAAATTACAAGAATATAGCAAATTTAGCAATCTGTATAATTATATTTCAATCTGTATAATTATACTTCAATTTACAAATTATATAATAAATAAAACAAAAGAAAACAAAAAAAAATGCAAAAAAAAAATAAATTAGGCCAGCCCGTTAAGGCCGGCCTATCAAGCTGGCCACAGGCTGTTTCGGCCTGTTGGCCGAAACAGCCTGCCAGGCCTTAAGGGGCCGGCCTGGCCCCTTAAGGCCTGGCTTGTTTAACTTAGGGGGCCAGGCCATCCTGGCCCCCTAAATGAATAGGCCCTAACGGGCCGGCCTGTTAAGGCCCGTTAGGGCCTATTTGACATCTTTAATTGGGCACTCATGAAGCGGATGGTAAGGTTTCTTGCAACAATAACACAATCCATTACTTCTCAAATCAAGAAATTCATGTTGTGACAAGCGATTGACTGGGGTACGGGCCGATGACTGGTGGGTAGTCACTGGCGCGGCTGATCGGGAACCTACAGAGCTTCCCCGATCGAGAGGTCGCGCTGTGACCGTACCAGAAGTGGGTGGGGGCCTCCGAAATGAAGTGATCACCCAATACGGCGGGCAGAAACTCGCGATGGGGCTGCTGCGGGACGTTCGACTCAGTAACGTCCTAGAGTGGCTCCTTGTTGAGCAATCAAATCCATCTCGATAGTGTGAGACATTCATAGCAGATGTCAGATTTTGCGGGTCCCACATCTCAATTTCCCACGTATGTCGGGATCCCACCCATTCAGAAACATTCAAAGGTACATTGCACCCGAGAGTTCGGGCACTTGATTCGCGACAACAATGAACTGATCAATGAATTGGTCCACCGTGTCTGGTGCACCGCCGCCAACCGCTCATATGCGTTACGAGCGACTTGGTTGTCATAACGCACTATGAGTGCCTCTGAGAAGGAGGACCACGTCAAAGCCGATTCTTTATGATGTAGCCAGCGAAACCAATGAGGGTCGAGCCTTCCTTCACCACCATTGCCCTCTGAATATTAGCCTCTTCGCATTATGGTGAATTTTAAAATGTTGCTCGGCTCGTGCAATCCAACCGAGAGGGTCGGTACCATCAAACACAGGCAGGGGAGCGTATGACGCAATTGGCATGTTCTGGTGAATTTTTGGGCCGGGCTATCCAAAGGTAGCCTGGAGGGAGGCTGCCACGTGCTTGATTCGGCGGGAGCCATGGTTGGCGCCGCCGGCCTCGGGCCCAGGCAAGATGTTCCAAGCATGGCGATCAGTTCTTCAAACCTCTGATCCAGTCTCAATTTTTCAAACTTCATCAAGTTTCAGTTCTAAGGCCGTTATTCTCTCAGCCAAAATTTCCTGGTTCTCCTCCATCGTGGTCATACGAGCATCGTTAGAACGAGTCATAGCGGCAGTGAGAGAGATCCGACAGATCGGACCAAATTGATATGAAAAACAATGCAAAAGTTTATTAAAACGTGAAATAGGAAAACAAACAAGAACTAAATGTTCTTGCCCCAAAATAACAAGAACTAACGTTTTTGATCCCAAAGCTAAAGGAGACTCCAAATTCTATGATCAATTATTTGATAAGCAATAATAAAACCCTAGCTAGCCTATTTATAATACTACTAACTCTAATTACCAAAAATAAAAGACTCCTTACTTAGGAAAGTAAATAACTAAAATCCTTCAAATTAAGAAACCTAATTAAAGGAATTATAATAATATATCAACCATTGAATCTTCAAATATCCTTCCAAAATCTGCTCCATAACAAATAGCATCTGTTTGGCATTTGACTGCAGATTTTGAAGGTGATTTTCTAGCTTATGCAATAGAGATAGATGTACATTTGTGTTTTTGAAAGAAACATGTAGCAAAAATCCTTGAGATATAAAATTACATTCTTAACTTCTGCTAGAAATGAATATAATATGACTTCAACGCAAGTCATGAAAAGACAAGATGCAATTGAGAATCTTCGTGCTTCCAATGTAATGAATTATGCAGGTAATCAATCACTGCTGAATATTTGGAGATGCATTCTCATGTGTGATCCTTTCTGGTAATGAATTTGGTTGGATAAGGAGCATTCTTTCTTGATAAAGTCTTGCAAGCACCATTCTTGGGAGGTGGAGGTGGAGGCGGCATTGAGATAGTGCCCTGCTTCTTGTTTGAAATGCTTTTCCCTAATACCGCTGACTGAGGTGCTGGTGCTGGAATCTGCATAATCCAACGCACAATGACTATGATATTATCATATGCATATTGCTAAACATGAAGCTAATGTTCTTGCATTGCATGTAAGAAAAAGTTGTGATCAGATAATTTTAGAATTACTTAGAGCAGTAGCAAGACGGGCTATACATACCTTTTTCATCTGATTTTTTGTAACTTCTCTTTCCTTGTAGAAGTCAGGTAAAGGGCGAGCTTTGAAGCAGAAACCGCATCCCAGTTTTCTGATTTCATTTCCTGCCTTCTCCTGCTATAAACAATTCAAATGAGCTTCTACGGGCAATAAAATAACAAACAAAATTGGCTTCAATCATACAACCTTCAACGTTTTCTGTAATTGTGTCTTCTGAACCTCGTTGGCATTGAACTTTTCTTCAAGTTTCTGAGAGAAAAACACATGAGCTAATTAATTCCGAGAAAACTTTTCAGTTGAGGGAAGAGCATGTTTTCTTGCCTGTTTTCTTTTTGCAGCTCTCTCTTCTGTTCTCAGAATAAAAGGAGTACTGGACAAAGTTGGTGATTGTAATTTATTTCTGCAGGCGGTCAATGACTTGGAGCAACTGTCATACAAGCAAATTCATAAGCAGCTTAAATTTTTCTAAACCAGAAATATCAGAAAAAAACACCTCAAAAGGTATGCCCAGCTTCTTCAAGTCAAGCATTTCAAAAGTTGATTATAGAAACATTGAGGTCCCAATTATTATAATCAGTAAAGAACTCACAGTTTAGTACTTACACTGAAGACAAGATGTGCCATTTAGGGCCCATGGTTTTGCTTCCGGAATTAATTGGTGTTTTCATCCTGAATATCATTGTAAGTATTGTTATACAAATGTAAATAGATTATCACTAATGAGCTCGATTACTTAATATGCATCCAAATTTTTTGAATTAGGCACCTTCTGTTCTCAGATAAGGGGGTAGAAGCTGCAGGATATGTGGACACACTCTTACTAGCTGCCTGCATTTGAAAAACAATCAGATTTTGCCAAACTAAAATGAAACTAAATGATCAAAAAAGTTGTGTATAATATTGAGAATCACAATTGGAGTCCTCAATGCAGTGGCGCAATCTTTAGGTGTCCTGGAGTAAGTTTCAGATTTTTTAGTAGCAGCATTCGGCCCTTTGGTAGGAATTAACTCCATCAATGCCCGCAAAGACTTCGGAGAATATATCTTTTTGTCAACACTAGACTTTCTATTGACATTGTTTTCTTTGTTGGAATGAGGAATAACGGGTGTGGATGCTACTTTCCATGTTTTTCTCTGTATGGATGACTTTAACGATGAAAGACCCGATTTTTTCTTGCTTGTCACTGATGGGATATCCTCACTAGCAACACAATTCTGCTGCATTCACACAAATTTCAGACATTCAGCTAAAAAAAGGTAATTTTTTTTTTTAATAAAAGCAAATACATTATCACCTTTAGCAAAGGCCTCTCTATCTGTGGAGTTCCACTGCTCTCTGAAACAGATATTTTGTCCTGATTATCAATCTGGCTAATGGAAATGGAATTTCTCTTCACAGGACTCTCCTCATTTACTGTTATTACAGAACTTTCTCTTTCTTGGGTGTACTGAATCTCAGTTTTTACATCATCTGAAAGAGAATTGAAGATATCTTGTTGGTGATTATGACTAAGTTGTTGAGCTTCTATTTTAGCAGCATTTTCTTGCTCAAGCAAAGCCGCAGCAGCAGCCTTCTGAGCTGCAATTCTCTTGTAATGAGCCTCGAAAAAGGCCTTCTTCTGTGCGACTGATCCGGGCTGTGTGTATCTCTCGGCCTCCTCAACGTATTTCTTGTGTGAAAACGTCGACCATTTCTCCCATGACAAGGATTCAGTCATAAATCTTCCAAATGAAATCGATTCTCCAAGAGAGTGCATGGGATTCCCCTGAAAATACATGAAAAAAAGTTCAACTTTTTCCAAGAACCAATAGTCTTTTGAGAATTCAAACTTCCAAAAACATTGAAAAATAGATACAGATTTCATATGTGTTAACAACCAACCTGTTTGGAGTTATTGGGTATGGCAGAAGCATAAGAGAAGCCATGCATAAGACAAGCTGAATCTCCCATTCTGCTCAACAACTACAAGTGAACTTAGAGAAGAAGAAAATTATCTATGATTTTTTCTGGTTTGGTGTTTTTTCTCTCTTTTTTTTTTTATGGCCTTTAGTCTTTGTCATAAGGGCTTAAATTTGAAATTCAAAGTGAAAAAGCAAACGTTGGGAGAAAATAAAAGTAGGCCACATATAAACCGAGAGTAGAAGCATGAAATAGCCTATTTTTTTAATTGTTTTTTCTTGGTCTAGTCTTTTTTTTCAACCTATAGTGGTCCCCACGACTTCTTTGAAATTAATATTAAGTCCCCCTAACGTTCCATTATTTTGAAAAAAAAAACAGAAAAAAACTTTATGGGTGAAAACAAATGATGATCACAACTAATTAATTGTTTTCTCTTTTTTAATTTCTTTTTTGTCATTTTGAGTAAATTGAAATGAAAACAACTGTGTTTTCTCATTTCTGTAACGTAAGGTATTTCTAAAAATTTGAAAAATGAAAGTAAAATCTGACTGTGTCCAGGTTTTAAGAATACATTAGATCAAAATAGTATTTTTATTTTATGGTTTTAGGCGATTTTTTTTAAAAAAAAGTTAGAAGTTTTTTTTTTTTTTTGAAGAGTAGATATATTAAGATAGAAAAATGTAATGATTAAATGTGATGCAATGTGGGAAAAATGTGTTTGTAAGAACGGTTATTTTGATAGAAATTGGTATTAGTTAAATTTATTTTAAAAGAAACTTTATATAAATTTAAGTTAAATTTATCAATTAATTTCTTAAAAAATATGTAAAATTGACCATATTTCATATATTACGTTGTTCTGAATCACGATATGTAATTATTTTTAAAATTTTGTTAAGATATTAAAAAATAAATATATTTTAGTTGTGGAAAAACTTTGTTTAATTACATATAATAAAAGATCTTATTTTTGTTTGAAAAAGTTTAGAAAAATGCCTATTTTAAAGAACTTATCAGAGATAATATTTTTTTTTCAAAAAATACCAAATAAATGTATATTTGACAGAATGTTTTTTTTTTTTTCAGAAAAATAATTAGGAAATGAATTGGCATCCCCCTAGTTTTTAGGCTGAAATTGGTAAGGAAGGATGTTTGTTAGGATGAGTGATGAACAACCCAACCCGTAGTTGTTACATCACTATAACCTTACCATACATGTAGTATGTATTGCTTCCTGATGCAATCCTATTCATTTTGTTTTAAGTTTAAGACTTGTATTATATCTCTGTCGTAAAATTCATTTGATTTTTGTCACTTATGTGTGAAACCCACATTTCGATCAACGGTTGGGATCATTTAGGATAGGCTACACACCACGAAGAAAGATTAAAATTTATCAAGTACATAAAAAACAGAAGAAAGTATCTTTTAGTTGTTCTTTGTACTACAATCTCATAAAGAATGCTATCTCAACCTCAAGTCTACTGCAGTTTTAAGTACAGAAATTCTGAATGATATAACATCGTACATCACAAAAATTGCAAGTATATAATGATTATTTATCATGGAATTCAATTCAATACAAAATACATACCAGCTTCAGAAACTGCCTTTTGTCATATTTCAGTACTACGAAGATGCCTATCATGTCCATTTGTATCCCAAAATCCTGATGAAGACGAAGTTTTTCTCTTGCTCTTATAACCTTTACCCCTTTTCCTATGCCCCTTTCTCCTCGAAATCATCATCCACATCACTACCACAAAACCAACGATTGAGATTGCCCAAAGCCCGATTATCCATAATCTCATGGAACTGAATGTTTGATTGTTCCCTTCTTCTGGTGGTGATAATTCTTGAGATTCATTCTTCAGCTCTGCATTATGTCTAACAACATCAAAATTCTCGACAATCTTTTCTTGAGGTTCGATTTTCACCTCTCTAGAATCATCAACTTCAACAACATTTTCTTGTAGATCATTCTTCACCTCTGGATTGTGTGTAGAAGCATCAACCTCATCAGTCTTTTCAAATTTTTTTGGAGGCTTTATTTCAATGGCAGTCTCGAGATTTGGTGAGTGCAGTGAAGGAGGGCGGGGGGACTTCTCTCGAATAGGAGGGGACAAGGAATTAGGGTCGGGGCATTTTCTTCTCACATGGTGAAGGCGTAAAGCTTCATTCAAAGAATTCACACACTCTATGCTAAGCAAGTCTCGTTGCAATGAATCCTCGTTGGACCGATCAAGTGTCAATGGATCGGGAGGGTCCGGGAACTTAGCCCAACATTTGTTAACCACATCATTATTTCTCCACTTAGCTTTATCAAAGCTCCAATTACCAACACTAAATTCCAAGCCATAGTGAAATACTCTATATTTCACCCCAGGTACAGGAACGTACCCCGGGTATATCAATATTTCATTGCTTATGGTGTGTTGCATATTCAACTGTATGGAGAAACATCAAATAAGTCGTAAATCATGTGAAAACGGTTTTTATTTATTTGAAGTAAGGGATAATAAGAAGTGAAGAATACCTCAGCTGCAGCAAAGGAGTAACCATACATCTCACTGATCCAACCAGATTCATAAATATCTCCGGTAATGTTTCTAGACCAATGGGCCACATCGGCTCGGACTTCCTCAGTCTTGTGAAGCCATAGCAACGCAAATCTCTTGAGATCCCTTATATGCATTATTATCACACCTCCAACCTTGTTGCAAGCTTCTGGATGGTGAGTATGGATCTTTGCAAGAATATTATCACACCCAATCAGGTAGCTGCCATACCATACAAAAAATTCTATAAAGTTCAAAAATCTGTAACGAAAGAATAAAACTTAAATTAGTTACACCCTTATAAAATCATACTCATATGGAGTGGAAACAGGTCTGCCCTTAGCTGCATTGAACTCCCACGGTGTGATTGGTCCTCTCATTATCATGTCAGCATCAAGGATTACTATGTACTCTGCATCAGTTTTTACATGGTTGACCCAATGTACCACCGCAGCCGGTTTATTAATTGCTGGATACCTGGAATATCAAGAAAATGCATGCAATATTATAATATGAACACAAAGTCAAATTCCTCTTTTAATCAGGTTTCTCTTTCATTCAATAAATTTTTACATGAAAGGTTATCCAGGTAAAAGCAAAAATCTCTTACCAATCTCCCGTTAATGGATGTCGGCTCATGGATGGTACATAATGAGTGTTAACTAAATCATGTCCTTTATATTCCCTCAAGTCTTCTTCTGAACAACTTAGAAGCCTTGTGATGTCCCCAGGCTGGCCACTCTGGTGGAAACTATGGACAAGCCCCACAGTCTGCCAATCAAAGTAGGATGTGCATTCTGTTGAAAATAAGGTATGTATTTTCGGGTGCCACTTTTCCGGTTCAGCGACTTCTTGCTTTTGTACATTAACTTCAACTTCTTTCTTTTGTACATTAACTTCAACTTCTTGCTTTTGTACATTAACTTCAACTTCTTGCTTTTGTACCTTAACTTCAACTTCCATCATTTGACGGCTTTTAGGAGTCAATTGTTTTGGTTGAGTTAGTTCCGCGAATGTTTTGCTTTTTAAGAAACTCAAATATTTTGACCACTTCGGTTTGGGGCAACCATGCGCCGCATGATGCAATAATAGACCTTCGTTCATGGTATTTATACATTCTATACTTAGAAATAGCGCCCTCCTTTTGTTTGGATCAGCTTCCAATTCTTTCACCTGCAGGAAAAGTATAAAATAGATAATTAACACTAACGACATCCTAATATAGGATTAAAGATCAATGCAACGGTCATGTTTAAGCGTTCTGAACATATTTAACGACTAACAATTCCTCAGATGAAAACAAGATGAATTGATTGGTGTCACCTTAGGAACTAATTTTATCGGTAATTAGTGAAGGTACTATGATTAGATTGGCCTACTGTGCAACTTTCTTCTAAAAGTTTCTACATGAAGAAGACGTACTAGTTGCTTTGATTCTACGCTTTTCTTAATACTCGATTATGGCTCAGACTGATTTGAGAAAACAAATGATGCAAAAGTTAGTTACAGAAGTTGGCAAGCTTTCACGCGGTATTCCAATCTAGCGAAAATTTATAAAACGTAAAAGTCACGAGAAAATCAATATCAGGAAATATTTATATCCACACCATTCTAGTTAGATTTTCAATTAAATTTACATTTGAGCATGACACTGAAATTCATCCATTTCGAGACAAACTATGAATTAACCTCTCTGGGATAAGGTGGTTCAGGGAAGAGCCGCCCACAATCATACACTATATTGTCGTCATGATGTTGTAATTTGCTGAAGGACCAATTCCCGACGCTAAAAGGCAAGCCATAGTGCATAAGAATGGGCTCAATGCCCTCTCGAGGAGTATAGCCTGGATAAATCATCAAGTTATCACTTATCTTGTGGCGGAGTCCCACCTGAACAATTAATTATAGAAACTATGAGAAGGATGCATCTAGAAACTTCTAAAGTTAAGAGACAAATATATAGAAAGGATAATTATTACCTCTGCAGCGCCAAATGAGTATCCATACATTTCGCTGATCCAGCCAGTTCCATATATATCACCGGTATAATTAGTTGCCCAATGAGCTTTATCTGCCCGCACTTCTTCAGTTTTTGATAGCCACATGGGTGCTAATGCTCGAAGATCATCTATGTGCATGGCTAAAAGCCCACCCACCTTGTCACACAGTTCAGGATGCTTTGTGTGCACTTTAGCTAGAACGTTGTCGCATCCAACCAAGTACCTGTCCAAGATATACACTCTTTATGAAAAAATTCTCTATGGTGTATGAGAAAGCCAGAAAAGTTTTATATCCTTATCGAAAAGAAGAAATCAAATAAATACAAAACATAAATCTTCATTTAAGAATCAAGTAATCCCTTTTTCGTGATTCTCTCTGAGATGACAAATGAACGATCTAGTACCTCACAATGACACGTTATAATTGGTTCATGGGAAGATAGGTGATAGACACTCAACAGGGAAGTGATTATTAGGCCAATACATGCGATAAGTAACAAACTCCGAGTGGATATGAGATTTCTAACGCGTGAAAGCTTTTTCAGGGACTAGTAGAAATCAGAACAAACAAATCATGAGTACATTTTCGTAAACAATTTTTTTGCCTTACTCTTTTAGCTATATTCACAAACAGATAGCTATCAATTTGAAATCCATACACCAACAGTTTTTAATTAAAAAACCACCAATGCCACAGTGATGGGATTTTTTGGGGTCCCCTCCCATCTATATAGAAACCCATGCACAACGAAATTACAAAGATCGAAATGCAGAAACCAATAGAAGATTATGTGTGGAATCTAACATTACTGAGATCTCTCAGAATTCACAAGCTCCTATTATTATACCTCAGTTAAATTACCACTGAATGAATGGACAGAGAATGCTAATTAAAACAGAATTTCAAATTGTTACCCATAATATGCAGCAACTGGTTTGCCTTTCTCTGCTCCAAGCTCCCACGGTATTATTGGACCTCGAATAATCTGATCTGCATCCAGAATAACTACCCAATCCACATTCTCTGCTTCTTTACTATGTTTAAGCCAGTGTACTACACCAGCTGGTTTATTAATTGCTGGATACCTGCCATAACCACAAAACAATTCCATTTCAAACAACCTTATAGACTACATGATCATCACAAACACACAAAATAGGGAAAGAATTGTAACAACATATATGTATAATGTGCATATACATATGTATTTAATTTCTACTTACCAATCACCAGTTTTGGGGTGCATACTCATTGAAGGCACCTCAAGTGTTGGCGCCAAGTCCATCCCTCTATATTTCTTCTTCTCTTCATCCGTACAGCTGAGCAGCCGTGTGATTGGGCCGGGCTGATGGGCTTTCCGGTAGCTGTGCATGAGGCCCACTGTTTGCCAATCGAAGTAATTCTGACACTCCACTGAGAACAGCGTGTGGATCCTATACGGCGCCGTCCCGACCGTCGCCGCCGCGTGGACCGATTCACCGCCGCTCATCGATAAACCAATCAACACCATCGCCACCGTCAATAAAGACAGAAATTTCGCCATTATCATTGTCACATAGCACGAAATTGGAATAGTTTTTCTGCGAAGAGATCTCAAATGTAAAATCTTGAAAAAGTCAAAAGGATTTATTTAGCTTCGTCTATTAATATCATTTTTGTTGGATTTCTTTAATTTGACATTGCCAGAGATGCAAGATCATGGGGAAATACATTTGGATTAAATATATATTATATTTATATATGTGAACAAGCTTTGTACTGATGACCTGTTAATCAGACTGGTTTTTAAAATTAAAATTGAATTTTTGATCGGAAAATTATGTTTGATCTTAGAATTTGCTCTCTCTCTCTCTCTCTCTCTCTCTCTCTCTCTCTCTCTCTCTCTCTCTTTTTTTTTTTTAAAAGAAAAATACAATCAGAATAATTCACACAGATCAATCTTGATAAATTTAAAGAAATTCCTAATTTGTAGATTGCTGACACAGTCTAAAAAATTAAATAGGGGTAATAAAACTTGTTTGACTTTGTGTGACAAGGCTTCGTCTGGATATTTTTTGGCCTTTTTTGTGATTTAATTTCAAGTGCGACAACTATCACTTCATCTCATATTTCCTTTTATTTGCAATTTCGGGAAGTAATTTATTAATTATAAAAATTATATTTTTCATTTCATGACCTATTCGAGTTCAATTTTGATTTTATTTATTATGTGTTTGTCACATTTAATCTCATAATTTTAAAAATATTTAACATTTAATTCTAATTAAAAAAATATGCAAAACCTTTATGCTCAATAATATTAGTCAATATTTTAACTGAATTCTTTTTAAAAAAAAAAATGAATGCATCTCACGAACTATATTCAATATCACAATATTTACACTTAATATCACTCAAAATTATGCACATAATCTTTTAAAAAGTCCGTCAAGTAACGAGTTAACTTTAATTTGGATAAAAGTTCGATTGGGACTAATGTTAGATATTTTAAATGAGATTAAATATAAAAATAACAAGAAAGAGATCAAAATTAAATTAGAATTTATTTATGAGATGAAAAATATCTACGTCCAATGCTGACCAGTTGATGAATCAAATACAGTACCATGTTAGAAACAACTTAGCATACTGTCTTCATCTTCTAATCTTTTCTGGAAAAAATAAATGTCGAAATGAAAATTAACTAGCAAATGAATCCTAATTCATGAGGATTTTTTTTTTTTTTTTTTTTTTTTATCTTGAGGTCTAATTGGTATTAATTTGTTGTTGCATGATATTCTGATTTAAACATGTGTTTGTGCAAATCTTTCTCAGGAAACTACTGTCATAATTTATTTATAAAACCTTGGTAATAAAATGTAAAAAAGGCAAAATACTAGGAAATTTAATTATCATTTTGATGTAATGTTATGAATAGGTAAGATAAACCGTGGACTTTCCAAATTGATTCCATCAACTTGGCTAAGTTTCACTTTCAGTATGGCAATAAATTATTAATTACATTATTCAACACCTAACTTTTCATTGAATAATTTGCAAATTTAAGTTGACCATTTTTTACTTGATCTCGGTACATGTTTTATATAATTTTTGCTGAAACTGCAATTTCTAGAGTTCATCTTCCCGTGTGATCTATACACAATAGAACCCCCCCTCATGGATAGCAAGAAATTGTTAGCACTCAATTCCAAATTTCCATTAACTGATATATTTAGCTCTCAACAGACTCACACACATATAATGTCCCATTTGATAGTGTACTATAAGATGTTAAAATTAGGGCCATTTAGTTGAGTAATAAAGTTTGTAACAGAATCAGTTAGCTTTTTAATCTGCATTTTAAGATCATGCCTTAAATGGAATGAGACGATGTACATAAACAAGAGTCAGTTTTTCACAACTGAACAAAACATTCTCACGCCAGCCTCATGTATGGGCAGTATCAGCAGCAACAACTGGTCTCATCACAGGATAGTTCATATCTAGACCAAGAGGTTTAGATTCTAATAGTAATGATCAGAAACAAAGTTGGACCACAAATGACACTGCTCAAAACGATACAATTGGCCAACATTTCAAACTCCTCCATATACCATAAATGTTGCCTCTCGTATTGAGTATCCATGAAACTAAAAGCATTCCAAAAATCAAGCATATGAAAAACACCATACGTCCAAGGACCAATATGTGATACTTGTAACTTTCATATACACAGTTCTGAAATTTTCAATCAGAGCTACCTTAATTCTAAAGCACGTGCTAAGACCATCATAATCAAGCAAAGTCTGATATATCATCAAGTTGATTTGAATGCTGTTAATAATATTATACAGAATGTGGTACATCAAGTAAGTAAAACTATCAAAAAAGAAACTGAAGCACAAAGAATTATAGCAACAAACAAAGATAAATATGACAGAATAGTCTCATCTTCAAGATTGGCGATTCAATGTTGAAGGTATATTGAGTATATTGGATAATACTAGAGATAGATCCCCACTCGACCCAGATCCTTCATGGGTTATGAATTCCGAACCTTTCATACGCTCACAACTATTTTTTCCACTAGATATATGGAAACTCGGCATTTTAAAACCGAATCTGAAAGGAAATTAAAAAAGCAAGATCAAAATTGAAAGGAAGCCAGATAATGAAGTCCAAGAACACCAAGAGCAAGATTCCAGCAATCACAAGCATACTCATCTTATTGTGCAAATTCCCATCGTAAACTACAAACTTCACATCCTCTTTATACAAAACAGAAGTAGAAATTTTGTATCATCTTAACCTAAAGTATTCAGAAAGGTATTATTTACAATGATGTTACCAGGTAATATGCACCATACTTATTCTAACAACATCATACATGTACAGCTCTCTTATTGATTTTCTTCTCTCAATATTTCGTCATCGTCGTCATCATCATCATCATCCAACTCATCTAGTATTGACTGCTTCACTGTCTTGCGGGATAGCCTCCTGTGCTTCTTGGGTTCCAATCTCGGTTCTGCTTGCTTCACACCGAATTCACCAACCTTTATCCTGAACATTCCATTTCAGAAGTAAGAAATTAAACTAAGAAAAAATTTACGGTCAATAATAAAGGGAGTAATAGTGTTAAAACTTATTCAGCACCTATAATTATTTTTCTTAATAGAATAAGTATCAACAAAGTAAATAAAAACGTCTAGATCCAATTCTAGTCACTAAGTGCTGGATATAGTTCCAAACAGAGAAATAGAAAGGTTATTCATAAGCATACATCACAAAATTATTACTCAAACAGAATTTATGGATTGCAGTAAAGAATATAAAAGTAGTACGAAGATATTATTTTCAAACCAGATTTACCTCACATCACTCTCTTTTTTTGTTCCAAAAGTCCTAAGTTGAACCTCCTCTCTGATTTTGATTTCATCAACCAGCTGGAAATAATATGTGTATCTTTCCCAATCCCCTTTAATAAGGCATCCTGGTTCACCAAGATGCAAGCAATCACTGAATGAACATTTCTTAGGTTCATTGTCTTTCAGAACTTTTCGGATCTGAAAAGAGTAGTCAAATATTCAGTTAAAATTCAACATAAATATGAAAGTCAATAGACAAATGGATGAGAAGAAATGTGATAATAGAAGATGAGTCAATTGCCGAAACCTCTGGAAAATGTTGAGCAAGGGATTGCTTTGTTACTTTCATCAAACTAGGCTGGTTAAATCCCGGGGTATCAGCAAGATATCCTCCTTCAGACAATGGAAGTAATGAAACATGTCGAGTGGTATGCTTTCCTCTTCCGCTTCTTGTTGACACTTCCCCAACACGCTGCTCTTCAAGCCACTTGCTGCCTAGAATCTGAACAAGTGATTTACAACAGGATAAAAAAAAAAAGAGTAAATACACAAACCTGCAGTCATGAACTATCATAGATATGCAACAGAAAAATGCATCACAAATATAACAGAGTAAACTTACAGGCTCCAACCAGTTATCATCCTCTGTAGCCCCAAGAGCACTTCTGTTGCTTCTTAAAGCATTGATCAAGCTTGATTTACCAACACCACTAGGACCAACAATTACAGATGTTTGGTCTCTCAGAATGAATTGCAGCGTATCCAGTCCTCGTTTAGTGTCGACACTACAAATAATTGGCTCATAACCCCAACTACGAAGTCGAGATTTCCAATCCACCAGCGTCTGTAAAAGTCGAATATCACCATAAAGTCAACAATGCCAACAACAAGGAAGCAGGCCAATGTAAGAAACAAGGAATATCGTACTTCTTTGACCTGTGTTAGATTTGAACCAATGGAATAGAGCATGACTCTGTAATTAGAACAACTCAAATCGAATTAAGTCTCCTAAATTTATATAGTTTACAAAAGAACAAAGCGGTTTCATATTCGCTTAAACTAACAAATCAAATTAAAAGCATTAGAATCTAACCAAAATAATTTATCATGAAGAGTCATAAACAATTGAAATGGAACCATATATTTGTGCAAATGCAACAAATTACCTTCAGAACACAGTCGTGCAATTAGGCAAGTATGGATAAATATTTAACGAATTGAGATGATTCAAATTCCGTAAAACTCTTTTACAGACCTAGAGCTGAACTTCCATATGCTTGACAGCTATCTAATCAATTTATATTGCACATCTTGAAGATAAGTTATCAACAAACACTAATAAAGTCCTGAAGAAGATTTAAATAAATTAGGCGGAATTCAGATTCCTTGTCTCATAATCAATGAAACCAAATAGTTCTAAACTATTCAAGTAAATCAACTTTTACATCTCTAACACTTAAGATAAAACCTAACCTGATCCAATTCAAATATTACATGCCTAATTAATTGACTAACTATATAGTCACGGTTAAGTAACTGCATATGCACAATAAGCAACTTAAACATTAGAACTGCGATTTCATACCGCTTTGCTAACAAGCTCTGCTTTGTTTAGTGCAAGAGTAAGTGGAATTCCAGTAGATTCAGCCTCCACGAGGAACCTAGTGAGTGTAAATGGTTCGATTTTCGGCTGCTCTAAGGAGAAAAGCACCACCAAATGATCCACATTAGCCACCGGAGGATCCAGAATCTCACTCTTCCTCTGAAACACATTCTCAATCATTCCTCTCCTATCCGTCCAATCAACCGATCCTACTAAAACCTTATCTCCTACAAGCACTCGCCTCTTTATCTTCTTCAACACCGCCTTCACCACGCACAGCAGTTCCACTCCGACGCTTCCAGAATCTTCTGAATTGACGACTACGCGCATGAAATTGGCTTGCGAGGAGGCGACGGTGCCGATGGCCTGGTTTTCAGAGAGCGGAGGCTTGTCGGAAGGGGAAAGAAGAGGAGAAAGAGACGAGAACTGGTTTGTGAAGGTTTCACGAGCTTTGAGTAGATTTTTCTGAGGTTGTTGCTGCCTTCTGACATTGCTAGGGTTTTGGTGGTGGCGAGTAGCGGCGGAGATGAAGCGGTGGGGGCGGAAGAAAGCGGCGGAGAGGAAGGGTGGAAGTTTCTGGCGGATGATTGAAATTGAAGAGATGGCCATGGTAAATGCGTGAGTGAGTGTGAGCACGGAAAGGGAAGAGAGAGTGAACTTTGGCTGATTATATGTCGATTGTTCTTTTACTTTGCTTTGTAACAGCATCTACCATTTTTTAATTCCAACCTTCTCTTGTTATTATTTATGAATGTTCGAAATTAAAGCACATTATAATATAGATAATATCAAGATTTGACTCATCTACAAATTTTCTCTAAATTGAAATGTGAATATTTAAAATATGTAAATATAAAAGTGCTCTAGTAACTGAAAAAATATAGATAAAGAAAATGTTCGAGTTTTGTAAAAAAAAATAATAATCATATACGTAATAATGTTGATAGTTGTGATATTTCAAAAGATATATCATATTAAGATGCATTTGACTCGATTTATTCGAATCTCATCATCCTCTTGAACATATCAATCTCACATCCCTTATTCTATACTGCCTTGTATCCTATCAAGCATCTATGTATAATAGAGGATGTTTGAGGCTCTCAATATTTGGCAGATAATATTGTAACCCATTTAGTTGTTCCTCAGTCTCTCATGTCATTTAGCTTAGACTTAATAGTTTTTTTCGTTCATGGGCATTGAAAATCTTGTTAAATAATGCTATCAAGTTTACACCTCCAAAATCCTACAAATTAACGATCTGTTCACCATGGAAAATGAGATGCATCAAACCATGTACGTACATTATTAGCTAGCCATGAGATACAACGTCCTGACTTTTGTCTTTGGGGCAACTCTTCTTTTGTTTACTTCCAAAACCTACAATTACTTCGAATATTGTTATAATCATAAATTAATCCGGTAAAATATTGGGTTATGTGGACTTGCTTGAAAGTTAGATAAGATGTGAACAACTAGTTGAAACATTGGGAAAATCTTGATCAATAATTCATCAACTTAAACTACTTTAATTTTTATTATAAAATGGGCAAATTATATAGAAAATATTCTAGCAAAAGAAAGTCAATTTTCTTGCAATCATTTGAATAAGATACCTACCTGTATTATCGCTAGGATAGAAGACATTTTTAGGACACAAGTACATTGGATAATTTTTGTTCAAGAGTCTTTTATGTTTTTAATTTTTTTTTTTTTTTTTGAAGTACTGAAATCATGGATATGTGGGAAGTTCAAAATGAATTCTCACTTTAATATTGACTTTGACGAATAAATTCTGGTATTTTTCGAATTTTTTAATATCTTTGTCGAAACTCGAAATTTCCAAAAATTTAAAATAATATTTTATTTTATTTTACTTTCTAAGCTTTTTTAATATGAATATAAGTTTATAAATGAATCTCTATTTACTATGAACACTATCAAAAAAATGTGGCATACCTTCATGTTACGAATTTGAATTGCTTATAATAAAATAAAAATATATATGATTCTATTATATAATATTTCATCAATCTTATCCTTATTAAATTTGAACTGTAGCATTTTCTCAAAGTATAAAACGTTTTTTGTTTCAATTCTTGAAAAATAATTACTTGATGAAAATAATCTTTTAGGTAATGCCAATGCGATTAGATATGGAGCATTAGTCAAGTTTCAATCATAATATAATTGATCATCATAAAAATTTCAAATAGTTATAAATGATACTTTGAGGTAAAATTGTGATACTTTGTATTAATGAAGTTCTTATAGATTTTCTTATTACTTTAGTATCAAAATACTATTTATTTTATATTTTTCACAATAGATTTTAGTCATACCACTTAACAAAACTACTGTACATATATTTAAAATATAATTTTACTAATGTAAAAGATACATAAATATGTTAGGTATAAAATATGTTATTTTTTTTTATAAAATTAAAATTCCAGATATCCCTAAAATTTTCATCAAAAGTTTAATAAATTTACCACTTCGAAAATTGTACCGATACTGAAACTTAATACATCGATTGTCATAAATGGATGGATTGGGCCGTATATTTCCAAGTGATCAATACATATGTATTGAGAATTAGAGTCCATATATTCTACATGTAAAGCACAATAAGAAACTTAAGGGTTATATAGGCTATAGAGTGTTAAGAAGTGAGCCCAAATAAAATGACTACAGAACTTATGACCATTTAAAGGTGCTTGATGCTATCTTGAATTTTGATGAGAAAAATGAAAAGAACAATATTAACGTGTGCCTCAATTATAGAGTACTTTGTGCTTTATTTTTTTTCAATACTCTTTCTTTCTTTCTTTTTCCCCTTTAAGAATCTAGAACCAAAAAATGCCTAATAAAATCTTTGGAATAAGATCTTATCAGGACAAATGAAAAGATCTTATAAGCTCCCAAAATGAAATATAGGGAACTTATAAGCTATTAAAAAAAATAGTTAAAGGCATATGAATTGAATTTTTTTAAATCTTATCAAGTCTATTTATTTTGGTCATGTTAGTTATAAGATATTTGTAGGGCCATTTTCTTAAGATTAATCAACTGAGATATTATCAATCTCAATTCTCTTCCCAAATTCTTTGTGGCGTGTATAAGTTATATCTTTAGTTTATGCAACCAATGCACCACACAATCAAACTCTTGTAAATTTCAAGACATTTGACTATCAATTTTTAGGCTTTTTTGGTCAATAAAATTGCTAGGGAAAGAAATATTAAACATAAGAAAAATTATTATTTTTTGTTTAGTTACTACTTACTAGACAAAATAAAAATAGGAAGAGTATAGTAATTTAAAACTCCTAAATGATGAGGAAAATGGTGAACAACAAAGAGTTTCTCCTTTTCCTTTCCTTTTTTTTTTTATACCAAAATCCTTAAACCAAATGTTAAGTTTTTGTATAAAATTAGCCAAACGCCTTCAAAATCATTGGAAAAACTTTTAGAAATCTAGAAGCAAAAGAACACAACGGCAGCCATAGTATTATGGAAGACACCAATTATGCGCAGGTTTAAGTTTTTTAATGAGTGGGGATCACTTACATTTTAATTTTAATTTTGCTCGGCCACACGTGACATGAGACCCGAACTCAATGTTTTGGTAGAGTTTGGGTTAAATAATTACCCCCGTGTCATTTATTTCAAACAAAGACTTGAATTTTAGTCGAAGAAAACTCGAACTGTACTCTTTAAAAGTATATATCAGTCATTTGCCCAAACAAAATTAAATTTTACCCCTTAAAAATACTCGTGAATTTTTTATTTGACAAAATTGAATTTTGCATGGGGTCATTTACCCAACTCCGACTCGATCCAAAGCGCATGCAACTTGTCAGGTCTAACTATTTTCAGATTTTGAGTTAGATTCGAATTACATAATATAACTATGTTTGTTTATGTTTTTGAAATTCAATTTCAAGATTTCAAATCACAAAATCTTAAATCTACTTAACACACCAAATTTTCATCTCAATTTCCTTTTTTCAACTCTACTTTTTCAATCTCCAATACTAACTACCTATCAATCAACACATCAATCATTTTACACATTCATCAATTACAATTAATATATACATTATTTTACACACTCATATATATATATATATATTATTTATTTAAATAATCATTATAAAAACAACTAATTCAATTATTAAACATCAACCAATCATCATTGATTTCACACATTACAATTTTTAACCGAATTATAAAAACATAAACAAACACCTACCATTTTCACACGAATTTCGATGGTACACCATACTTTTTCTACCTATAATTTACGAATCTGAGTATTGCTCGCTTATTAATAGTCTAACCGGGCTTTGAGCCAAATGATGGTAGGCGGAATTGTGGAAATTGACCCAGTCGAAATTTTCTACACAAGGACCCACCATTATAGCCACCTTCCTCAGCCACAATAGAAAGACTTTCAAAAGTTTGCTGCTGAGGCTGAGCTCAACCGGGGCCGGGCCCATAACATCGTCTGACAAAAGCGATTTGTGGGCTGACTCCACATCAACTTCCATTAGTGTAATAATATAAAAATTATTTTGTGTGAATTATCAAACAACCGCCCACTAAACCTTAAACTCAAAACTACCCCAATTAAAACCTACACAAATTATGTATGTAGAAGTGGGAAAATATTGGTAAAAAGACACGTACTCATTTCATTCACTAAATTAATTTGAATTATACAATAAAATACTAATAAAAACAATTATAATAATGATGTAATGAATTAATAATAAAAAGAAGAGGTCGACGAAAACAACGTATCCCTATTGAATAGAGATATGGAAGAGCAAAGTTGAATTTTATAGTAACACATAATTATTGAGCATAAAAACAAATGACTAATACCACTCTCAGAAAGAGACAGTTTGAAATAATTTCTTGTATTTCCTTGTGTACAAATAAGACCTGATTGTGTAAGAATATTATCGCAGAGCTGAGATGAAGAAGGATCGCAAGAAACGCAGCGGTTTGATATCCTGGGGTATCATTTTTTTCTGGTGCACCCTCATCATCCTCTTCGTTTCCGGTTTCGCTTTCTCCACTCTCCGCCTCTTTTTTACTGGTAATTTCTTTCTTCCATTATATTTGGTATTTCATATTTGCGGCTCTAATCGCTTTTGATTTTTCCTTATTTTAATTAATCTTCTGTAAATTTCGGAGATTACTGCTCAACTTCAGTTCCTTCCGGCATGTTTTTTAGCTTAGAAAGATCACTTAGTGAAAGTAATTAAAATTATAGCAGCAGTATACAACAGTATTATACGACGTCAGTTAATGATATTTTTCTCTTGTTTTGGGTTTGAAGCAGAAAGTTTTCACCCGAAAGTGGTATCCAAACGGAATATTCCGGCGATAGAAGCGATATCCGGCGATGGTTCTGTTTCTCCGGCGCTCTCGATTCAAGAGACGGTTATTTTTCCTGACCAGGCTGTGATTTTCCTAAAATACCCTCCGTCAACGGTCTTATTGACCAAAGGTGCCGTCAACTGTACATATTTACCCCTCAACTCATCGCAGCCGCAGCTCGAGCTTTCACCAGTGTCACTTGACGACGTTGAGTATGAAAACCACCAGATCGTCCGGTGCCCACCGCTTCCACGTGGCACGATCCTGACCCTTGCGGTAAAGCACAACGGTTACCTCAAACCGGGCCCCACATATCGGTGGGATTCTTTAGCTTATGAAGCCATGATTGATAGGGATAATTCAACTATTGTTTTTGTAAAGGGACTTAATCTACGGTCTGGAAGAGCAGCTGACCCGTCAAAGTTCAAGTGTCTGTACGGCTGGGATTTGTCCAAGCCTAAGTTTGTATTATGGGCTGATGCTGTATCTGTGGCCCAAGAAATTGTGAGGTGCAGGACCCCTATGACAGTACTGAACAGCCCACAAAGATTTGGTCTGAGCGGTGGTAATGATTCGATGAAGGTTTCGGTTCGGGTGGTTGGTAGGCGGACCCTCGATTCGGTCGCACGTGTGAAGCATCGATCGGGCCCGAGATTACCCTCACGTGATAAACGATATGAAATGTGTGTATGTACAATGTTGAGGAATCAGGCTCGGTTTCTGACCGAATGGATCATGTACCACTCTCACATAGGGGTACATCGTTGGTTTATCTACGATAACAATAGTGATGATGATATAGAACACATTGTGGACTCACTTGCTACTGCAAATTACAACGTGACACGCCATGTGTGGCCTTGGATCAAGACTCAAGAGGCGAGTTTCGCACATTGTGCATTGAGGGCCCGCGATTCGTGCGAGTGGGTTGGGTTCATTGATGTTGACGAGTTCTTTCATTTGCCTTCTGACTCGTCGCTACACGACATTATAACAAATCAATCTAGGCCTATTGAGGTAGCCGAGCTTCGGATCCCGTGCCACAATTTTGGGCCATCGGGCCTCGAAAAGCTCCCGACAAAAGGGGTGACGGTCGGATACACGTGTAGACTGGCTGCCCTCGAGAGACACAAGAGTATAGTGAAGCCCGAAGCGTTAAATTCATCTCTAATCAACATGGTGCATCATTTCCATCTAAAGCCTGGTTTTCGACTTGTGAATATGAACAAAAGTGCATTGGTGATCAATCACTACAAGTACCAAGTGTGGGAAGTATTCAAGGAGAAGTTCTATAGAAGGGTGGCAACATATGTGTCTGATTGGCAGCAAGAGAGAAATGTGGGGTCCAAGGATCGGGCCCCCGGTTTAGGAACCAGAGCTATCAAGCCATCGAATTGGTCTATGAGGTTTTGTGAAGTTAACGATACGGGTTTAAGGGATCGGATACTCAAGACTTTCACCGACTCGAAAACCGGTTTGTTACCGTGGGAATATCAGCCCAATGGTAGAAGCGAAACATAGGAAACAGAGGACTATGTTTTGCCCAAGCTGCTATTCTTTTTGTTGTATGTTTTACTTCATACATGTAGATAGATGAACTTGATTCATTATATTTGTAAATATGTTTATGAATGATCAGAAAAGTTACTCAATTTTGATATATGTATTTAGAGGTACTTTGGATGAATATTTTGGTCTTTGTTACTAAACTAGGAGGAGTGTCACCGCGCAATGCGCAATGATGCTGCCGGTGCGTATAATATTTTGTTAAAAATTATTTTTGATTAGTTATTGGTAAAGAAGACGTGCGTTGCACTTGATTCATTCTGATATTTAAGAAATATATAATTTAAATAAAAATGAATATTAATATGTATTATGAATATAAGAGGTTTCATTCTTAATAATAATATACATAAAATAATTTATACGAATATATTACAAATTATCTTAAAATAATAGTTTGATTGTACAAACTATGGGTTGAGAAAGATGGTACGTAGTGATACAAAGTCCAATTTTTTCTAGTTGTGCTATCTTATTTAATTATAACTATCTACACGAGACATGTCCTACATAGGATTTCTGTTGAGTTATGGAACCTGAAGAACTGTAAACTGGGCCACAACTCTCACCGATCCAACTATTTTTGAGGGTATTTTAGTCTTTACGTAATCCTTTTCTTATTAGGTTACGAATATTGTATAAATAGCCCTATTCTCTCATTGTAACATTCTTACGAAAAATATAGTGAAAATTCTGGCTTGGCAGCGCCTCTAGATGTAGTCAAAATTCTTTTGACGAACTGGGTAAACAATTCGTGTGTTCTTTATTGTGTTTTTTTTTTCGTGTGTTTATTCATAATTGGCATCATATTCCTAACAACTAGTATCAAGAGCTTTAGGTTGAGTGTGAGCGGATTTGATGGGTGAAGGAAAAACGCCGATTGAAAAGTTTGATGGGACGGACTTTGGGTTCTGGAAGATGCAGATCGAAGATTATCTGTGTGGTAAAGATCTGGATCAGCCCCTTGGTGATAAGCCGTCGGATATGAAAGACGAAGAGTGGATGGTGCTTGACGGGACGGACTTTGAGTTCTGGAATATGCAGATCGAAGATTATCTGTATGGTAAAGATCTGTATCAGCCCCATGGTGATAAGCTGTTGGATATGAAAGACGAAGAGTGGATGGTGCTTGACAGGAAGGCGATGAGTGTAATCCATCTGCGCTGTCACAGCTGTCACAGAACGTTGCGTTCCATACGACGAAGGAGACAACTACCAAGGGTATTCTGAATGTTTTAGCAGACATGTACGAGAAGCGATGCGCAAACAAGGTGCATCTGATGCGGCGTCCCTTTGACCTAAAGATGTCAGAGAGTACTGTGGTGGCTGAGCATCTTAATGAGTTCAATTTGATAACAGCCCAATTGAGATCAGTTAAGATTGATTTTGATGACGAGGTTAGAGCCCTAATTTTGTTGTCTTCTCTACTTGAAAGTTGGGGTGGAACGGTTACCGATGTTAGTGCTTCAGCAGGGAAAGAGAAGTTGAAATTTGACGAAGTAAGAGATCTGATTGTGAGTGAAGAAATTTGACGAAGGCTAAAAATCTTGAGGTTATTGAGTTAGATATCTCTAACTCGGGTGGGAGCAAAGTTACGCAGAATGATGAGGTAGCTATTGAAATAGAACCTAGTACTCTGACACTTCCGCTGTAGAGATCTAGCAGACAACGTCATGCACCAGATAGGTATTCGCCCTCTTTACATTACGTATTATTGACTGATAGTGGTGAACCTGAATGTTATGCAAAGGCTAGTCAATGTGAGCATGGGGGCAAGTGGAAACTTGCGATGGATGACGAGATGAACTCTCTAAAGTCCAATGATACTTGGGAACTTGTTGAGCTTCCAAAGGAAAAGAAAGCTTTGCATAAAGGAAAATCCTGATTGTAGTCCCACCCGATAGGGCCATTTTCAAGTCAGTCCCGCGCTTTATGAGTTTTTAGAAAGTATCCCAATAATTCCGATTTTGTTGCAAACTTGGTCCCACAGTTCTGTCAAAGTTCATCATCAGTCCCATAACTTTGAAAAAGTTACAAGTTGGTCCCATAATCTTGAAAATTAGCCGAACAAGTCCCATTTCCGTTATCTTTTCTGTTAGAGTTAACGAAAGTTTCAAAATGGTCCCATACTTTTTGAAAAATGGGGGAAAATCACATCTTTCTTCTTTTAACTTGATACTTAACACAATTTTTGTCTAATATCCCCGAATCAGGCCCAACATGCTTCCGAAATAAAAGTAAACATTCATAAATTCATACCTCTGTTTGACCTCCTTATTGCCGGGAATTCCAATCTCTGGTTTTACGGACTCGCTCCAACCACTCGACCGCAGAAGGTGGTTCGTAAGTCTTAGCTCTTTCAGCAATATAAAGCACAACCCTATTTCGTTTCCTACCTTAGGGCGTACGAGGTATTACAAGATAAATGTTTATTTGAAGTTCTGAAAAACAAGTTGTACAAAATCCTCAAACTTTTATTGATGAAATAAAATTAAAATTACATATTATATTCTACTCCGCTATTGGAGGAGATAATTTTTTAACGGGTAATTGCTTTTTTAGTCCCACAACTGACGCCATTATCAATTTTGGTACCGCGCTTGTTGGTTTTCTCACTCTCAGTCCCATATGTCGTCAAATCTCTCACTTTTGGCCCGTTGACCAACTTCTGTCAAGAAATAGACGGAGCCACGCACGTGAGACGTGCGTGGCTCGTTAATGGACCCAATTAAGCGGGAATTTGACCAAAATTTCCCCCTTTTTTATTTTGACCCAATTTTGCCCCAATTAAGCGGTCAAAAGGACCAAATGTGATAAACAATTTTCCCAAATCGTAAACACCCACAAACCCTAACTCATTTCAGCAAAAATCGAAACAAGATAACGATCAGGATTTAACCAAGATTGAAGGTGCATTACGATTTTCAGCAAAGAAATTGAAGGTTCAAGTACGAATTTGAGGAATGTCACGAGGAGACAACCACCCCACAAATTATTGTAAGTTTTCTTAGGGTTTATTGTGATTTTGTACGAATTTCTGTGGGTGGTCCAAAATTGTGATCCAAGTCCCATGTGGGTGTTCCAAAATTGTGATTTGGGTGGTCCGAAATTGTTTATTTTTGTGCAATATACCCAATACCCAATATAAATTTGTTTTTTTTTTTGAAAAAAATGACCAATGTACTTTTCTATTGTAGTTGTTGTTTGTTTTATTGTATGTAGGACTAGTGGGCGTTTTTTATTCATTATTGTTGCTGCTTCTAGGGTCAAGAAGACCCCACACATATTAATATAGTAGTTTGTTTTATTGGTGTTGGTGGTCCTGTTTATTGCTTTTTGTGTTTGTTTATTGCTTTATTGAAATTTGGTTTGTGTATTGTTTTGCAGGTGGAGATGCTCCTGCCATTACAATTGTAATTCACCATGGGGGCCAGTTTAATCTAAGGGAAGCAAAATACAATGGTGGAAAAGTTAGTAAGTTTTACTCGGTGGGATTAAAGTCTATAGGTTTTGATTATTTGGATAGATTGTGTCAGACTTTAGGGTATAAAGGAGAAAAGAGGTACTTCACTTTAGAAAAAGATGGGTTTGTCTTAACTAAAGAGTCTCATCATGTCCTTGAATTGTGTCTTTTACATGAAATAGATAAGGAGGTGGATATCTATTTAGAGTGTAATACAGTTGGGACTTCTAGTGGTTATGTTGAGGAATCAGAATGGGGGATAGGGTCTGATAGTGAGTATGAATCATTTGAAGACAGTGACTATGAAATTGATATTGAAGACATTGAAGAAGATAATGAAGTTGAAGAAGAACAAGATAACGCAGACAATGATGTTAATACTCTTGATGAGGATGTGGATGATATAGAGTCAAACTCTAGTGATTTTGATAGTGGGAAGGATTCTGATGAGGATAGAGTTGAAAGGTACCCTGTTTTCAGTACACAAGACACTTTTAATCCTGCTTTTAAATTGGGCATGTACTTTAGCTGCAAATCTGAATTTAGACAAGCTGTTCACTCTCATGCAATTGTAACTAGGAGAAACTTGAAAATAACCAAAAATGATAAAAGAAGAATATATGCTAAGTGTGTTCAGAAAGGGTGTGAGTGGAGAGTCCATGCCTTAGCTCAACGAGATCAATCTAGTTTTCAGATTAGGGAATACCATCCAAAGCACAATTGTGTCAGTTCATTCCATATAAAAAACTGTAAGTCATCTTGGTTGGGGAGAAAATTTGAGAGTGCATTTAAAAATGATCCAAATAGGGATATAGAGGGATTTAGGTTGGATGTTAGTCAACACATGAAGGTCCATGTCTCTAAAAATCAAGCTTACAGAGCCAAATGGAAAGCTTTAATGAAAATTGAGGGTAACTCAACTGAACAATACTCCAAACTGTGGGATTATGCTGAAGAACTAAGAAGTTCTAATCCTAATTCCACAGTTATTCTGAAAGTAGCAGAAGCTGATGAGAGTGGGCAACATAGGTTTTGGAAATTTTATGTTTGCTTTCAGGGACTAAAACAAGGGTTTCTTTCTGGGTGTAGACCAATAATAGGGGTAGATGGGTGCCATTTAAAAGGGCCTCATGGTGGGATATTACTGGCTGCAATAGGAATTGATCCTAACAACAATTCATATCCTATTTGTTATGCTGTAGTAGGTTCAGAAACCAGGGAATCATGGGAATGGTTTCTCACCTTGTTGAAGCATGATCTTAACATTCAAAATGAACATGAGTGGACTTTTATGTCTGATAAGCAAAAAGGATTAATTCCTATTTTTGAATCTGTTTTCCCCCAGTCACATAATAGGTTTTGTGTTAGACATTTGTATGGAAATATGAAAGTTGCAGGATTTCAAGGAATTGCCTACAAAAAGGCTTTGTGGAAGGCTGCTAGAGTAGGTACACCTGAGGAATTTCAGACTAAGATGAAAGAAATGGCTAAGTTAGACATGAAAGCAGTTGAATGGCTAAGTGACAACCACCTTGTAACTGGAGTAAGGCATTCTTTAATGAATTTCCTAAGTGTGACCTTTTACTAAACAATCTATGTGAATCATTCAATTCTAGCATTCTTGAAGCAAGGCAGAAACAAATATATACTATGTTAGAGTTGATTAGGGAATTCTTAATGAAAAGGCTTCAAAAAAAATAGAGATGACTGTAGGAGATGAAGAGGGAGAATATGCCCTAAAATTAGGGCACTTTTATTGAAGAATGGAGAAAAGGTTGGTGATTGCATCCCTGTGAAGTCCACTGATGTTCATTATGAAATTTCAGGATATGATGGATCTAAATGTAAAGTAGACCTAGAGAAACATACATGTTCATGTAGGAAGTGACAACTATCAGGAATACCTTGCAAGCATGCAATTAGTGCTATTAATTGCCAACACTTAGAAGTTGAAGATTTTGTGGACTCTTGTTACACTGTAGAGACCTATGCCAGGGTATATGAAACTTGTATATACCCTATCAATGGTCCTGAAAAATGGAGACAAACAGGGCTAGTACCTCCAATACCACCAACTAATGCAAGAGGTGCAGGCAGACCACCCAGGGCAAGAAGATTGGAGATTGGTGAAACTGCAAACAAAACAAAAAAAATAAGGATCAGAAAGAGAAAAAATGCTGCAACCAAACTAAAGAGGAATCAGTATACTGTGAAATGCAGATTTTGTGGTGAATCTGGACATAACAAAATGGGGTGCAATAAGAGGAAGGAATCTGAATTAGGGTTGAGAGAAGAGAATGTGGCAGTTGAAGAGAATGTGGAGGGTAATGTGGAGGAGAATGAAGAAGAAAATTGGGAACAAATAAGCATGGAAGTAAGTAATTTGGAGGCAATAGGCTGCTTTGATTCCCAACCTAGTGTGCAAATGAACACCATAGCTACTGAAGAACCAAATAAACTAACTGTGAGTTTAAAATTCTATACATTTTACATTCTATGTACTAATTTACTTTATCAAAACAGTAATGACTAGTTTGATTTTGCAGGCAAGAAAAAGAACAAGAAATGTTGAAGATGTCAATAAAAAAAGGAAGAAATCAGTACAAGTAAGTGCAATATTTGATAGTTAAAATATTTTATTTTAAATACCAATTCTAATACTTGATTATGTGTTTTTAATAGGTGATTGCTAGTGGCCCAACTGATCCAGCAGATGCTGCTGCTGCTGCTCCAACTCCAGCAGCAGTTGCTACAAAGGCAAAACAGAAAGAAATAAAGGGAAAGAGGAAAGTGAATTTTGATGTTGCAGTACATGTAAGTGCTATTTTTGATAGTTAAAATATTTTTTGATAGTTAAAATATAAAATATTTCAAATGCTGCAGTAAATGTAAGTGCTATTATGTGTTTTTACTAGGTGATTGGTAGTGTTCCAACTGATCCAGCATCTGCTGCTGCTCCAACAACAGCTGCTTCAACTCCAGCAGCAACTGCTACAAAGGAAAAAAAGAAAGAAAAGAGTAAAGGGAATTCTGATGATGCAACTCTAGCACCTGCTCCAAAGGGGAAAGGAAAATGCATAAGGGGAAAGGGGAAAGGGAATAATGATGTAGCTGAAACTACAGCAGCTGGTCCACCAATGCCAACCACAAAGGAGAAAGGGAAAGAAGCTGCATCAAGGCCATTTGTCTTTGGTAATGTTCCAACCCCATATTTTGGACCAAGGCAATCTTCAGCAGCTGGTGCACCAAGACCAAGGCCATCTTCATCAGCTGCTGCATCAAGGCCATCAACCTCTACACTAAGGACATCTTCATCAGCTGCTGCATCAAGGCCATCAACCTCTACACTAAGGCCATCTTCATCAGCTGCTGCATCAAGGCCATCCATCTATAAGGTGATTGAAAAGGATTTCAAATCTTTTGTAACAATGAAGAGCCTAAATGCTGCACTGGAGACTAAGAAGAAATTGAAGTTCGACAAAATTCAAGGAAATGAAAAGAATGCTTAGGGACCTAACTACTTTCTGCATTTTGAACTAGTTTTTTGATGTATTTGAACTAAACATGTTGTATTTTGAAGTTGAACTTGTTACATCTTGGAATTATTTAATGTGCTGAACTTGTATTTTGAACTTGTTGCATATTGGAATTGTTTTGGACATGGAATTGTTGTTGTATTTTAATGTGTTGAACTTGTATTATTGAACTTGTTGCATATTGGAATTGGATTGGTGTTGCAAAATCAGTATACTAGAATTTAGCTGTGCAAATTTAGATATGTTGCTGTGCAAATTTAGCTGTAAACTTGATTAGCTGTGCAAATACCAGTACATGCTTGGTTGGTTGAGCTGTGCAAATTTACAGCATGCTTGGTTGAGCTGCGCAAATTTAGTGACTTCTTGGCAAATTCAATTTCACATTCATACATAGTGATAAAGCATATTACAATCACATCCTACATCAATACCATGAACCATCTAAATTAAATTACAAACTAACACATATGACAAGTACAATGATAAACACAAGAACTATCAAAAAGACCAATAAACACCTAAAATAGCTTATTCTATGTTGCAGTTGGTCCTCCTTGTGTTGCATTACCTTCACCTTCTCACTCAAAAATTCCACCATAAGCATTAATTCGGGTATCTGAGACTCAAGCTTATCACATCGATTACGAAGATCGGGTATCACCATTTTTGATCTATAGCACATTGGTGGGTCTTCCCACAACCGAAATTGACAACCACCTGTTTCGCAGCCATGATACCTCCTGCCCGGATCGGAATCACTCCATGAAGTCTTCAAAATAGTCGGCCTTTTACATAAACAAACAATCTGACCATTTGGGCGAAATGAATTCTTTGAAAGTTTCATGTGTGAGGTGAGGGAAATGTCGACTGCTTTGAAAGTGTCGACTGCTTTAATTCTTTGAAATGGGGGGAAATGTCGACTGCTTTGAAAGATTGGGAGAGAAAAGGGGAAGAATTGGGGAAAATTGAGAATTAAAGGAGGCAAAATTAGGTCAAAAAATAAAAGGGGGGAACTTTGGTTAAATTCCCGCTTAATTGAGCTCCACTAACAGCCACGCACGTCTCACGTGCGTGGCTCCGTCTATTTCTTGACAGAAGTTGGTCAACGGGCCAAAAGTGAGAGATTTGACGACATATGGGACTGAGAGTGAGAAAACCAACAAGCGCGGTACCAAAATTGATAATGGCGTCAGTTGTGGGACCAAAAAAGCAATTTACCCTTTTTTAACCTCTCATATGAGGACTTACAAATTGGGAGAAATTCTCATACACTCGAAATTTAAAATACAGAAAAAAAAATATTACAATAAAGAAAAGGGAATATGTTGAGAAGAGTTGGAAATTTTCTGATGATCTTCCATCTGCTTCATTCTCTCCTTTTATAGCCTTCAGCTGCGGACTCCAAAGGCGGATTCCAACTTGTTTTAATTTTGAATACGTCATTGCTTACGTATTCATTTTTGGTTTTGTTCCCCACTTGTTTGAGTGGGTGCTCAATAATTCTCCCACTTGCTTGAGTGGCTCCTCCATAACTTGATGGATCATGGCCTTTATTTATTGCTCGTGACCTGTCCTTGTCTTGATGGCGTCTTTGCATTCTTCATTTTTCTTGTATTTTTCAGCTGTTTTTTTTTCCAGCTGTTTATCTTTTCCCAAAATTACATTTTTACAAATGTGATTTTTCTATTGAGCCTAATTTAATTAGCCTCTCCTCTGTCTCTTATTACATTTAAGTGTTTTTACCGAGCTTTGTGAAAACCCCTCGGTTGACTTGTCTTTTTTTCCTTATCTTGCTTAGGTTCGGGCTTTTCCTTCATAACTCTAATCCTAGTTCCGAATAAGGATTTATCTTGGAACTCGCAACTTGAGCATATGCGATTATGTCACTGATCAACATGCATCATGTTGCATGTCTTCTTCCGTGTGTTTTCCGTTGCGGGTAACTTGTTCTTCCAAATTAACGTCCTCTTCTGTTCGAAAAGGTTTTTTGCAAATTCGGTACTTTTTCCTGTCATAGAATTTAACAGGAATGATCCATTTATTTTATTAGAAAAAATCTTAAATGGATACTTGACTTGTTCATCTCAGTTAGACAGACCCAAAATCCCTAGGCTCTTCGGGTAGAGATTTCATCTTCACTAATTGAGACTACTAGGGGTGCTTCTCTCGTTTCGACCTTAACTTTGTGGAAGGCCACCATATCGGGTCTTTATAGCTTCATGAAATGAAATGTTGGATGAGACCCTTTTTCTGCAATTTCTGGAGCAATTGATAAGATTTTTTTATCTCCAGAATATCTCCTCTTTTAAGATGTGGATTATTCTGCCATGAGTCATACACAGCTCCACTTATCCATTCCGGTAATTTAGAAATTTCTGGAAAACCTGGTGCCGTAGTATGTATTGAGGCAAGTGCCCCAAAATCATACCATTCTCGGACCTCGTCAGGCTTAGATCCTTCGAGCATCCAAACTCTGGAATATTTCCCTGATGTATCAATCAGAGTTTTTCCAGGATTTATTCCTTTTCTCGAGACAAGTTTTTCCCATGATCTTTGGTAAACCTACCAATGTAAATTAATTTCATTAGTATTAACCTTAGATGTGCTTGTCTGTGGCCTAAGGTTAATCTCTCCCTCTTTTACCCCAGAGGTGCTGGGTTGACTTGGATCAACTGGAGATTTCTCTTCCTCTTGTCCAAATGGTTCCCCTTTATCAGAGTCTGATATGGGACTTGTGCAAGCAGTACTTGAATCTGCCGCTCTCTTAATTCTCGGGTCATCACCGAAGTAGATGCCTTTCGAATTGGTTCTTGCAATGCCTCAAACAAGGATCCTGAGGCATATATTAAACTTCTGATTGAATTCTGGACAATGTCCAAATTAACTCGTTGTATTTGTCCAGCTGCCTCAGCGTTAACTGATAGCTGGCCAAAGTGCTTGTCTAACTCCTCAAGGTTTTCCCTGAGATGCCTATACCTCTTAAGGATGGAATCTGCTTCAGATGTTTCCATCTCTTGTTAGGAAATCTGCAATTATATTTTCATGAGATTTCACAATGATAATATCAAAACAATAATATTGATATTCTGCTTGCCATCTCATAATACGAGCCTTTTCTATTTTTTATTCTAATTTGTTTTTTAGAAAGGCTTTAAAATTCGTATTATCAACTTTTAAAATAAACTTCTTTGCTAAGAGAAATAATGGCCATTTTTTAAAAGCCTTCCAAACAGCAAATAATTCCTTTTCATTAATATGCCAAAGTAAGGCTTGTTGTTCCGTGAACAACCCTCCTACATATCTACAAGGTTCTTCCCCTGTAGTAGTCTTTTTCATTAGTACCGCTGCCCAATGAAAATCATTAGCGTCCGTATAAACAACTAAATCATCATTATCCTGAGGAATTGCGAGTTTTGGTAAATTATTACAAACTTGTTTTAGCTCGCGAATTCTTTGAGTGTGAATTTCTTCCCACTTTCACTTTGAACTTTCTGTTTCTTTTAAAAGAGGTCGAAAATCCTTTCTGTATTTCGCAAGGTTTTTTTTGATAAAGATTCCTGCGAAATTAACAATTCCTAGAAAACTTTGAAGTTGTTTTTTATCTTTAAGAATATCGGAAAAATTGCGTATTTTTTCCACGATGTGTTCTTGAAGTTCAATACCTGCTTCGTCAATAAGAATACCAAGAAATTCAACCTTATTGACTCCAATAATTGCTTTCTTTTTAGAGAGCACTAATCCCTCCCTATGACATGCATTGGAAAAAATCTCTAAATGTTTAATATGTTCGTTCATATTTTTAGATGCAATCAAAATATCATCAATATAAACATACATAAATTCAAAATAATCTTTAAAAAGATTATCCATTTTTCTTTGGTATATTTGCGGTGCATTGGCAAGGCCCATAGGTAGCACGTTCTAGATATACTGACCTTGTAGTGTAGAAAATGCTGTATATTTCCTATATTCATTTTCTAACTTAATCTGATAGAAATCAGATTTACAATCGAATTTTGAAAACACTTTGGCTCCTTTGATGCAATCAATTAAGTGTTCTCTGCTTGGGATGTAGTAACCACCAAACTCTAGTATCTTGTTTATACCCTGATAGTTGATTACTAATCTAGCTTTTCCCCTTTTTATTTCACCATGATTTCTTACAAGGAAACCAGGGCTACTATAAGCCGAGACTCCAGGTTCAATGAGTTTAAGATCGATATGCTCTTTGATAATCATTTGCATATCTTTCTTATCCATCATATTCATCTGGACAGGCTTATGTATCGAACATACTCATACTTACATTGGTCCTTAACCTTTAGAGTAGCTTCGATCTTGTTTTTGTTCCACCAAGCCGAAGGATCCTCATTGTAATTCATTTGGATTAGCCTTTTGACATGTTCGAGAGAGAGCTTACTCTCTTCGTCCATATACCAATCATGTTTCTTGTCTTGTAAGGTGTTTTTGAAGAAATATATTTCTTCTTTAGTGGCCTCACTGTATCCTTCACTACAGAAACCTTGTTGTCTGAAAGACAACAGTGCTTCACCAAATTTTCTTTTATCCTGCATTTTAGGATTAGTCAATTTGGCCTCATTATCACCACGTTTGCTGCGAAAATTTATTGGCATAATGCGATTAAATGTCTTTTCTCGCCGCAGAACCTGAATCTCACTTCCACAGTTAGTGGTAAAGATTAATAAATTTTTCTTATTATCTTGTACATATCTTGCAAATGTTTGGATAAAATTATTACCCAACAAGATATCTGCTCCAGTATCATGAAAGTAAATTGGAGGCATTTTTACCTTAAACCAAGGTGTTCCAAATGCTCCTCCCATCATGATTTTTGTTTCTCATTTACCTTTATTGAGTATAAGGATTTTTCTCGAAAAATCTCTACCTGCAATAATAGGTAAGGTTTCCGTAGCATTGCTAGGAAAGAGTCCGGGTTTTGCTGTGCAAATACCTGAACCAGAATCAATATACGCAGAGAAATATTCTGTCTTATATTGATCATAAATAATACCAATGGAAATGTATATAGAGAACGGGCTAGTCATTCAACTCTACTGAGATGACCATCCAAACTGAATTACATTACTTTCCATTTTCTACCTCAAGGTGTATGTTCCTCAAGGAAGCTTAAACCCAGGGTAACTACTCCTGGTTCTCGTCCTGCCAACCCTGCTACAAATACTTCTTGGCCCGCCATTTCTAGCATACCTTCATATTTGCCGACCGTAGGTTGCTGCAAGTGATATAAGTCATCACAAGGAAAATAATTTTCCATTTTCGTAATGTCGAATAGTACATGCACTTCTTTCCATCCTTCAGGGCATCTAAATTTTACATTATCCACCCTAATGGCTTGCGGGGTCGAATCAATAAGCAATTTTTTTCCCTTCAAGCCTTGTATCCTTTCTTCTGAGAAAGACATCCGACTATTAAATTCCATCCTAGTACTGAGTGTTCTGTTTAAGATGGGATGGTCTTTAATGATAATGTCGACTCCCCCAATTCTAGGTATTTGAATTGGATCTGGTTTCATAACTTTAGCAAATTCCTTGAAGATTCGAGGAATTTCAATATACTATTTCCGTAGGAAAATATCCGAATGATGTGTGTTGGAAAGTGCATATGCTATTCTATAAGTTACAGAATACGGCCTATTCCCTTCCTTCATAAGATCCTTTATTTTGAAATCTTGATGAAGGGTTAAGACATGACTGAAATCTTGGTCTGCTAGGTTATATGCAATTCTTGGATGAATATCAAACATAAGTTTTCCTGCATATAAATTCCCTACCATTGTACCAGGGCAGCCATCTTTTAGGTTATTGATTTTCCTATCCATTATCGATAAATGGATTTCCGAATTAATTCCTTCTTTAAAAGTTGCTTTTATGACAACTTCAATGGTTCCTATATGGATCCATTTCATGGTCACTGCTACTTCCTCTCGTAGCCTGCCTAATTCTTCAAGAATTTTTTCTTTAGGAATTAATATCCATCACATTTCCCGTAAGTTCCATTGGAATTGCAAATTCTCCCGAACTTACCTTGTATATGATGTGATGTTTTCTCTGGTTTAGTCCTATTTGATTTAGGACTCGGCTAAAACCTCCAATTCTAAAACCATAGTATGGTCCAATATTGGAATTTTGCCTCATAATTCTTTCCAATGTTCGGTTTGAAACCGACATTCTTGAAAAGAATCCAGAAAGGCTTTCAGAAGTTTGAAGCCTATTTCCTTCACTGTACTCAGTCTGATTCGGTTGAAGATCCATCCAAATCTATGTCAATTTCTTCCTCATATACACTTTCGTCTGAGGGGAAATTTTCAAATTGGTAGATAGGTACCAAGTCGCCATAAAAGACTGCATCCAATATATCAGCCGTAGCTTCAAATTGGCGTGTTTCTCGCTTTTGCGGACAATTCGGGGAGATATGTCCCTTTGCTCCACATGTCCAGCAGTTACAGTCTTTGAAACTTTCATTTGCTCGTGTGTGAGCTCTTTTGAAAGTCCTTCGAGTTGGGGTCCGGTTACAAGATCTTCTATCAGTTTGTCTAGATCCCTGTGAGGAAGCCCTCATAGGTCCTTGCTGTTGGCCCGATTTATAAGATCGACCCTTAGTTTTGGACCACCATGATCTTCGTCTAAACGAAGGTTTATTTCTGTAACCCTTGTTGTCGGTGTTACTCTCCTTCTTTCTCTTTTTATTTTGCTCGCTCGTTTCCCCGATAATTGTTGGGAAATCATTGTTTTCGCAACAGAGAGGAGTTCTTTTCATCTTTCCTCTCAGCTTCTTCATATTTTTCTAGAGCGAAGCTTGAGCACACCAGTCCTTTAATTTGTCTTTGAGGAAAGACATTCTTCTGGCTACCGAATCCAACTGGCCTTCGGGCACCTTATAGGTTTGTATCAGCATTTCTCGCCATGGGCTGCAAATCTTGAAGAAGAACAACGGTGCTGCTACATCTGTTGGAACTCCACTTTGAAAGAAGTATTTGCGAACCCAATAGATATATTCATCTATTGCGCAAATATTTCTTAACTCCATTCCAAATAGAGCTTGCATGTTCTCTCTGATTTTCTCGGAGTTACTTTCATCGAAGTATCCATCTCCGATGAAATGAAGCTTTATAAGCCTTCCGAATCTTTCTGCTATGGTGCTTTTGGATTCTCCGGCTAAAACTCCTTGCTTGGTCATGTCAGGTGTTTGGTCCCATCTCACCTTGACTGATCCTTCTAGACTCAACTCCATCAATCTGACGAAATTTTCTTTGTCGAGTTCTAGAGTGGTGGCTGCTATTTTCATGGCAGCTACCCATTCATCGATTATCTTTTCAATGTTTCAAAAATCAATGACATCCAGATTCAGAATAGTTCCATAAGGGTGCAAGGGCTGAGACATTGTCCTAGCCCATGGTGTATATTCTGGTACCATTTTTGGATTTCTCCCTGGATTCTCTTTGAGACGCGTTCCAACGAAAGTTGGAGTAGCATTAGTGTGGAAATCCACACCTTCACGCATCGTGCTATCCTCTGGAGGATCATTTGATGCAATACTTCCTTCCGGAGGTGGTAACGCCGGTGGCACAATTGTGCTTACCTCGTTAGGTTTGACATTAACTAAATCTACCATCCCAAGTTGGGAGAAAGATTCAGCTAATTCTTGTAGATCAGATAGATCTACTCGTGATACTTCCATTAATTAATCCTATTGAGGATTTCATTAATTCTATCTTCTTGTGTTTTGGACCGCGGAATTTTCGTTGCCTTACCTTTCTGGTGCAAAAGGGGTACTGGCCCAAAAGCATCACGAATTCGTTCACTATTGGAAGTACCAATACGACCCTTCCGTTTATCGCTTAGATCTGAGATCTCTTTCTTCAGATCTACAATCGAGTTCTTCCGATCTGGGAGGATTTGTAATATCTCGTCCATTTTCTGGTTCAATTGTTCTATTTTCATAGGTAGATGGATCAACCTATGACCATAATCTTGAACCGTTTTCTGAACTTCTCTAAGATCTCGGGTAATCTTAGAAATATCAGTTTTAGTATCGATTTTTGTCCATGTTGGACAAAATTCTCTCTTTTCGTAACTCGTTGAACATTTGTTCGAATGTTCCATTCTTGTTTAAATCTCCTCCGTTAGAGGGTAGAGTAATAAAATGCAATAATAATTAATTATTTCATCAATAAAACCTAAGGCTCTTATACCATTTTGCGGAAAGATCACAAAATTGTTGTTAAGTTACAAATATCAAGATCTAAATGTAATTATCCCCTGAAAAAGCTCAATTTTAAAACTTTTAATGGAGACCATCAAGCGGGACGAAGGTTGAAATCTTACGGGACTAACGTTAAAATCTTACGAGACTAATGTTGATTAACGGAAGGACCAGTTTAGTAAAATTAACGATTATTGGGACTATATTAAGAAAAATGTAAAGTTTGGGACTAATCTGAAAACCGGCTTATACTGTGGGACTACAAATTTTCCCCTTTGCATAACAAGTGGGTTTACAAAATTAAAGAAGAGGCGGATGGAAGCAAACGTTACAAGGTGAGACTGGTTGTGAAGGAATTTCAGCAGAAATATGGTATTGATTACACTAATGTTTTTACTCCTATTGTGAAACTAACCACTATTAGATTAGTGTTGAGTACGGTTGCTGCAGAAAACTTGTTGTTATAGCATATGGATGTAAAAACGGCATTCCTTCATAGTGATCTTGAAGAAAATATTTATATGATACAACCAGAAGGGCACTCGTCTAAAGGTAACGTGAGCTAGTGTGTAAGTTCAAGAAGAGCTTATATGGTTTGAAATAAGCTCCAAGGCAGTGGTACAAGAAGTTTGATGGATTCATGCATGAGATTGATTTTGTGCTTTGCAATGCTGACCATTGTTGCTACTTCAAGAGGTTTGACAATAGTTATATTATTTTGCTATTGTATGTTGATGACATGTTAATATCAGGATCATCTGCTCGAGAATTGAACAAGTTGAAGAAGCAGCTGTCTGAATGATTTGCTATGAAGGATCTTGGAGAAGCAAATCAAATTTTGGGTACGCAGATTAATCGAGATAAGGTGGGAGGAAAGTTGTATCTTTCACAGGCTGAGTATATCGAAAAGGTTTTGAAAAGGTTCAGTATGCATGATGCAAAGCCAGTAAGTACTCCGTTGGGTAGCCAATTTAAGCTATCTAACAAGGAGTCGCCTAGTAGTGATGAGGAGCGTGCCTACATGAAGAAGACTCCTTATGCTTCAGCAATTGGTAGCATAATGTACGCGATGGTATGCATTAGACTAGATAGATATTGTGCATGCAGTGGGAGTAGTTAGTAGATTTATAGAAAATCCGGGCAAGCAACAATGGGAAGCAGTGAAGTGGATCCTAAGATACTTGCGAGGTACTACAAAGAAAGCTTTAAAATAGTTTTAAAGACAAAAGTGTCGAATTGGAAGGATTTATCGACGCTGATTTAGCGGGAAGTGATCTTGATAAAAGAAGAAGTACAACGGGGTATGTGTTTACTTTAGGTGGTACAACAATTTCTTGGGCTTCTAAGTTGCAGAAAGTCGTGGCCTTGTCTACTGTAGAAGCTGAGTATGTAGCAGTAACTGAGGCTAGTAAAGAGATGGTATGGTTGCAAAACTTCTTGGGTGAATTGGGAAAGGAGCAAATGAATAGTTCTTTATACAGTGATAGTATGAGTGTTATTCAGTTAGCAAAGAATCCAACGTTTCGTTAGAGAACTAAGCATATTGAATTGAAGTATCATTACATAAGATATCTCTTGGAAAAGAAGATCTTGCAGCTGATGAAGATTCGAGGAACTGAGAATCCTGCTGATATGTTGACTAAGAGTGTCACCTTTGAGAAATTGAAGCTATGCATGGCTTCAATTGACCTCGGGAACTGAATAGAGAGGCTTGGCGCTTTCGGGATCATTATGGGCTATTGGATGGGAAGATCGAGAGATGGTTACTTTTGAATTCAGTCTCCAAGTGGGAGATTGTTGAGTTATAGAGCCTGAAGAACTGTAAACCGAGCCACAGTTCTCGCCGATCCAACTATTTTTTAGAGTACTTTTTACGGTATTTTAGTCTTTACGTAGTCTTTTTCTTATTAGGTTATATATATTGTATAAATAGTCCTATTCTCTCATTGTAACATTCTTACGAAAAATATAGTGAAAATCCTAGCTTGGCAGCGCCCCCAGACGTAGTTAAAATTCTTTTGACGAACTGAATACACAATTCGTGTGTTCTTTATTGCGTTTTCTTTCGTGTGTTTATTCATAATTGGCATCATATTCCTAACAATTTCATGCTATACAATTTGCAAATATTGGTTAATAATATTTTCTTATGAATGTGATGAGAATCCCATTTTGTTTCTGGTTATTGTATCATAGCAAACAAGCAAGAATTTCTATGATATTGAAGTTTTGCACGAACAGAAATTCAACATTAAATCAAAAAATTAAACTTCTCATAATAATTCATCATACATCAATAATTTTTTTTTTTTTTTGTTATTTTGTGGTTGCACTCTTTCAATAGCATCCGATACAACAAAACAAATTCTTTATTTATATCTATTTTTCTATCAAGTGCGATGAGAAAACAAAATTTATTTTATGTTTATATAGTCAATTATCTATAATATATTGATTATTATCATCTGTGAAAAAAGATATTAGAGTAACAAAAAAAAATGATATTAGAAACATAAAAAAAGAAAACTTTATAGACAACATATAAGAAAGAAAATATATATATAAAGCTAAAGAAAATGTGCATAATATTATAATGTTACATCTTCAATAAATGTTATAAATTCATTTACATGACATCCAATACATAGTGTTGTTGTATCCTCAAACATTCTATTGCACGTTGTCATCGTCTTGTATGATATTTAAACTCAACCTATTATCTTGAAATATTGCAATTTTTGTATTATATCTTGAAAAGATATTTTGATTGAAAACGATACCTATACTATAAATGCATTAATGTGGTTCTCTATGCCCTTCTCATTATATTTCATACAGTTTGCACGTTATTAAGCAGTCATTGAAATTCAAGCGCTATATATTTTGTATCGTATCACAATATTGATTTATCAACCTTATCAATTATCCCCTTCAAACAACAATGTGTATTCTATAAAAGGTATAGTTTAATTGACAATAGTACATTGTTAGTATAGAAATTTTTAGCTAAAATTTTTGTTTTTCATATACCTCCTATTTGAAAAAAAAAATTATGTGCCAATTTCTTTAAGTTTTGATTTTTGTGCTTCATGAGGAACGTACTTATTTTGAATCAATCATTTTGTACATGATGTATATAACATGTAAACAAAATGAAAAAAAAAATTAATATTAAAATAAGGTATTGAATATTTTGTAGTATACTGAGTACCAATTTTCCATTTCTTCATTCTCTTCAACATCAAGATTTCTTAGTACTCACATTATTAAGTTCACCTGAAAAATCATAAACGATTAAGAGAAAATAACTTTACATAATGTATCAATATTCTTAATTTTTTAATAATTAATTATTACTTAGGTATAATATTTACAAATAAATTAAGTAGCTCTACAATGATTAGAGTTTAAATGACATATACCGAAAAAAAGTAAATATGTTTAATCTTATTTAAAAGTCTCATTAGCTCTTACATTGTTTGGTCTTGATGGATGTCCCAACTTTCTTTTCATTCAACATCATGATATTCTTTTTTTCGTATTTTTATTCTAATTGCATCATATCTCTATATCAATGCTTAAATATATTTTTTGTTAAATGTGCGCTTCATTATTGTTCCTTATCAGTTGTCATTTTTGTTTTCTTAAAACTCTCATTAGTTTTTATCGTGTTTGGTCTTGATGACGTCGCAACTTTCTTTTCATTCAGTATCATGATATTTTTTTCATATCTTTGTTCTAATTGGATCCTATATTTATATCAATGCTTAATTTTTTTTGTTAAATGTGTGCTAGCACTTCATTATTGTTCATTGTCAGTTGTCATGTTTTGTTATCGTCTTAAGAATCTTTATGTGTTTATTGTTAATTTCACATGTGTGAAACATTAAGAATTTCATCTTCATTTCCCTCGCAGAATCATTTTTGTTTTTCCTCTCCCTTCCTCCTTTAATTTTGGATGTATTTCTTTGAACTTTATTTGTTTTTATATAGATAAAAACTTAGAAGGAAGACGACTCAAAGTTAAAAAAAGCTTAAATTTTTATTAGTATAACAATTTTATTGCTGGTATGTGCTAAAAAAAAGTCATCAAACACTCCTCATATATAACAAAAACCTTCATGCACTCCCACTTTTTGAAAATATGATTATAATGTTATAAAAATAAATTAAATAAAAAATAATCTAATATTAATTTTCCGATCACTATTAATAGATTATTTCCTTTTGAATGTTAGTATTTTGCTGATAATTTAATTTATTTTGAATATCAGAAGAGTACCGATAATCTACATAGTTTAAATAACTATTGATGATTCGTATTTTTTATTGTTAAAATAATACTTTTTAAATGCTAAAATTACATCTTTGTTGAAGGTTAAGTAATGACTAATGATATACTATTTTTTAATAAAATAATGATAATTTAATTAAATTATGTAAATAATTAATCTACCACAAAAAGATTAAATGCACATTACATAAAATGTGTTTCCTATCTCTCTCTTTTTAATATATTGAATTGAATCTTGGCTTCAATAATAGAAAATTAACCGAATCTTGTTAGTACAAGAATAGCTAACATGTCAGTCATTGAGGTGGAAACTCGGAGAAATGTTTACACGATCGATGTTTGTAAAACTGTTAAAGAGAAAGACATGATTTAAAATAAAATGTGAAGATAGTAATAAACTTCACATGTTAGTAGTTGAAGATGACATTGTCTCTCAAACAATATCAGGTTCAAGTACGTCTTGGCCTTTTTCTTGTTTGGTAGTATTTGCGACACTTTTTTCTATTTATCGTGAAGATGAAGATTATTAAATGAAATTTGAAGCCAAGCAAAATAAAATTATTTGTGACTTTACTCATTCACATTTTTGTGAACCATTCATATTATTAATAATATACATTAAACAAGTTTGATTTCTATCAATCAATTTTATGTTCATACACATTTATTTTACAATAATAATAAAAGTATCATTGTTAATTTAATGATAATAGTAGATACTTAATATAAGATTATTAATAATTACATATTTACGAATCCCATACTAACTATAATTAAAAAAATTATTTTTATTAATGGAACATAATTATTCAAATAACTTGATTTGTTTATACTCTTCTAAAAATATTGATGTATTGATGTATAAAGAGTTTATTCACTAAACAAAATTATTTCATAATGCCCATGAATTTAAAAAAATTAAAAATTTTAAATCATGAAAACTACATGATTACAATATAATTGAATTTATAAAACAATATTTCAAGTAAAATTGAAAAAAAAAACTATAAATTTTAGTGGTGAAATTACTGTGCTATTCGTTATGTACATATAAGTTGAGAATCGATACTCTAACTCAAACGTATGAGGATTAATTAGTCATAATTTTATCTCCCCATTAACTCATGTGCCTCAACTAAATTAATTAGCTTTCCACTTTCGACAATGACTTCTTTTATGGTTAATCAAACACATAATCATCACTTATGTGGGTGAATAAAGTTTGGTCGTGAAAACTTCACATTGTGAGCTTTAGGAAAGTGGAGATCATGCCTAGCCTACCATCAAATTATATGTTATTAAGATGCTTCGTACATCTGTAAATAGTGAATGCAATATTCTTAAAAATTATTGAAATGAAAATTATTATAAAATGGAATTTGCAGCAAGCTAAAGGAACTTGCATATGCTTAAAATTTTACCCAATCAGGTTCTTTGTGAACCACTCAAATTAATGACATACACTGTAAAAGCTTTACAAATATATATTTATAAACCTTATTTACTATTAATCACAAGTTCATGCACATTTATTTAACAATAACAAT
Source organism: Verbascum thapsus (assembly GCA_963669365.1). NCBI lineage: Eukaryota > Viridiplantae > Streptophyta > Magnoliopsida > Lamiales > Scrophulariaceae > Verbascum > Verbascum thapsus. The sequence goes on along the minus strand of OY770107.1, from coordinate 6,160,602 downwards.
AAAAATCCATTTTCAAAAATATTTTAGTATAATCCCAAATGATTCAGAAGGAAGGTCTTTTTGTATTTCAGAAGGTCTTTTTGTATATAGAAGGTCTTTTTGTATATAGATTATTAATATAGAAGGTCCTTTTGTATTTCAGAAAAATTAAGAAATAAAAATTATGTAGATAATCCCAAATGATTCACACTTTATAAATAAAATTAAATATCAATATAAATAAATAATATATATGTATATTTATAAATAATAATATATAATGAATAAATTAAATCATTTATTATTAAAGTATATACAATAAACTAACATAATAATAAAAAAATAGATACAAACCACTTTTGAATGTATACAATGAATTAATTAAATCATTTGTCATGTCACAGTAATACATTCAATGAACTAATACTAAATTTTAAAGAAATAAAATTATTTACAAATATAACAAATTTATTCAATTGGCCTTACCTTTTCTCAAGTATAATATTCATACAGCGGTGTTTAAGACTCTTCAAAAAAAGTTAAAAAATGTAAGTCCTCTTACATTCACACTTTTATAATAGTTATAGATTCCCAAGTGTAACAACATTATTGGTTTTCGTAAATTATTCCTTATAGTTCAATGAAAATACTTTTATGGTAATTAAATAGTTAAATCAGTTTTTGTTGTCAATTAGGTAATGATGTTTAAAACTTACTAATATTTAGCAAATGAGAACTATAAAATTTTATAACTTATTTTTTTTTATACATATGTGACTAACGAAGTTTATGAACAATGGCAAAAACTGTTTAGTCACATAATTATATCTATATTACATAAAGCCTTGTATACTGTATAACGTCAAAAATTGTAGGTAATGTAGTTAGTGTTATGTGAAACAGTAGGGATTTTCAATACTAAACCTGCTTAACCTTAACCTGAAAATGAAAATAAAATAAAATTAGTGAGTTTGAAAGAATTACACTTTCCAGTTTATTTAAAATATAATATTAAGTTATAGTATATGCAAAGATAGATATATAGTTGTAGAATTATAAATTCCAAATTAAATACAAAATGAGGTTGAAGGATTTGCAAATTACCTGTATGTTTATTTGTATGTTTATTTATATCGGTGATATGTGTTAATGAGTAGATGATGTAGTCGCATCATGGTACTGGTAATTGGCCTATATTTTGAAATAAAACAATATAGTAACAGTAAATTAGGAATGTAAAATACTATTTTCTAATAAGTGGAAATAAACACTTAAAAATACATATATTACTAGCAATGTAGGAGAAAGTGCTTGAACTCGTATGTAATTCATGTTGTGTAGACGTTTTTGGAACCCACCCAATTTCGCAAAATTATTTTAATAAACTCAGAGATATCAAAAGAAAAAAGAGGGGATTTTTTTATTCTGTCCAAAAAAAGAGGCGAATGCAGCGATTTCAGTTTTCTTTTTGAAGGAATCCAGGGTTCGAGCCAAAACAAAGCAAGACTCTGCGGGGTCCTTTTTTTTTTCCTAGAATAGGTAGACATGGAATACCTGGAATGCGCCTACGGCAATAAGACCCCCTGTCTTTCGTTTAAAAGTCCGAATTCCCAATAATTTGCACTTTCTTTTTGCGAAGCTACTACATTGTATTGATAATTTATGCCAAGATGCGTGGTAAGTTCCTTTTTTTTATTTGAACAAAGCAGCATCGGCCATCTAACTTAGGATTGTGCACGGGTCGACTAACCGACTGGACCGAACCGAAACCGATCAATTCAGTTCAAACCGGAACCAAACCGAAGAACCAATATTTCGATTTGGTTTCGGTTAGCATTTTTCCAAAAAAAAATTGATTTTCAGTTACGGTTCGATTTTGGAAATTGGTTAGTCAAACCGAATTGAAAATCGATTTTGGGCCATAATAAAATTTTTGTTTTAACTTAGGGGTAATTGTGCAAAATATGTTATAAGTTCTCAAGTCTCAACCCTAAAATCTAAATCCCTAATTTTAATCCCAAACGCAGCTAAGCAGCTGGAGAGTGGACTCAGAAGTCAGAAATTAGAATCCTTCCGTGACATTTAAATTTCCTCTGTCCACCATCCACGTTTTCCCATCCACGTTTTCTTTTGGGAAGAACAAAAGAAAACATTTCTGATTCCCGCAGTGGCATTAACAAACAAATATATTTGGTAATTTCTTAGCTCTTACTTCTGTTTTTCTTGACAAACAAAAGGATAATTGTGTCTGGATTTCGGTTCGGTTAACCGAAATTAACCGACCGGATCGGTTATAACCGTAACCGAACGGTTCTCATAACGGTTCGGTTACGATTACGATTTTCACCGAACTAAATTTTCGGTTAACCGAAAATTCGGTTCGGTTCGGTTCTAACTGAATGAACACCCCTAAATTCTTGCTAAGCATTTATTTGATCACAATTAATTGATTCATTCAAAAAAAAAAAAAAGAAATCATTAATAAAAACATATATATAATATGAGTAACTAAATAAGTGCATAAATAATAAAAATAAACAAAGAACCTCTTCTCTTTAATCATAACTCCATTACAGATAGACCAAGAATTTTTTCAGTCTGTTTTCCGAAAATTGTTGAGTTTAATTGTGATCTTTTGTCAGAGAAAATAATTGTAAACCTAAAAATAATTGTAAACCTAATCCTGAAAAATGTCAAAGACGATATTTAAAGATAAAAAGTATCACTGTCAAAATTTTAAAATCAGCAAAACTATATAAATAGTTTACAAGAGTGACCTTGATTTTGCATTAGCCTCAGCGCGACAAAAATTACATACACTGTTTCATTCATACTGTTTACTTGTAGGCCCTAATCATTTGTCGCAAACTATGTACCAATCCGCCACTGTACAATTCTTTTAGTACATATTGTTAAAACTTTATAGTCACAAGAATATATAAATTTTTTAAATGAAATATAATTTAAGTTTTTTCCTATATGTATGAAATTGAAAAAAAAAAGAAAGAATAAGTAAATAATTTACTGTACTAGTGGTGATGATGTCTGCAATGGATGAGTAATTTTCTTGTGGAGTCATTGGTATTGAAGCAGATCTTTTGAGATATCTTTTTTCCTTGAAAACTTGAGTCAAAATTGTTGTTAAATTTAAATGACAAATAGAAAAAAAATGATTTTACTTAAAACGAAATAATATACTAATCTCTAAGAGATTATGTATGGAATATGGCCGGTTAACAATAATGCTCGAGGAACTTCTAGCAGCGAGTCATAGTCATAGAATTATATATGGTTTAGAGTTAACCTAATATATGTTACTTAGCTTTAAACAAAATTTTTGGTACATGAACTGCGACAAATGTTTAGGACGTACAAGTGGACAATATGAATGAAACATCATATATAATTTTTATCGACTGAGACCATACAAAACTAAGATCACTCTTTTTGACTATTTAAATAATTTGCTTATTTTAAAATTTGACAGTAATGTTTCTTTTATCTTTAAAATATGGACATTTTTAGGACTAAGTTTACAATAACTTTCTCCGACAATACATCACAATTAAACACAACAATTTTCGGAGCACAAGCTGAAATGAACTATCTGCAATAAAGAAGAAAAGTTTTCATCATCTATTTCTATTATAAATAAAACTTAATTCCTTATTCATTTATGTATATATTTTCAGTACTGACTTCTAATCTATTAATTAATTAGTTGTGATGAAATAAATGCCAGCTAAGTTAAATGGCCACTCCTTTCTTTTTTTTTTTTTTTGATGACAAGGGAACCCGCAAGTGGACAATATGAATGAAACATCATATATAATTTTTATCGACTGAGACCATACAAAACTAAGATCACTCTTTTTGACTATTTAAATAATTTGCTTATTTTAAAATTTGACAGTAATGTTTCTTTTATCTTTAAAATATGGACATTTTTAGGACTAAGTTTACAATAACTTTCTCCGACAATACATCACAATTAAACACAACAATTTTCGGAGCACAAGCTGAAATGAACTATCTGCAATAAAGAAGAAAAGTTTTCATCATCTATTTCTATTATAAATAAAACTTAATTCCTTATTCATTTATGTATATATTTTCAGTACTGACTTCTAATCTATTAATTAATTAGTTGTGATGAAATAAATGCCAGCTAAGTTAAATGGCCACTCCTTTCTTTTTTTTTTTTTTTGATGACAAGGGAACCCGCAGCCGCTACCGTTAGGTGCGCACTGGGTAAACCCCGCTCTTGTGCAATAGCCTGCAAACCACACAAGAGAGGTAAACCAGCCTAGGTTGCCCATAGCTGACAGGCTCACAGTAGAGAAGGCAAATAGACATTCCCTCATCAGGATTCGAACCCGTGACCTAGGCCACAAGTTCAAATGCCCTTACCAACTCTACCAGGGGTTGCCCCCCGGCCACTCCTTTCTTGTTCAAATAAAAAGGAAGGAATTTACATTGACACAAATAATCAGTACAATGGGGTAGCTTTAATAGAGGCTCCAAAAATATCTGCACAACATAAATCACGTATAAGTTCAAGCACATCGCTAGTCTTATATGCATTTTTAAATAAATGTTTCTATTTAGTAAGAAATATTAGTTTACATATGTAATTTATTGTTACTATATTGTTTTTTTTCAAAATATAGGCTCCTCCACTACCGGCACTAATGAGGTCCTACACCATCTACTCAATAACAAATGTAACATCTATGATCTATCACCTATGTAGATAAACATACTGATAACTTGCAAATTCTTTCAACTTCATTTGTACTTTAATTTGAAATTTATAATTCGACAAATATAAATCTATCTTTACTTGATATTATATTTTAAGTTATTTTTTAAATAGACTGAAAATTTTAATTCTTTCAAGCGAACTATTTTTAATTTTTTGGATTTCATTTTCAGGTTAAGTCAGGTTTGGTATTGAAAATCCACAGCTCTTTTTGAACTATTGCCATCAAATACTAACTACATTATCTTCAATTTTTAACGTTACACAGTATACAAAATTTTATATAATTATATATTATACAGTTTTTGCCATTGTTCATACACGTATGTATAAAAAAACGGGTGTGGAATTCTATAATTTTGATTTGTTAAATATTAGTAATTTTTTAACAACATAATCTAATTAATAACAATAATTAATTTAACCATTTAATTACAAAAAAATATTTAATTACTTTGTTAAAACCATTTGCACGTATCAATTTGCTTCCTAAATGAAATTGATAGCATCACGCATCCGAGGACACAGGAGAATTCTATACTTAGTTAATTAGTAGTTAGTACTTTGCACTCTGAAAGCACGTTAAAATATAGTAAATGGTGAGATATGGCTAAGATAATTATTAAGATAATTTTTCTGTTTCATCAAAGCCACCTCCGTTCTTCTTTGAGCAGAACTGTTGGCCACTAAAACACTCACTAGTCTGGAATTGTACGGACGTGAGGTTGCATGATGATATGTTTTCTTTTTAGGGTGAAAATTTGCTTATTTACCCCTACTGTGAACTGTCAATGTGCAAAATGCTTATTTACCCTGTTTTTAAGGTGCAAAATGCAAATATGCAAAGTTCAAACCACGAAAAGAATAGAATAAAATCAGTTCATATAAATCACCCACCGCACTCGCAACTCTCCAAAACCTCCTTCACTCTCACATTTGCACCTCCTATACCTAAACCTAAACTCTCACATTTGGAACATAACTATACTACGTTGTCTTCTACATATCTAATATATCAAATTACATTAACCAAGTTCCCGTCTCATAATAAAATCAGTATATGCAAAAGACAGATTTTGGCTATCAACACAAAACATGAAACAAGAGAACCATCATAAGTATCAATCAAATAACACAGTTTGGAAAACCCCAATGATATGTCATTGTAAAAGAGAAATCACAACATCAAAAAGGCAAATATGAATCAAATGCGTATCGATTGTGATAATGTTCTTAAGAAAAATCTGCAGTGATCAATAAAGTGAAACATGTACAGATGTCTCTGGATTAAAGCATTCGGAAGAATGATGAAATAACTCCCTATTGAAAAGCTGGAGAAAATACTGGAAAAACAACATAAAATGATTTGGAGTAACTATTACCTAAAACCTATCCCAACAAACTAAGTGGAGTCATAATATAGTTTGGAATCTGTAAGAAATCAATGAAGACAAATCTTGAGTCGAACATATAAAAAGAACACCAAAACATGTGAGACGGCCGTAATTAAAAAAAAAAAAAAAAAGGAACCACCAGTTGCAACACGAGAAATAAACATCCCCAAAATCAAATTTCAATGTATACTGGTAATTGTAGATATCTGTTTCCTCAAAACAAAGAAGTCGCTAGCTAGGCCTTCAATTTCTAAAAATACAGTGAAAAGACTTATGCACAAATTTATCAAACAGAGCACAGTATGTATCTTTCAATGCACTGCGACATTTTGTCGATTTACTAATTGCCTATCAAATTAAAAAAGAGTTTCTACTTCTTAAATAAATTAGATAAAGATCAACTTTTATCGCTCAAGTACCAGTATGTATCTTTCAATGCAATATTCAGTGAGATGCAATTATTTATCATTTTAATTTAGCTTCTACATTTAACTTTCAATGCGATGCTATTTTTTCCAATTTTATTTAAATATACAATTATTTATGTTATGGTATATTTGATCTAAGTTAAATACCTGCAATCAATCAACAGAATTCGGATCGCCTAGCCAATCCCCGGTGATCCTGTTTTGTGCATCATGTGGGTTGTAGATGTGGCCTTTCAATATGAATGTACATAAGTCCATCTGTCTAACTAAGAACCACTCAAAAGAATCCAAACTACTGTATGCAAATCCAAACAAGTGGAACAAAAGGGCTGTGCATAAACATGAGAATGACAAAATGCATACTTACTTATAAATATACACACAGGAAGCTTTCCTCTGTAATGTACAACATCAGAAATGCTAAATGATGCGTGTTTTCAAGATAAATAAACAGTACGTCAAAGCAATTACGTGTGTCTTCTGTATTTCTGTGGATAAATCACCTCAATAACCAAATTACACACCAGAATTGTCATCGTTAATAGTTTTCTATTGATCCCTTTCCAACCTATGTCAAATATCCGAATTCAGTTCCGCATTTTAACTAATGCTATGAAAAAAATATTAACCTGATGTGATTGTTTTCATTTGATTATATTGATCCCTCCCCAACCTATGTCAAATATCCGAATTCCTTTCCTCGGTTTAACTAATGCTGTGAAAAAAATATTAACCTGCTGTGATTGATTCTAATCTGATTCCCAAAAAAAAAAAAACAGAGATAACAGAATTGCTGAAATTGCTCAAATACAATTCACTCAATTGCTACATAACAAACTGCAGAATGAAGAATCAATTTGGCAACTGTAGAGAAACCCTAAAAAAAGAGCGTCAATCAAATACGTACCAGTTTGACAACTCTGATTTGCTCCTGTCCAACAGTCAGGCAAATTTTTTTCATCGCAGGTCCGAAACGCTATTTTGCCGAAACCCAATTTCTTTTTCACCAAATGAATTCTTCTTCAAATGAGGTGGGTGGGTGCAGATGAAGAGGACGGGTGGAGGCGTGGAAGGCTGAGGCAAAAGCCACGTTTTCGTTGCATGCTGAAGGACCTGCAGGTGGACCTGTATTGCTGTTTGGAAGAAAATCTATAATCTACAAGCCTATGTTTAAATGTGTATATGAATTGTCTTTAACTATCTTTTAGTAATTTATAGTTGTAATTTCCTGTTAAGGCTTGATTTTATATTTTTTTAAAATAAGTTATTATAATGCTAGGATGATTTCCTTTTTATATTGTCCAAAATGAAACGGAGATTGAAAATAGCACAGAAGGGGATACCGGGTGAGAACAATAGTTAGTACAAAGTTAATTGATTTCCACGCATAATGCATTAATATATTTCCGCTTAATTTGTTTGAAAAATTTAAGGATAAATGGTGAGAACTTAGTAAATGACAACTATTCAAAACTATGTTTAGAAAAGACACAAATAATTAGTCCAACTCTCATTGGAACTTTTGGTGACTTTTCAAGCTCCCATATCCATTAAATCACATCTTTTAATTTTCAATGAGTACATCAAAGCACAATGACAACCATGTTGAATAACTTTTTTTGTTGCTAAAGTTTGCATTTGAATTTTTTTATAAGATAGCTTAAAATCAAGCTCATTTAAAAAATAATAATACACTACACTAACTCTAATAACTTTTTATATTGATAAAATTTTCTTAATAAGTAGAACTGGATTGTTCACTGGTGTGTCTTTCAATATTTGAATTCATGTGAAATACACATAAAAGGAGTCTATTCAAAAATCTTATATTGCTAATTAGGAAAAAAAAGAATTATTATTATTATTATTAAAAAAAGTAGGGTGGAGTGCAGAAAATTATTGTGGCGACCTAATCTCGAACTTTATGATTGAAGAAGTGAAGAATTTTGGAATCCAATGACCATAAACTATGCCTATTGAATTATTTTTAATGATTTTTTTCGATAAAGTTGTCTACTGAATTCTGATTTCGTATTTGTAATCTTCATGATGTAATTGTAGATATTGAAATTTTGCAACTAATCAAATCATGCCACGTGGAAATATTGGCCAATCAAAAGTCGTCTACGACAATGATATTTATCTATTTAAGTTGATTTATGGATAATTATCAACTAAGTTAATTTTTGGATAATTATCAATTCAAGTTAAGTTTTGGATAATTATGAATTCAAGTTAAGTTTTGGATAATATCTAGAAGATCTATCTAGATCTTCTATCAACCAATCAAATGGCTCCGAAATTATGATAATTATTTATTAAATCAAATGGATAATTATCAATGGAATCCAAATTATCCATAATTCTTCCATCCTACACCTATAAATAGGGTCCTTTGGAGTTTATAAATGACACACACACAGAAGTTCAATCAAAAAGCTAGAGAAGATGAAAGAAGCTCTCCAAATTTTCTCTACGAAGGTTCTTCACATATTCAAGGCGTTCTAAGTGATATTCAAGGCGTTCTTGAAGAAGTTCATCAAATTATAGCGTTTGATTCGTAATTACGGTGCTAAACCTACGAATTAACGTTATAGAAGTTCAAATCAAGCTCAAGGAAGATCAAAGATACAAGTCAACCTTGAAGATTTCAAATTCCATATATCAAATCACACGTTTGATCCGAGATTAAGCTGTCAAGCCCTCGCAATAACGTTATAAATATTCAAGTCAACGTTGGAGAAGATCAAAGAAGCAAAGTCAACTCCAACAATCAAATATATATTTTGAAGGAAGAATCAGAGGATTAAATATAGAGATTTGTACCCTATATTTTCATTTTGATTAATATAAATTTCTTTGTCACAATTTTTTGTGTTTCTTGATTTTCAGAATTACAAATTTGTTGTGTACAAATTTTTGGCACGCCCAGTGGGACCATCTATACCTCTCATCTCCTCACTTCAACAAGTTCAAATGGATGCTCAAGTCAAAGCTATGAAGATAGTGGAATCCAAGATGATCATCTCAAATCCTTCAAACTCCACGAGTGAAGTCATTGGCGTTGCCACAAGAAGTATGTACATGAAGTTACAAACATCTTCAAATGTGGTTCTCCTACAAGAGCATGTTAAGGATGATCCATTCCACCTTGGTGACGAAATCAATCATGATGAAGAGAAGTATTTGCCATCTCCACAATATTCTACATCAAGTGACTTGAGCCTCGCATGTGTCATGATGACGAATGTTACAACTCCTGAGGAGCAAATTGCAAACTTAACGAAAGCTGTTGAAGGGCTAATGAAGCATGTTCAAGAGCAAGCCACTCTAATTACAAAGTTGATGAAGAAAGCTGACGACGTGGATGCCATACACGAAATTGAAAAACAAGTTGAGGCGCATGATGAAGCTGAGACGTCAAAGAATCAACATCTAGTTGAGAAGGAAAGATCCATTGTTGAGGAGCTTCAAGTTTCAAGTGATGGGACGATTCCAGCTGATCGACTTAAGGAGTTTATCATGAGTACTATTCAAGACAACCACAAAGGGAGATCCAAGATACCTTTAGCTTATGTCAAGCCATATACTCGAAGGATTGATGATTTGAAGATGCCAACTGGCTACCAACCCCCAAAAATCCAGCAATTTGATGGCAAAGGAAATCCAAAGCAACATGTGGCGCACTTTGTTGAAACATGCAATGATGCTGGAACTTATGGTGATCAACTAATCAAGCAATTTGTTAGATCACTGAAAGGCAATGCATTCGACTGGTACATTGATCTTGGTGCTGACTCAATCAACAGTTGGGAGAAATTGGAGCAAGAGTTTCTCAATCGCTTCTATAGCACCCGTCGCACAATCAGCATGCTTGAACTCACCAATTCCCGTCAATTGAAGGATGAACCAGTCATTGACTACATTAATCGTTGGAGAAATTTGAGTCTTAACTGCAAAGAAAGATTACATGAGTCCTCTGCTATTGAAATATGTATTCAAGGGATGCATTGGGGTCTTCGATACATCCTTCAAGGAATTCAACCGACAACGTTTGAAGAGATGGCCACTCGAGCACATGATATGGAGTTGAGTATAACCGGAAGTGGAGTTGACAAGTCATATATCCAAGAGCCTTATAGACAAGAAATCAACAAAGGGGGCAAGCCATTCACAAATGCTTCTAATGATGAGCCCATAATTGATAGTGATGAACATATGGAAGAAAGTGATGTTCATGTTCGCCATCGCTACTTCGACTAAAGATGTTAAGCAAACGCTCCTTGATAAGAGCATAAACTATCATCAACGCTCCTTGATAAGAGCATAAACTGTCATCAACGCTCCTCGATAAGAGCATAAACTGTCATCAACGCTCCTTGATAAGAGCATAAACTATCAGCAAGTCTCCTTGATAAGAGTTTAAACTTTCAATAAATACAAAAGCAAATGCACTCCTTGACACGAGTATAAAAGGTCTACATGTCAAAGCAAATCAAATGAAATCCTCCTTGGCACGAGTATAAAAGGTCTACAAATCAAATCAAATCAAATGAAGCCCTCCTTGACACGAGCATAAAAGGTCTACAAGTCAAATCAAATCAAATGAAATTCTCCTTGACACGAGTATAAACGGTCTACAAGTCAAAGCAAATCAAATGAAGTACTCCTTGGCACGAGTATAAAAGGTCTACATGTCAAAGCAAATCAAATGAAGTACTCCTTGGCACGAGTATAAACGGTCCACATTTCAAAGCAAATCAAATGAAGCCCTCCTTGACACGAGCATAAAAGGTCTACAAGTCAAATCAAATCAAATGAAGTTCTCCTAGATACGAGCATAAAAGGTCTACAAGTCAAATCAAATCAAATGAAGCTCTCATTGACATGAGTATAAAATGTCTATAAGTCCAAACAAATCATGTACTCCAAGCCTTGAAGAGTATAAACTAAATATGGCACCTCTATACATATATTTGAACTACGTTATGACTTGATCCCTTTTTATTAGGGTACGTAGGCAACTTAGACTCTTCTAAGTTCAGTCATAAATTCAAATCAAATCTATTCTCTCGATGGAGTGACGTCACTCATTCAAAAGAATTTTGAAAGAAAGATCCCACCGTAACATGGGGGCATGTTAATCTCGTTGTGACACAAACAACTTGCGGTGGAAGCCAACAAAGTGTTTTCGAGGAGACACCAAACTGTAGGAAAGACTTTCGTGGTATAGAAGCACAAGACGAAGCTATTCTTAAGGCATAATTTTTATGTTAGAGACGTTGCGACTCATCCACTACGAAGTATGCTTTGAATTATCAAACTTCCGTGAACGAGTCTCAAGGGGGCATTTGTAGATATTGAAATTTTGCAACTAATCAAATCCTGCCACGTGGAAATATTGGCCAATCAAAAGTCGTCTACGACAATGATATTTATCTATTTAAGTTGATTTATGGATAATTATCAACTAAGTTAATTTTTGGATAATTATCAATTCAAGTTAAGTTTTGGATAATTATGAATTCAAGTTAAGTTTTGGATAATATCTAGAAGATCTATCTAGATCTTCTATCAACCAATCAAATGGCTCCGAAATTATGATAATTATTTATTAAATCAAATGGATAATTATCAATGGAATCCAAATTATCCATAACTCTTCCATCCTACACCTATAAATAGGGTCCTTTGGAGTTTATAAATGACACACACACAGAAGTTCAATCAAAAAGCTAGAGAAGATGAAAGAAGCTCTCCAAATTTTCTCTACGAAGGTTCTTCACATATTCAAGGCGTTCTAAGTGATATTCAAGGCGTTCTTGAAGAAGTTCATCAAATTATAGCGTTTGATTCGTAATTACGGTGCTAAACCTACGAATTAACGTTATAGAAGTTCAAATCAAGCTCAAGGAAGATCAAAGATACAAGTCAACCTTGAAGATTTCAAATTCCATATATCAAATCACACGTTTGATCCGAGATTAAGCTGTCAAGCCCTCGCAATAACGTTATAAATATTCAAGTCAACGTTGGAGAAGATCAAAGAAGCAAAGTCAACTCCAACAATCAAATATATATTTTGAAGGAAGAATCAGAGGATTAAATATAGAGATTTGTACCCTATATTTTCATTTTGATTAATATAAATTTCTTTGTCACAATTTTTTGTGTTTCTTGATTTTCAGAATTACAAATTTATTGTGTACAGTAATATTAGTTGAACTGTTTGATGTGGATATTTTGAACTCAAGAAATAAGTGTAGAAATCTTGTGACGTCAGCAATTAAATGTACATCTTGTCCACCAAATAATGTGTACAATATTTTTCCACCATTTTTATCACTTTCCAAAGTATGTTAAGAAATAAGGGCAATGCATGCATCTATTTTGGTTTTTGTAATGTATATTTACCATAACAAATAGCTATTATACGATATTCAGTATCAATAACAAAATTGTGAGGAAGTATTGTTGGTGGTAATATAGGAGTTTGGCTTGAGCACGGGATATTTCGAAATAGAATTTATTTATAGTTGTTCATAAACTTGTGATCCGATTTAGTATGCTAAATAGATGTAAATTGCTTATGAGTGTAAACCATGAACATCATAACTTATTTATTAAAGTAGCATATACAATGAACACTGTTAATCTATACTATAAATATCTATATTATACATCTATACTCCTATAAAAGTATAGATAAATTTAGTTATTTCTCCTCATTGTGAAATTACATTTTTATCCTCACTTAATTGATATTTAATTATATTAATAATATAATTATTTTATTAATATAATTATTATATTATAATCAATTTAATGATAATAAATAACTTCATTATAAATAAACCATTATGTCTGTTCAATTATTCAATTGTAACATCCATCAAAGTATGGATAAATTTAGTTGTTTCTCCTCATTGTGAAATTACATTTTTGTCCTCACTTAATTGATATCTAATTATATTAATAATATAATTATTATATTAATATAATTATTATATTATAATCAATTTAATGATAATAAATAACTTCATTATGAATAAACCATTATGTCCATTCAATTATTCAATTGTAACATCCATTTTTATAATGAATCATATACACTAATATAATAGAAGTTAAATAGACAAGAGCTCATATTAAATAAAATTAAAAGATACCATTATAAATAAAATTAAAAAATACCATTATATTTATATATGCAAACACTCATTAAAAAGTTTAAATAGTGTACTAACTTTTCAACTTCTCACTAATATTTATCCACTTTGTAAAAGCATATTATGTATATTATTTTCATAGTAAATGATATTATTTTTATCATTCACTTATTCAATTCAATGCTTATTATTATATTATTATTGATATTATTATTATATATATTTAGTTTTTATTCACTCTTCAATTTTGTAACATTAATATTATTATTATATATATTTAATTTCTATACACTCTTCAATTTTGTAATATTCATTTTCCTACTAAATGATATTAATTTTATTACTATTATATATATAGTCTCTTCACTTGCTAACACTATTTGATTCAATGGTAATAATTGATATCATTATAAATAAATCATTAGGTACATTCAATTATACAATTGTAACATCCATTTTATAAAAGCATATTATGTATATTATTTTCATAGTAAATGATATTATTTTTTTTATTCACTTATTCAATTCAATGCTTATTATTATATCATTATTAATATTGCTATTATATATATTTAGTTTCTATTCACTCTTCAATTTTGTAACATTAATATAATAATTATTATTATATATATATATTTAGTTTCTATTCACTCTTCAATTTTGTAACATTCATTTTCCCACTAAATGATTTTATTAATATTATATATATATAGTCTCTTCACTTGCTAACATTATTTGATTCAATGGTAATAAATGATATCATTATAAATAAATCATTAGGCCCATTCAATTATTGAATTGTAACATCCATTTTCATAATGAATCATATATACTAATATATTTCTTTAGATAATCCTTGAATAAAAGACCAAAATTACTTAATTATCTTCCATAATCTTCCATCCAAACATAGATTATTTGTATTGAATTGATTTCACCATGGTTAGAAAACCAACAAGTTCCTCTTCCAAAAGGTATGTCATTTGTTTTTGTTTCATATTAGTGTATATATATATATCATTATCAAATAATAGTGTTTTGTCACAAAATTATATAGCCTCTTGCCTCTTTGCATTATATAGACTGTCAATTTACACTAATGAATTGACATTTTTTGCGCAGATTATTGTTTGCTAGATGTGTTGATCTTTCAACAAAGACGAATGAACATGACAATCAAGGTTAAATATTATTTCCGAATCTTTCATTTTTCCCATTTTGTTGATTTTTTTTTAATCTATTTCCCTTTTCCTCTTTTTAAGTTTTACTTTGAGGAGAAGTTGCTGCAAAAAGGGAAAATTTTAAGTTGAAGCAAAATAATCTAAGAAACTTATAATTTTTGAAGTGTTATGATATCTTATTAAGGTCAAAAATGAAATTTAGACAATATTTGATGTTGAACGGATTATGGTAACGTATTCAAGTAAGCTTTTGGATTTAATTAATGACTCTTGTAAAGAATGTTGCTGCATAAAAAAAAATATGTATAAATCTGTATTTTGAAGTTGAGCTATGGTTGCTAAAAAATTAATATTATGCCGAATTAAGGTTTTATTCCAAAACGTCTGAGTGGGGAAATGTTGCGTTTACGCGATTCGTATATGGATAAATGTAGATGGTTTGATGTATTGGAATTTACTTATTATGCAACACGCGACAGACGTATATTGTAAGAAATTGAATCAAAGTATTAACTTGTGAGTTGTATCTATATAATTGTATATATTCCAATACTATCATTTTTATCATTTATTTACATTTATCATAGTGATTAATAGCTTCAGTTCTATTAAATCCATCAATTTTTCAAGAGTGAAATTGAAAAATCATCATATTAGTTGTTCAGTATATATTAATTATTACACTAAGAAATATAACCATTTTACCTACAATAATATATTTAATTATAAGCACTTTTTTCAAGGCCTAAAATGATTTCTAACTTAATAAAATTGTCTTCGAAAACTTGAACTTCGACTAATTAAAATGAATGGATGATGTCAAGAGCTTTATAAACAATATTACTTTTGCTTATAACGTCACAAATAAATGTTATTATTAATCTATACTATCATTCATTTTACTAATATATATGTTACTATTAATTTATACTACCATTATTACCATTCATTTCGATTTAATCCTTGTGGTTAATAGTTTGAATCTGATGGTACATCCATCCATTTTTTTAAGTGAAGTTGAAATATCATCATTTTGTTGTTGAGTATATATTATTATACTAAAAATATAACCATTTATACCTACAATAATATATTTATCTATTAGCACTTTCTTTCAAGGCGTAAAATCAATTCTAAAAAAATGATAACGAAAAAGTTGAACTTTTAATTAAACTGAATGGAGTATGTAAAAAGCTTTATTACAATAAATTCTAAGACAATATTATCTTGCTTATTAGCTTAATAAATAAATGTTACCATTATTAATATATAATATCATTCATTTTACATGTATATTACTATCAAATTATGCCACCATTATTATCATCCATTAGATTTAATGGTTAATAGTTTGAATCTTATCGTACATCCATCTTTTTTTAAGTGAAGTGGTAAATTCATCAACTTGTTGCTAAGTATATATTATTACACTGAAAAATATAAGTATATGTACTTACAATAATATAATTATTAAATATTACCATTTTGTTTCAAAATTAAAAATGGATTCTAACTTAATAAAAATAACTAGGAATATTTTATCTACAACTATTTAAAATGAATGAAGGATATCAAGAGCTTTGTAAATAAATTCTTTGAAATGGTATAGATAAGTTATTAATTATACAACCATAATAGTTAGTGGGGATCTTCTCATCTTCTAATTTCAGCATTTGAATTGGCATAACAAAGATAACACTTAACTATCTCAATTAATATTTAAATTTTATTATATTGTATATATTTTTTTTATGATTACTTTCTTTTGTATTATTCTAATTCTATTTAAAACCTTATATCCATATAACATAATTAAATTGGTGGAATGGAGAACCCAATTCCGAATGTCATTTAAATCCAATTTTGAATATGAGAATTGCATTTAATTTCCAATGGTCAATTGCAATAGCTTAAAAAAAATATACGAACACCTCTAACTATGGATGGATCAAGATGGACTTGAAGTAATATAAAAGATGATCAATATAGAAAGAGATTGAGTAACCTTTTTATTTCAATTCTTAATATTTCTTATAAAACAATAATTTACCTTCTTAATTTATTTAGATTATTATTTTCTCAAAATCATAGGATTATATGATTTAACTAGGGGAAAAATTCAATTGAATACGAAAATATATCAACTAATGTACATTTATGTCACTATTTTGAATTGATTGTAAGAAAATAACAATTACGACTTTTGGGGGTTAAAAGTTGAAAACAATATAATATTTAAAATAAGAAAATTATTTTATTTAAAACTTAAGTGAGAAATGTAGATGCTTATTATTTACAATATGATACAAATCTAAAAGATGTATATATGACATAGGCTTTAGTGATTAAATTAAAAAATAAAAAATTTTACTTCAAAAGTTAGCAATATTTGAATAAATAAACTATTTATAGATGTTATATTATTTTAAAAAAGTTTTTGAATATTTTTAATTATTTAACATTATAAAATTAATTTTCACGTGCGAATGCACGTGCATTTTGCTAGTTACTATAAAAGTATGAATCCCATAAATATTTGTTCCAATTATAAATTAATTTATACACCTTATTATTAGCACTATTAAAATTAATAAATTTATATAACTATTACACATTTTATCCGTTTTATAGTATAGGAGTAATAACATAAGAAACATGAAACCATAACTATATGCAATAATAGTAAATGAATTAGATTTTCTGTGAAGAGTCATGAAAATACTTATGCAATGAACTATCATAATTAATAAAAACATATTAGTTAAAAACACATTAGACATCTCATATTTAAACTTTTAAGCAATTATCAAACTCCAACGCAAGGCTATGGATCATCATTTAATTTGTAAGCTACATGGTTAATACTTTTCTATAAATAGAGAACATATAATGAGAACAAATACACTTCCTATAATTTTCATTTAAAAAATTTCGTACGATTATTACATAATGAAGAAATAAAAATTTGATGTATTGCATACTTTAAAATTTAGTGACATAAACAAAGTCTGATTAATGGAAGTTTATGTAGATAAATGGTGAATTTAAAAAAACAAGCCACCAATCAAACTAATAAACCACACCTTTTCTCCAAATTCTGAACTTGTTTAGTCCACAAATGTGTAATTTATTTTCATGCATTTGTTAAGAAATTGACGGATAAAGGTATTTTAGTTGGGAATAAATAATCTAATTATGAATAGTAAAAAATCTAATTTTTTTGAGAAAAAGAAATGCTAATTGGATTTATTTTCAAGGAAATATAAGTTTTTCAAGAGATGGTTTCAGTAGTTTATTTGGAGATTTTTCTAAGAAATGCCAAACAAATATATAATGATAGAATTTGTTTTTTGTAAAATCCAGAATTGAAAGTTAAGTGTCATCCAAATGGCACCTTTATTTCGTAAGAGTGGGTATGTGATGATAAAAGATGTTTGGATGAAGTCTTTTATAAAAAATTGTAATGGTTTGGTATGATTGATATATTTATTTCGCAACAAAAATAATTTGTTTGTGCAGAATGGTATTGATTTTTTATTTTATATGATAATATGGACAAATTTACGTTAAAACTCAATGATGAGTACATCTAAAAATATACAAAGTGAATCTTATTTCACACATTACGATATTTTTAATAAATAGATGCAAATATTTAATATAGTATGTTATGATATTAGAAAATAAAATCAGTTATAATTACTGAGTATGCTATCAAATCGTGAATATAAAATCTGATCTTCTTGAGTATTATTTGAGAGAAATGTACTTACAATTTTCAAGAAAATGGAGATTTTCAGGGAGTTTATTATTACATTTCTCTTTGAATCATTTTTCAGAGGCCTAGGCCAAACATATATATTTTTGATTAAAAAAACATCTATGAGAAATTAAAAAATTGATAATGCAATCTTATCCAAATGAGACCTGAACCATCCATTATTCAAACTTGAGACCAATGTATAGCATTACAGGTAAAACCAGGAGAAAGAGATTATATTTTTAATCAAGTTTCTAAAATCGATAATTAAATTAGGACAATGTAAAAGAAAATAATAATTACAAATTAAGTTTTATAGAATATAATATATATGAGGAAATCTCTTTCATAATGTTTCTAACAATGTATTAAAAGGTGTTTAACATTAATATCATATATATCAATTCTAAACCCTAAATTATTATGCTTTGACAGAAGGTAATAAGTAAAATTGGATAGTGTCCTTCATAAGTGGTGATCGTAATTGAATTGATGATATAATTGAATTGATAATGTATGTCGTGGTGAACCATGATTCTGGAATTACTAATCATTTATAATCAAAACCAGTTTTCTACGTGCTGTTTAGTTTTCTTTACTTTTTATCTTACGATTTCATTAGGCTTAGATTACCGATAACTGAAAGAATTAGTGCTTGATTATTCGGTCCTCGTAGAAACGATATCTTTTGTACTACACGGAAGCCGTGCGCTTGCGGTATTACAAACATCATATGTTTAATTAATTTTCATATATTTAATCAGTATTGCTCTTAAACATGTTAAATATCATTTTCTCAAATAGAATACAATGTACATTAAATGAATGTGAATATAATATTTAGTGTATTAGATTTTATTTTTTTTAATTGTAGCTATTTAAGGAATGAAAAAAAAATTTAAGTAGTTTGTAAATATTTTTTCCCTATTTAAAGTTTGACTTGTTATCCAAAATATGAAATATGTTTTCATATTTAGTTTTAGAAAAATTACTAAAACTACCCTATAATATATTTTTATATACAAATAATCAATGAAAGTATTTTTAGACCTCAATTGTCCATCCTGTAATCTTTTATTTGAAAACAAAAATAAAATTAACAATTTTTAATTAAATTATCCTTGATTTAGATTGAATAGAAACCCTTAATGCTTTAAACTTTTCAATTGGTAAATTTTATTTTTCAATATTAAGTATTTCGAATGTTTGTATACAAAAGCAAATTGATTTGAGGTCTTCGGGTAATTTTCTAGAATTCGAGAGGTTGACAATTATTAATGACATTTTATAAAGAGCTGAGGATAGAAAAAAATTCGATTTTTACACACTTTATAAAAGGTCAATTATTAAAAGTATTATTAATTTTTCTTAATCTTTTAGAGCATTTTATATAGAAGTGCTTTATACATTTAAAAGAAATATTTTAAAGTAGATATTGGTAAAGATTCAAAAAGAACTGAGGTATGAGATTTATGTAAATCATTATTAAAAAGAAATATTATCAAAGAATGAAAAGAGTTGAGATATAACAAAATAACGTAAAATTTCTACTAACTTTATATGTTATACTAACATGCATATTTTATACTTTTGACTTTCAATAGAAATATAATATAAAGAAAAAATTTGAAATTTGTTATGAGTGTGGTTATTAAGAATCACTATATTTAATAATATATTTTTGATATTATTATCATAATAGTGTATTTTGAGTTATATTTCACTCGTCATAATGAATAATTGGCATTTTAGTTAAATTAATAAATAATGTGTTAATAATTTTATTCACAAGAACTATCAAGATCATTAAAATATTATTAGAAGCTAAAGAAGTTGAAATATGTCCAAATTTCTAAGTGATAGTGACTTTTAGATTGTTAACACTTTTTCTCATTTGAATAATATGTAGTATAATTATGAATAATATATATTGAAGACAATTTAATAATTTTTAAAAAATGTAGCAGTCACCGAGAAATAATTTTCTAAGTTAATATATATTGTACGAAATCATCATATCCTACTAATTAAGATAACTACTAATCAAAATTCAAGAGTCATCAACTCCTGATCTATCAATTTATATCTAATTTTTATCTACACTAATGATTTAGTAATGTTTAAAAAATTAAAATTCACATAGTTAAATAAATTATTTGTAATTTATCATTGTCCAATTGTTAGTTTACAATTTTACCATGAACTATCTATTGAGAATAAAAACAATATAATTTATTTAGTAAACATAAAAATCACTATTTTCCTCAAAGATTCATGATATAACTTTCATTGGAAGTATAAAGGTCTAATAATTTTAATTATATATTTTTCAAATTATTATGAAAATATTGTACCCTAATTAATGGAAACTAAATGTTAATATTAATGAGAATAAATGTTAGAAGTGTAAATTATTGCATTCATTTTTTTAATAAAGGGTCAAATGGTCTTTTCATAATTGGAAGAAACACATTCATACTTTTGTAATAGTATATGTAAATCAAATATATATAGTAGATCACATACGCATTTTACTTGTGAGAAGAAAACGGAAAATTTAAATAAATAATCTAATTTTTAAATTTATTTCAAAAAATGGTACACATTTTGGGATGTATCAAGAAATAGCCCTATGCGGACTCGCCCAAGGCGCATTGGGTAAAAGACAAACAGCCACGCCTTACATCCAGCATCAAATCACTTTTTCTTATGTTTTTTTATTATTTAAATTTAATTAATTTGTGATATTCGATCTTATTTTTTTCAATTTCTATATTATATTGGATCTAAATTTCAACATGAAAAATATAGTTTGACATATAAAGTTTTCAACCACACAAAAATAAATATATTTTGATGTCAGTATAAAAAGATATGACCAAAATAAAACACTTCGGTAAATTATTTTTTTAAATTATAACTACTTTTCCTTATTTCAAACTTATTTTTCACCATTTTTTATATTATTCTGGGTCTCGAGTTGAACATAAAAATTTTAGTTTGATAAACAAACTTTTCAACACTACAAAATTTGTTTTATTTCGATACCTGGATGAAGAAATACAACCAAAATAAAACACAACATAAAAAAATAGAGTTTTCCTCATTTCAATACCGTTATCCCTTTTCTATGCTCTTTTGATCCTCGAGTTCAACATAAAAAATATAGCTTTACAAATAAAGTATTCAGCGTCATAAGAATTAATTTATTTCGATATTCGAATAAGAAAATACGACCAATATAAAATAGTATAGTAGAAAAATATTTTCATCCCCTTATTTCTAACTCTTTTTTCTCATTTTTCTATGTTGTTCTAGGCATCGAGTCCAACAAGAAAAATATAGTTCGACATATAAATTTCTCATTCATATAAAAATTGGTCTATTTAAATAACCGGTGAAAAAGTACGATGAAAAAAACATAGTTTAATTTGGCATATAAAGTTTGACATATTGAGTTTCATTTGATCGTATTTCTTCATCGAGCATCGAAATAGACCAATTTTTATGTGAATGAGAAATTTATATGTCGAACTATATTTTTTGTGTTGGACTCGATGCCTAGAACAACATAGAAAAATGAGAAAAAAGAGTTAGAAATAAGGGAGCGAAATATATTTTTCTACTGTATTGTTTTATATTGGTCGTATTTTCTTTTTCGAATATCGGAATAAATCAATTTTTATGTCGTTGAATACCTTATTTCTAAAGCTATATTTTTTATGTTGAACTCGAGGATCAAAAGAGCATAGAAAAGGGAAAACGGTATTGAAATAAGGAAAACTCTATTTTTTTTATGTAGTGTTTTATTTTGGTTGTATTTCTTCATCCAGGTATCGAAATAAAACAAATTTTGTAGTGTTGAAAAGTTTGTTTATCAAACTAAAATTTTTATGTTTCAACTCGAGACCCAGAATAATATAAAAAATGGTGAAAAATAAGTTTGAAATAAGGAAAAGTAGTTATAGTTTAGAAAAATGATTTACCGAAGTGTTTTATTTTGGTCATATCTTTTTATACTGACATCAAAATATATTTATTTTTGTGTGGTTGAAAACTTTATATGTCAAACTATATTTTTCATGTTGAAATATAGATCCAACATAATATAGAAATTGAAAAAAATAAGATCGAATATCACAAATTGATTAAATTTAAATAATAAAAAAACATAAGAAAAAGTGATTGATGCTGGATGGAAGGCGTGGCTTTTTGTCTTTACCCAATGCGCCTTGGGAGAGTCCGCATAGGGCTATTTCTTGATACATCCCAAAATTTGTACCATTTTTCGAAATAAATTTAAAAATTAGATTATTTATTTAAATTTTCCGAAGAAAACATGAAAAATCTAACAAAATTAAGAAATCATTCAGACATAATAAAATTTCTTGATCCTCCAAGATTACCTTACGATTGACACAAAATATGACAAATTAATCAACTGTGTTTTCCATTTTTTAATGGCCTTGATTCCATATATATTTTCCTATATTTTCCAATGTCGGACTAATTAAATAAATAACATGATTTTTTTTTGGGAATGATAAGTTGTATATTTTCATATATCAAACAAAACTGTTCAAGTGAACATCCATCACCACTTTCAATCCAATCTACCAAATTTACTGTATATCATCGCAACTATGCTATCGACAATTTCCTTCGGTGTCCTGTTTTCTCTTTCAAAAATTCGACGATTTCTTTCCTGCCAAATGCCATATACAATATATGCAAACAGACACCTCTTTCACTTGACTCAATTGAGTTCTCCCCACACTAATCCGTCCAACCCATTTTAACACCTCCTCCCATTGCTTTTTTATAATAGAATAACATGATTATTATAATAGAAAACAGAATTTTACATTCTCCATACCTTAAAGTTTATTTACCATTTAGCAACTAAATATAATGGGTATTATTTTAGCTCAAATAATCACTCGAAATGAAAATCTTATCACCATAAGTTCTAGCTCAAATAAAATATAGCTTTTTGTGCATATTCTTTCTTCTCCCACAACAGTCAAATAGATTGAATATCACTATTACTAATACAACCAAAATAATATGGGAAACTTTCATTGAAGAATAAAAGTTTAGTAATAACAAAACGATATACAAATTTCCCTCTTGTTTGTTTCTCTCTTTTAAGAAACCTAAGGTATGAAAGTCACAGTAAAAAAAATATTCCATGGTATGATTGCATATATTAAACTCAATCCAAAATAAGCAATAAAATGCAAAAATAAAATCCACCGTTGAGTTTTTAAGGAAAAAAATCACAAATTATCATAAATTCCAAATCACCTGCCTAACAGAGGCACACACATACCCAGATGACAATGAAAGGGGAGAGAGCATTGGGTGTGTGAATATCAGATTTCAAAACTTTTAAATGGTGATTGAAATTCACCAATATTAAATTGCAGTCCCAAATTCAAACGTTCTATTGCTAAATAAAATAAAAATTTGATCCTTTTTAATTAATTAAGTAAGAATTAAATTTAATAGTATCTTATTATCAATAGGTTTTTATTTTTATTAGTAATAGTTAATAATTAATAAATAGTTTCATAATACCAACGTGTTTCTTTTTCCTATGATATTAGTAATAATGATTAGTAATAAATAAATAGTATATATCCAACTATCAACATTTTTTCTATGATATTAGTAATAATAATTAATAATTAATAAATAGCATCCAACTATCAACATTTTTTT
Source organism: Verbascum thapsus (assembly GCA_963669365.1). Lineage (NCBI taxonomy): Eukaryota > Viridiplantae > Streptophyta > Magnoliopsida > Lamiales > Scrophulariaceae > Verbascum > Verbascum thapsus. The sequence goes on along the minus strand of OY770107.1, from coordinate 6,136,205 downwards.
TATGATTAATAATACTTAATTTATAAATAGTTTTTAACTCTAAATGGATTCTAAATTTAAATAAGGGTTAATGTCTTTTCACACAGATTAAATAATTTTATGATTCACAGAGGATAGCTGAATAATTTTATGGTTTTCATTAAATAATTTAAATAAGTAGCACTTTATGAATGATTTCACAAACAAAATGATAAGAAATAAGAATTTTTAACATGGTTAGCTGCTTCCCAATATAAAGTAGGTAGTAAGCTTCTCCACACCAAGAGACGTCTAGCCTTAAAAATTGTAAAAGTCTCGCAACAAGTATTGGCCTTGGCGTACATCAAAAATGTTGACAAAGGGCAACCAAGTTTAACTAAGCTGAATCTCAAACTCGATTAAACCCGAATCCCAGACAACTTACTATCTTACAAGAAGAAAATTCACAAAAAAAGAAAAGAAACGAGGAACACTCTATCATTCCAATAGAGCGATATATGACAACATGGTACAATTTCGGAGTCAATATGAGAACTCATGACCTCGAAGTGAAATATGTTTCTTGACCCATATAGCAATGTCCTCAGCACAGGCCTGAGCTTGAGGGGTCTTAAGAAGCATATCAAGTGTTGCAAACTCATGAACAGCATCCTTATACTCCAGAACTGGAGCATCAACATTTACCTTCCTTAGCTCCTCCGAGTAAGCAATTGCTCGATCTCTCATCCAATCATGTTCCGCCACCACAGTCAGTGTCGGAGGCATTTGCTTTAAAGGAGGTCCTCCTCTATCAGAATTAAGTGGATTGGCAGCAGGGTGGTCGAGGCTGAATTCTTCCTCAGATAAGAAAAGTTTCCATGCAAGTATACACATAGCCTTGTCGTAAAAGTAAGAGTTTGACAATTTTATCTCTGATTGTGTTGGTATGCTTCCGATGAAAAAGGGATACATTAAAACCTGGGCCACGACTTTAACTGGGTCTAGAAGCTTACCGCCCTCTACGGCTTTCCTTGTCACGTAGTCAGCAATATTTCCTCCACAACTCACCCCAAGAATCACACATCTGCATGCACATAAGGTCAAATGAGACAAATGGACTTTGATTACAGTAACTTACAAAAAGTTTCAAATGGACAAAACTTGTATCATAACTTATAATTTGTGAGCACAGGTATGACATTAAAACTCAGGCATGAGGCACATTGAGCGACGGAAAAAGATGTGATGCCATTATAGGAAACACATAATCCACATAGTCAAAATATTGAATGTGTAATAACAGTGTGTGTTACTGATCAGACGAATTAATAGCAACAAGTTCAGCAAATTTCTTGTGGATATCGAATATTCTGATAAAATAGATATAGAGACATCAAGGCAGAAAGGAAGAGCAATATAAGATATTTGGGTTGAATCAGTCAGTGACATGTTATACTCTTCAAATCATTATCCTAAGTTAGCTTAACAGGAGGCCCAAAAATCCATGCATTCCAGATAAAATTAATCCTGACCTGGCTGTAGGCCTTAGTTTAACCTGTTAGACATACCTTCTCCTCACTGCTATGGATGTAATGAACAACATTGATAAATCTTGTTTGAACTACATATCTCTAGGAGTTTGACAATGGAAAATGGGTTCGTCATCACCAAGAATGCCAGGGAGCACATATATAATCATAGAAGTTTGGAACTTTTGGAGCAAGGTCTAGCACAGGTATTAACTATATATAAAGCGTGAACCAAAGGAACTTCGCTAGAAAACAGGAGATACAAACTCCAAAGGGATGGTAATATTTAGGTGTTAACTTTAAAATTTCAAGCTATGAAAACCACTCCACTAGATATTTAAGTGAAACCTTGAATTTCCAATTATACAATTGATGTTAGTCCCGAGCACAATCATTTTCTCCTGATATAAGTATGATCTAATCTGTCAACTACTTCAATATTTCCAGTTACACCATCCATCACAAAGGTACCAGTCAGCTTAAATCAAAAACGGTGAAGCAATATAAGTAAATCCATCTCCATCATATCAATAAACTCCTCGAGTAAATATATGTTTGCATATCTAATAAACATAAGCTCTACATCCCACACCACGACCTGAAAATAAACTAGGAACAAACATCAAGAGATGAAGTGTGAAACCAAAACCAACCTCGATGGATCCCCATGAGCAGCCAGCCAAGGCTCCACCAACGAAGCCCCAAACGCATCCGCGACGTGCCAACTACCCTCCGACTTCCTCAAATCCGCCCCTCCTCCCCTCGTACTCCCGAACGACTTGCTACATTCCGCTAAATTCGCCTGCTTTGCTAGCCAATGCAAGACCTTCAGCCCATCCTCAAACGCGGCAGGGTACCTATTCTCCGGAGCCAACCTATACCCCACCGCCAGCACGATCACGTCACACAGCTTCGCAATCCGCCTACAGAAGAAATCATTTGCAGCTGAATCATTGCTTCCACTAACAAATCCCCCACCATGTAACTGCAACATCACCGGCAATCTTCGACAATGATTCCCCACCGGTTTATACCCACTGTAACCTCCACTCTCCGATTTCGCAACCCCATCATCAATACTAAAACCTCCATAACTATTGCGTCTACTCATCTCAACATTCTCACCACGCTTTACAACTGTACCACCGCCATCATTCAACGATCCGTAGCTGTTGCGACGATATAGCGATCGATTCGAATCGGATCCAGGATTCGGAATCGCGACCTTCGATTTGGCTAGGGTTTCGGGGAAACGAAGGCAAGTATCGGGGAGGAAAATACGAATTGTGAGAGATGTTAATGGATCGATATGTATATCTTTGGTTGCTACCCCATCGGTGAACGAAGGATTTGCAGCTGCCACCGTCTCCTCGTCCGGTCGTGACGTCACACCGAATGTACCGGCGGCGGCTTCATTTTCCGGCCCCTGAAATCGGCTCTGCAACCGATGCTTTAGCAAAAACTTGAAAAAGACGCTGTATAACTTGACGCCAATGCTTGGCATTTCCAACACACAATTCTATATTTTATTTCTCAATATCCACAATACATTCAGACAAGACGGTACAATTGAAATTCCAAGGTGGTGGTATTGATGCCTGGATTTCACATTGGATAGTTAGGGTTTTTGGTGTGGGAAAAATCGAAAAGGAAATTCCACTTGTTCACAAAGTTTTGTTAAGACAGAAATAGAAGGTGTAGGTGTGAGACAGAGTTTGTGAATTGAATTAAATTGACTTGAATTGAATTGAATTAAATTAGTGGTAAATATTTAGGGATGTCTATGTAAACTCGGCATAAGGCATATATATTTAGGATTAGGGATACTAATTGGATGGTGAAAATCACCTTCCCGATATTTGATGGATATCGTATATTAAATTTAACGTGACATAAATTTTTTGATTTAGATCATCAAAAATTGAAATATAAATTTATGAAATAAAAATTTCCTTTTCAAATTTATTTCATTTTGTATCTCAAATTTTAATATTTAAAATATAAACCCACACATATACTTATTAAAAAATGATTAATACTTATAAATATCAATATTTAAACATTTAAAATAAAAGATAAAATATATTTTGGACAGAAAACTAGATAGACATTAAACATGCAGGTTTGGGCTGTTTTTGTTTGGTTGTGTTTTAATTTAAATATGTTTCGCATCGTGCCATGTGATGACAGTAAAGTGAGTAGGGGGCCAGATTTGTTTGTGTTTTTCTTTTGTTTGTGATTGTACTCTTAAGAAATTAGATAACAAAAATTATTGTCCAAAAAGTTGAATCCCCAATCCCAAGGGTCCCCATGCCTCGGCCCGACAGAGCTATGGGTATGTTTGGTTTTGTTTTGATTGGTTATTTTGGTGAGAATTGTTGGTGATAAATATTTTGGGACATCGTACATATTTGGTAAGATTGTGTTTGGTTTTATTTTGTTATTAATTTTTTTTGTGAGATAGTGTTTATTTTTATTTCCAAAGAGAATATAAATTACTGTAGCAGTCAAATCGCATAACACTATTAGTAATTAATTTTGAAAATTATAATATAATATTAAGAGTGTAATAATTTTTATATATATAAAAATATTTATATGTATGTAATAATAATTGATATTTATATATATATATTATATTTTTATTGATGTTTAAAAATAAATTATTATATATTTATATTTATTATAGAAATATACTATACAAACGTAAGAAACTTATTTATCGATACGAATGTTAAGAAATTTACCGAAATATAGAATACTATCAAATAATACTTTTAGTCGTGTTAAAATTGTAAATTAAATAATATATGAATATTACAATTTTCTATTTTTCATATATCCAAAGTAAGTTTAAACATTATGGTGTTCAAATAATATAAAAGTACATAGGTCGAACTCTTTCTCTTGAACAATTGACTCACATTTGTACTATGTATACCTATATATTTATGTATTCATATGTTACATGTATATGTACATTAAGTCAAATTATCACAATAAATTTTTAAGAAAAGTTAATAATATAATCATAGCAATTATATGTTGAATTTTGTCCCGTATTAAACTAAATAGGCCATAAAATTTCATTTTATAAAGTCTTATTTTTTCTGGCCTAGTTAGACTAAAATTATTTTGATACACATTAAAAATTTTAGTTTATTAAATTATTACATTCTAATTGTCCCGTATTAATATTTTTTGAATTGAATTCTATTATTTATTAATTACTGAATTTATTGTTCAATATTTATTAATTTTTTATAAATATTCTTATTTAATTGCAAACTAATAATAATAATATGTAAGTGGATGGTTGGAGTATGCAATTATGCATAGAAGATTATATCACGTTATTGAAACTATAAATAATTTATAAAAAAATACTTAGATAGTGAGAGGAGAGAGGATGTTATTGAGAGATTGGACAAATGATGTGTGTGATTAGACAAAAGAAAAATATAAAATAATCATATTTTATCCAAAATCAAATTTGGCCAAATATTGCTTTTTTTCTTGGTTCAAAATCTACGAGTCAAACATAAATTGGCCAAATTTTTGGTCCAAAATAGATCCAAAATAAAACCAAACATTCCCTATAATTTTGTATTTTGCGCCTTTTATTGTAATTATTCTGTTGGACTGGGCCTTTCTCCAAAATAGAAGAATTTGGGCTTTTACAATTCTGTTTGAAATTCCGGGCCAAGTTTATTTTCGATATTCTTTTTTTATTTTTTTTTGACAAATCAATAGCATTAATAAAGGTAAAAATTAAGAAAAAATTGATCAAGCTGAAACTCCTTGTCACTATCAAATAGCATGAGCCGTGAGAGGGTGACTAGACAGCCTACTAGATGAAGAAAGATCGTTATACATTTTTCGAGTTTTAGAGTGTGATACGAGGTATTTTATATACTATGTACAATGATTACGAGTTAAATATAGACGAGGTGAACGGTTCCATTGTAAACGTTATAGTGGGTCGAACGACCCCCTATGATACGATGTGAAGTGTACGGGCTCATTAAGCTACAATTAGGAAGAATCCAATACTGTAGCTCGGACCCATGAATAGTAGATATGTCATATAAAGAGGCCAGCCCAACAACAACAAGTGATATTATAATCTTTCAGCCATCAGTTGAATGACAAGTGGCACCCAATATCTGGGCTAATAGTCAGTTCATGAACAGTCATTTAGAAACATATATATATGACAAATAATGCTCTTTGTGGGGACGGATGTTTTCCACACCTACGAGCTATTCTAAATACGAATCAATCTATAATTAGAACTACGTCAGACTTGATCCCTTAGAGTGGTACGTAGGCAGCTTGTATACGAGCACAGTCTTTGGAAGCATCTACACGAATATTTGACTAGATCATATTGGCGCCGTCTGTGGGAAACCACTAAGCTGTCAAACGAATTGACATGGATAAAGAACATCATCGACCAAGGAAAGAGCCAATGAATTCGGAAGAGGCTGAGCAGATTCATACCGGTACAAATACCCGAGAAAACGATTACAATGACCGAGTCTGAGTTCGATAGAAGGGTACAAGAAAAGTTTCAAGAGTGGATGTCGAAATTACCGCCTGTTACTCCGAATATCGGAACGACACACTCTCCCCCGAGTACCCCAAGAGGGCAATCCCCGGAACTTGACCCAGAAAGGGAACAAGGGGAATATGGCCACAAGAGCGGTACTCGGCGACGGAACTTCCCACAACTTGACCCTGCGGGGGTGCAAGGGGAAGAGGGCCGCGAGAGAGGGACACGACGAAAGCTTTTCAGCAGTCGTGTTAACGAATGAAATGAAAGCCTTAGATTGTACGAAACGAGTCAGAGCGAATCAGATGAAACAGATACAGCATCTTACATGCCGAGTTCTTGTAGTCAGTGGTCGTCACGAGGGAAAGTAGAAAGGACAGATTCAGGGAAACAGGCGGAATTGGGAAAAGGTTTCGGGACGGTGTCATCGATACACCGGAGAAATAACCCGTTTGATAGATAAATTATATCAGAATCGATGCCCGTGAATTTCAGAATCCCAGACCTCCCCAAGTACAGCGGAATGACAGATCCTCGAGAACACCTCGTTACCTTCGAGACCTTAATGACGTTGCACGGTTGAGCGATTCATTAAATGCTCGGATATTTCCTACGACGTTGGCAGGTAGAGCACAAGACTGGTTCATGAACCAGCCTACAAATTCGATCAGTTCATATGATCAACTCGTCCAGAAGTTTGAGTATCATTTTGCCAGTAAGAGAAAAACCAGGAAGTCGGTCTCACAGTTACTAGGGATAAAGCAGAAAGATGAGGAAACATTGCGGGATTTTGTGGATAGGTTTAATAACGAGGCCTTAGATGTCCAGGGCGTACAACACGAGGTGATCGTACAGCTCTTCATTAACGGACTGAAGATTGGTCCTTTAGCAGGAGCACTCACTCGCAACCCACCAAGAAACCCTGAGGACATGATAATTACAGCTCAATAATATATCCATGAAGACGAGATGTATCGTATGAAACGAGCTGAACATGCGATCAATAAGCAGAGTAAGGACAAAGGGGTCCAAAAGAGAGAAGAGGTGAAAACCGAGAGGGCTGGAGACTACAGGCGAGGTCATTTCGATAACTACGCACCGTTGAATACTTCGAGAACCAAAGCATTAATGGCAATTGAAAGAGCGGGTATTCAGGTCGAACTTCCTAGAAAGATGAGGGTTGACCCCAAGAAGAAAAATAACAACAGATACTGTAAGTTCCACAAGGATACGGGCCACGATACAGAGGAGTGTCGTCAATTAAAGGATGAAATAGAGAAGCTCATAAGGCAGGGTCACTTGCGGGAATTTACAGAGTGAAGGAAAAACGAAGAAAGGTCCGACATACAGGATAATAGAAGGGAACCTCAACAAGGACAGCGATGGAGGAATCAAGGACAGCAAGAGAGGGGCCAAGTTGGTAATCGACAACACGAGCCAGAGAGGGATAGGCCCAGGAGAGATGATAGAGAAGAGAACAGACCGAAATACGGGGACATACATACCATAGCAGGAGGGCCGATCGGGGATGATTCCAAAAATGCGAGAAAGCGATACGCTAGGGAGATTACGAGCTATGAGCTACACGGGCATAGGGTGAATCATGTCCAGAGCAGTTCAAAGGAAATGATCTCTTTTGGAGATCATGATTACGAAGGAGTGATCACTCCGCACAACGACCCGATGGTGGTGAAAATGGACATAGCGAACTACGCGGTCCACAAAGTTTTGGTGGATAATCGCAGTTCAGCCGATCGTATTCTCGACAGTATTGGATAAAATGAAAATCCCCACGGACAAGTTGCAGCTCGTAAGCACCCCCCTCGTAGGATTTGGAGGATCCGAAATAGTGCCTCTTGGTACGATCGAGTTACCAACCTCGTTGGGATCATAGCCGAAAAGGAAAACAATGATGATCAGATACCTCATGGTCGATTTTCCATTCGCATACAACGTGATATTAGGACGACCTGGGCTGAACCAATTTGGTGCGATCGTTTCTACACCCCACCTAAAAATGAAATTCATGACAGACTTTGGGGTGGGAACGGTGCAATGTGACCAACGAGCAGCAAGGGAATGTTATGCAACATCTCTAAGGAAGGGTACGAAGGAGAAGTGTACGAGACAAGTGGTGCCGATGAACCAGATCGTGAGGTTTGGGGTAACGAAGAAAGAGGAGCCAGTGAGGAAGCAAGCTCCGATTGAAAAAAGCTGGGTAGAACCGGCCGAACACAAAACGATTGAACTCGTCCTAGGGGACGAGGAAAAAATCACAAATATAGGTACTATGATGCCAAAAAATCTGGAATTAATGATAGTAAGTTTCCTTCGAGCTAATATTGATATGTTTGCATGGCAGGCGTCGGACTTTGAGGGGATTGACCCTGAAATCATTGTACATAGGTTGAGAATAGACCCGTACGCCAAACCTGTGAAGCAGAAGAGGAGAAATTTTGGCCCGGACCGTAATAAAATCATCGACGACGAAGTGAATAAGCTATTAAAAGCCGGTTATATTAGGAAGATCAATTACACGGAATGGTTAGCAAACGTGGTACTAGTTCCAAAAACTACGGTGCAGTGGAGGATTTGTATTGATTATACGAATCTCAACAAAGCTTACCCACGAGACCCATACCTATTGCCTCGTATAGACCTCCTTGTTGACTCGACTGCGGAGTGTGCCTTGCTTAGTATGATGGATGCTTACAAAGGCTTTAACCAAATAAGAATGGCACCCGAACATTGTGACAAGACTTCGTTCGTAACGGCCAGAGGTGTCTACTGTTATAACGTTATGCCATTTGGATTAAGGAATGCCGGGGCTACGTATCAGAGGTTCGTAAATCGTATGTTCAAGGAAGAGTTAGGTATCACGATGGAAGTATACGTGGACGACATGTTGGTTAAAAGTAGGGACGAGGCAGACCACTTGGAGCACTTGAAAAGGTCGTTCGCGATTATGAGGAGATACGGAATGAAGCTAAATCCAAGTAAATGCACGTTTGGAGTACGTGGGGGAAAATTCTTAGGATACATGGTTACGCAACGAGGTATTGAAGCCAATCCGGAGAAAATACGAGCTGTATTGGATATGCAGTCCCCGAGTTCCGTCGTAGAGATGCAAATGCTAACCGGAAAAATGGCAAGTTTGAGCCGCTTTATATCAAGGTCGGCCGACAAAGGTCTCTCCTTTTTCAAAATTTTGAAAAATGTTAAGCACTTCGAATGGTCGGAGGAATGCGAAGAAGCTTTCCAGAATTTGAAGAAGTATTTAAGGAGCTCGCCGTTGCTCACCAAGCCCGTAGAGAGGGAACCACTCCTGTTATATTTGGCTGTCTCGGCGAATGCAGTCAGTGCGGTATTGGTTCGTGATGATAAAGATAATCATCGTCCAATGTATTATGTGAGCAAAACGATGCTAGGGGCCGAGAAGAATTATACCCAGATTGAGAAATGGGCACTAGCCTTAATGACAGCGGCTCGGAAGTTACGACCATATTTTTAGTCGCACCAGATTATGGTCCTTACGGACCAACCATTGAGACAAGTGCTCTCTAACCCAGATATATCAGGTCGTCTCATTAAATGGGCAGTCGAGTTGGGTGAGTTCTCGTTGGAGTACAGACCACGAACCGCTATCAAAGCGCAAGCCTTGGCGGAATTTATAGTTGATATGGCATAGCCCAACGAGGCATCCGATGCACGAGGTGACATAAATTTAAAGTTACCCTAAAGTTACGACATATATTTGTCTCACAAAATACTAAGGGTTAGTAAATATTTCTTTTTCCTTAAAACAGGAGATGACAGACTGTGGACATTGCACGTCGATGGCTCGTCTACGACCCAAAAAGGAGGTGCGGGGGTTTGGCTAAGAGATCCGCAAGGTATTTGATGGGTCCCAATTATGATTAGGGGCATTACCGTAATTTAATAAAGTAATTGATATAAGTGCAATATTAGTACGTGGGCCTCCAACGTGGGCCCAATAGAGCGAGCCCGTGGCCCAACTAAAATCTCTATAAATACCATCTTGATTAGCTGAACTAATCATGATCTAGTTTACACTCTAAAAACTAGAACTACTAAATACTCTCCCAAATCCACGAGATTGAGGAGTATAATATCTGAGAACTACAAAGAGGCTTGATCCTATCTAAATAGGTACGTAGGCAGCTCGAAGTTACTGAGCGCAGCCCCACTATCTAAAAACACTATATCTGGTCTGTCGTGAGTCGGGTCGGATCCCATCCCCACGTGACCCTCACGTGACACTACTATTTGATCCCGCATCATTTTGGCGCCCTCTGTGGGAACGCGACCCAATCACTGAGAATGCAGACTAGGTCTCAAGCACGTACCAATGGTGATAGGATGGGAAACAACCCTTCTGCTGGAGGCGCCGGGAGCAGGGACCCTGTCCCAACGACTCATCCAAACCCCACTGCTGGGGAAGCTCTGAACCCGCTTCACCCACCTTCGGCCCCGACGGTGGTCCCTCTCTCAGAGAGGGTATTCGAGATCACTCAGGAGGCACTCATGGCTCTAGTGGAGGAAGCCTCTGTCAGAGCGGCTGCCTAGGCAGTCCAGTAGTATTCATTGAGGCACCCCTCAAGGGGAGACCCTCAGCTTACGCCCAAGGCAACCAACCCCCCCACTGGAGGTAGGCCTCAAGACACGCGCCGCGCGACTATCCCTCGGGGACCTTCTCCCCGGAGAGACGAAGCCCAGCGTTCGCGCACGACACTCAGGCGTGACAACCATGAGCGTGGCCCGAGACGCCAGGCCCCCCTATCCCCGCGCCGAGGTCGGAGGTCCCCGACCCCCGCGGAGGTGGCGTCTAGGCATTCAGGTGTTCCAAGCAGGGAGAGGCCTCGCGAACAACCCGAGGCCAGTGTCGACTCCCCTCAAAAGCGCCCTCCACGTGGCCGAGACAGAGAGCGTGTCTCTCAGGAATCCCCTCGCCGAGGTCGGAGAACTCCGACCCCCGAGAGGATTCAATCCCTGCGAGAGTCACGCAGATCTCCTCTCTTAAGTCAGAGGTCCCCGACCCGTGGCGAGGTACGCTCCAGACACGAGTCCCAAAGACCTCCTCACCAAACTCGGAGGTCTCACCTATCAGACGAGGCTCGATCTAAGCAGGACTCCAGCAGGTCCCCTCGTAGAGGTCGGAAGCCCCCGACCCCCGAGAGGAACCGCTTTGGGCGAGTGTCCCCCCGCAGAGGTCGAAAGCCCCCGACCCCCGAGAGGAACCGTTTCGGACTAGCTCACAGTCGTCCTCCTATCACGCAGGAGGAAACGGCTTTGCCACCGGGGACATACGAAGAATTGCGTCTTGTGCCGCTAGCGGTGGCGCCCCCAAGGCGAAGCCCATTCTGCCCCGCCATCCTCGCTGAAGCAATTCCACAGGGGATGAAGATCCCCCACCTCAGTGAGTATGATGGCACGGGGGATCCTCAAGAACACTTGGACAAGTTCGTCGCGAAGGCGGATATGTACGACCTTAGCGACGCGGCCTATTGCAAGATCTTCAGGACGACCCTTTCGAGTATAGCTCTATCGTGGTTCAACCAGTTGCCTTTTGGTACTATCACCGGGTTCGAGCAACTGACACAACGATTTTTGCAGCACTTCTCCATGAACAAGAAGTATCCTAAGACGATGGCCTACCTGTTCACGATCAAGCAACGAGAGGGGGAGTCACTCCGAGAGTATGGTAGATGCTTCTCGGCGGCGGTGGCCGAAGTACCACACGTCAACCACGAGCTGCTTTCAGGCATCATGCAACAGAACCTCCGCCCGGGCAGGTTCAGGGAGTCGATCGCTGGAAAGCCCCCAGCCACCATGGACGAGCAGCTAGCCCGTGCCGAGAAGTACATCCAGATTGAAGAAGCGGTTGGTCCCATCAAAGCTGAGATGGGAGCCAACAAAAGGAAGGCACGAGAGGACGACAGACTTCCCAAACCTAATGAGCGCAAGTCGATGCCTCCCCAAGGATTCGCTAAGTACACCCCGCTCACCTTGTCCCGTGAACAGGTGCTCGCCATAGCGGAGCAGCAGGGCTGGCCAAAGAAGATGAAAGACAATCCTACCAGGCTGAAGTCAAATGACTACTGTCGCTTTCACCGAGACAAGGGGCATACCACCGAGGACTGTCATCACTTGCAAGTGGAGATAGAGAGGTTGATCAAGAGAGGTTATCTGCAAGAGGTGGTGTCCACAGTCGATGAAGGGATGGACAACCCCCCGGTCAACGGAGTTATCCCTTGAGGGATTATCAACCCAGCTAGGATGCTAATAGCAGAGAGACGAAGCTTTCAAAATTTATTTATTTACTTCAAATATTATGTCGAGTCGGCCTAGAGCCGAGCGTTGAATAAGGTGTCTATTCGAGCACACTTTTAAGTATTTGATTGTTTATTTCTAAGCATGTATTGAGTTGGCCTAGACCAACCATTTGACAATGTGTCATTTCGAGCATACTTTTCGTAATAATGACTGTCTAATTTTCCTTTACATCAACTTGTGTGTATCGAGGATTGTATTTTTTCTAAGTGTTATCGGGTGTCGAGACCCAGGCTCCCGAACCGCTAGAGGCTGAGGCTCGTCGCCCTCCCTAGCGGATGAGGCTCATCATTGCCCCCCAACATAACCGCTAGAGGTTGAAGCTCATCGCCCCCCTAGCGGACGAGGCTCATCGCCCCCCAACTTAACCGCTAGAGGTTGAGGCTCATCGCCCCCCCTAGTGGATGAGGCTCATCGCCCCCCAACTTAACCGCTAGAGGTTGAGGCTCATCGCCCCCCCTAGTGGATGAGGCTCATCGCCCCCCAACTTAACCGCTAGAGGTTGAAGCTCATCGCTCCCCCTAGCGGATGAGGCTCATCGCCCCCAACCTAACCGCTAGAGGTTGAGGCTCATCGCCCCCCCCTAGCGGATGAGGCTCATCGCCCCCCACTACTTAATCTCTACAGGCCAATCCTCATCTCCCCCCTAAAGAATGAGGTTCCATCCTTACTTGAACACTGGCATTTAGGCACCGGTACTCATAAGTGTCAAACCCATCACTCCCTCCACGTCTTCCAAGCCTGCTGGCTTCGACAAGGGGGGCATAGGAGCGAGAGAACATAAGAGCTCGGCATACTTAAACATAGTATCAATACAAGAAAAATAAAGTCGAGTTGAACTAAATCGAACAAAGGTCAACGACAAATCAAACAAGTCTTACGAAGGCAACACGAGGTGACTAAAACTAAACAGACCTTACGTCTCCAAGAGGGCCCCTACCACTTGAGACTCGAGCCTCCCAAGTGTGAGAGCTCCCCTCAACTAAACTTGAACTCTAGGTAGAGGTTATCACGGGTAACCCCCCCTATGAGAACGTATGAGGTAGGAGGCTCCCCAAAGTTGGAGGCCCCACCGGATATATATCTAAAAATCGTGTTAAGTGTCGAACCCTCTAGGCCTCAACAACATCGTTCAAAGCCAATGTCTTCGACAGGGAGGGCATAGGACGGGGGCACCTAAAAACAAAGCAAACATCACGTTATGGAAAACTAAGAGCAAGCGGAAAACCGCGTCCAAGAAGGCGAGCGCCCACGAAGGCAAGCACGTCCAAGAAGGCCAGCGCTCCCCTCAATGGGCACGCCCCCTTGAGGGGGCGCCCGAAGGGGCGCGCCCCCTTGAGGGCGCCCCCCTTGAGGGGCGCGCCCCCTCAAGGGGCGCTGTCCCCTCAAAGGGCGCGCCCTCCTTGAGGAGCGCCCCCTCCTTGAGGGGCGCGCCGCCTTGAGGGGCGCGCCGCCTTGAGGGGGCGCCCGAAGGGGCACCGCCCCCTTGAGGGCGCCCCCCTTGAGGGGGCGCCCGAATGGGCGCGCCCCCTTGAGGGCGCTGCCCCCTCGAAGGGGGGCGCCCCCCTCAAAGGGGAGCTCCCCCTCCCCCTCAAGGGGCGCCCCAAGGGGCGCTGTCCCCTCAAGGGGCGCGCCCCCCTTGAGGGGGCGCCCGAAGGGGCGCTGCCCCCCTTAGGGGCGCCTCGAGAGCTTAAAAAAAAAAAAAAAACTTTCTCTCCGACTTTCTACTCCCGAGAGCCCACGCCACTCGGGAGTGGGGGGCATATGATGGGTCCCAATTATGATTAGGGGCATTACCGTAATTTAATAAAGTAATTGATATAAGTGCAATATTAGTACGTGGGCCCAATAGAGCGAGCTCGTGGCCCAACTAAAATCTCTATAAATACCATCTTGATTAGCTGAACTAATCATGATCTGGTTTACACTCTAAAAACTAGAACTACTAAATACTCTCCCAAATCTACGAGATTAAGGAGTATAATATCTGAGAACTACGAAGAGGCTTGATCCTATCTAAATAGGTACGTAGGCAGCTCGAAGTTACTGAGCGCAGCCCCACTATCTAAAAACACTCTATCTGGTCTGTCGTGAGTCGGGTCGGATCCCATCCCCACGTGACCCTCACGTGACACTACTATTTGATCCCGCATCAGTATTGGACGTTCTTTTGAAACGTATACGAGAGTCTATATTACATAAAAAAAAATATGTGAATAAAACGACCTTTTGTTTTTTCATAACAAGGTTATGACCACGAGTTCGCAGTAATGCCGGATTTCAGTGTGACGAATAACTAGGCCGAGTACGAAGCAATGCTTACAGGTATATAATTTGATAAAATGACCACATTATGCGCATTCAAAATATTGAGTACGAAGCATTGCTTACAGGCTTGAAAATGGCAAGAGAGCTCAACGTAAAAAGATTGGACGTCTACACGGACTCTCAACTCGTGGCAAATCAAATCAGTGGTTCTTTTGAAGCAAGGGAGTTGAGCTTATCATCGTAACTTATCAAGGGTGAAGGATTTAATGGTCCAGTTCACCAAAATAAGCATCTTTCAAATACCTCGCGAAGAAAATGAGAGAGCAGACATATTATCAAAGTTCGCGAGTTCCGCCATAGGTCTCAAGACGAGGAAAGTCACATTGTTGGTGTCCAGCCAGTCACAGATCGATTATACGATTCAAGCCCAAGAGGTAGTAACGATTTACACATCGGATGACTGGAGGTCCGAGATTTATAAATATTTGACTAAGAAGGTATTGCCCGAAGACAAGAACCAGGCCCTACGGATCGTTTATAAAGCTTCTAAGTTTACCATAGTAGAGGAGAAGCTGTATAAACGATCCGCGATGGGTCCCTTGCTTCGTTGTCTGGATGGGACGGAGGCTGAATATGTGATGAAAGAGATCCACGAGGGAAGTTGCGGTAATCACTCTGGAGGACGAGCTCTAGCTCAGAAAATATTGCGCCAAGGGTATTTCTGGCCGACGATGGTAGCAGAATCACGTCGTTTTGCAAAACGATGTAAAGGATGCCAACTAAATGCAAACTTGACACACAGCCCGAGCATAAAGCTAGAACCTATCAAGATAGCATACCCGTTCGACTTCGTTGGTGTGAGGAATATAAAATCCGACAAAATTTTACGGCGGTAGGCCATCCGCAAGCTAATAGACAAACGGAAGTAGCTAATAGAATACTGCTCCAACACTTGAAGGCTAGACTCGATGGGGTCAAGGGAAATTGGGCCGACGAGTTACCAGGGGTCCTATGGGCATATCGAACAACGCCTCGTATTTCCACGGGCGAAACACCGTTTTGTTTAGTATACGGGTCAGAGGCTGTTATTCCGGTGGAAATAGGTGAAATGACACACCGAGTTGAACAATACGAAGTGGAAGCGAATAAGGGGGAACGGTTATACGAACTGGATGTTATCGAGGAAACCAGAGAACGAGCATATGCAAAGATTCTAATACAGAAGAAAGCCATGGCTCGAGCTTACAACAAGAACGTAAAGACAAGGTCTTTTGAGGTCAGTGACCTCGTACTAAAGAAAGTCGAAGTGTCAAGACACGTAGGCATATTGGACCCAAATTGGGAAGGTCCCTTCAAAGTCGTCAAAGTAACAAAGACAGGGACATATCGCCTACAGGATTTAAATGGCCAAGATTTACCTCGTCCCTGGAACGTTCGTAACCTTCGTAAATATTATAAGTAGGTTGATGCGGATTTTTGGCATATCGTTAAATTTGAGAAGTTATTGATTATTTTTGTACAATCAATAACTTCGTATAAGTATGTTCGTTAATATAACGTTCAAAAACTTTTGGAATGCATTCAGTTGTCTCGTACATAAAATGATAATGTTACTTTGATCAAATTGGGTTATTAATGTCTCATTAAAATTAATATTACTCATATTGCGCTTAAGCTCGTCCAAAACATAAACAAATAAGCTTATGCAAAACGTAACAATTTATAAATCAAAACGAGTTCAATTATAAAAGCGAACAATGAAAATGCACGAACATTATAACAAAGTCCGAAAATACAAATTGATTATTCTCCAGTAGGGGCAATCATCTCGACCGTTTCCGGATGGGGAACTTCTGCATTCTCCTCATCGGAGTCCTTAGGTTCCAGTGTTTTGAACTCCGGGAAATCACGATACTCCACAGACGAGGTGGCACTTGGTGGACGAAGGGCAGAGGCACTTACAAATTCCTCAAAAGCAATTGGATCGAACCCTGGTACGACACAGCCCTCTTTCACCATGTAGTCGATAGCTTGCATAAAACCATCGAACAAGTAGTCGGCGGCGGGTTCGAGGGCGAGATTTCGTAAAGTGGTCGAAAACCTGAAATCATGAGCCCCATGGAACCTTGACTCGTCCAGGACCCTCTTATACTCGGGGGAATTCACATAATTGTTTCGTCCGTCCGCCAGACCAGCATCGTACTTCGTAGTAGCTTCAGCTTGGAGCTTCACGATCTCAGACTGCAAAACCTCTATTCTCTCATCCTTCCCCAAGACTTCGGACTTCAGCTCGTTATTAGTTATTTTTAACTCGGCCACCTGACGAGCTAGCTGTTCTTGTTCCTGAATTATAGCCTCGGCTTTTCCTCGTAGCTTACGAGCTTCTTCAATCTCCATTGAAACTGTGTTGAGCCGAGTGCGATACTCTTCATTTGACCTCTTCACCTCGTTGTTCTCGTACTTGAGGAAGGACATATTGAGAGACATGGAACGAGCAGCTAATGAGGCCTGCAAAAGCCAAACAAGTCGTGAGTATTTTAAACTAATACGACAGGTATACGAGATAAATCTAAGGATTACCTCAGCCAGAGCCTTGTGGATCGTATCCTCCATTCGAGAATGTGGCATCGTGATAAACTGAGCTAGGTCAGCTGGAAGCATGACGTGTCGTAATGCTTCAGAAGCAACCTTAATGCCACCCACACCGAGTATGGAGCTATTGGGGTAGATACGCCAGTTAGGAGTAAGAGCTGTCTGACCGGGCTGAAACTCGGGGCGCCAATCTTCGCCTTGTTGCTGCATACGATCACGCATCGCGTGCACCTCGTATTGGTGCACGATATCGATGCTAGAGACTGGAGATCGGGAAGGTCCTCGCGACCGGGCCTGCACATCCCTGAGGTTCGTGGGTTCATGTATGTACTTCCTCCGACGCTCGAGCTGTGCAGCTTCTCGCTCACTCGACTCGTCCGTGGAGAGGGAAACAATGGGCTCGGTTGGCCTGCTAGGTCCCTCGGGGGAGTGATGAACCTGCCTCAACGGAGTCGGGTTAGGAATGACCGCCTCTGCGGTTGATGGCCCAGCCTGGGAGCTAGAGCGCCGAGAACGAACAGCTGGCGCGGCTCGGGGAATGCCTGACGAGCTGCCCGCACCAGTACGAGCCGCGGCGCTCCTTGCCTTCTTCTTGGCAAGGTATTTCTCTAAACGAGCTGTCTCCTCAGCCATACCTGTGAAAAGAAGTGTAATATTAAGATGAGTTCGGATTTCATACACATACGAATGCTAATAAATAAACAAGTATAACATACGAGCAAACTAGAACGACATGCGAAGGCTAATACGGGAAATAACTCACCAACTTTCTCGTAAGGAATGGGAGCCTGACTAATCTCACACCGGACTAGTACAACCTCCTTAAAAAGAATTTTAGGGTCGTAAAACCAGTTGAAGTGACCTTTCACAAAATCAGGACCCCAGGTTGGGCCACCAACATACTCGATACGAGGGGAATCTAGTCTCCATATACGAGGTAGATTCCAAGGGGCTAGGTGAGGCTGACTGACAAAGAAGTATTTATCCTTCCACACACCGTGTGGGAAGGGGAATAGTTCAAAACTCGCATCCTCTTATTATGAGGAGATAAATAGAAAAAACCCTTGTCCCCCATAAAAAAACAACTATTTTTTTTAATCAGATAAATCGTTATTTATCTATATCTATAATATATCTAAAATTTCGAATTCATTGGAACAAAAAAAAGGGCCCGGCTAAGTACTGACCAGGCCAGGCCATCAATTTTGAGTCTATTCTTCCAATGCAAAGGATGAAGAAAATAAAAGAAATATTGTTTGTCCAAAAAAAGAAACCTGATTTACAGAATTTGGCAAAATTTGGTTCCTGCCTCCAAGCTCGCATCAGAATAATGAAACTATTTAGGTGACGAAACGAGTTGGGGAGTAATTGGGTAGGGCATAACCCGAGTCGATGGAGGACCATCCGGATAACCGGATGTAAAGGAAAACGGACACCACAAGCTAAGTGGGCCGCAAAAAAAGTTCTATAACCACGAGGTGGTCGATGCATACGCTCGTCCTCGTGCGGAGATAGAAGGAAGAACTCATCCAAAATATAGTAGTTACGTTTGAGGGAATCTATCATCAATCGTTGAAGAACAATCAACCCAGGAATGAGACTCGGCAGGAAGAAAGTCATATTGTGGGTCGTCTCCTACGGAGGCGACCTCACTAATGTCTACAACGAGATGGGACATATCGAAGTTAAAATCTGAGGGTGGTATATTATTTAGAGGTGACTGACGCAGAGAGTCGTTCGACTCGGTGTACTCGTTTATGATAGGACCGATGGGCCCTAACGAGGTAGAACACTCATTAAGGTCAGGAATTTCTATCCCATCCAGATTGGCTAGACCTAGACTCGAACTCGGGGAAGCAATCTCCGACATTATTTAGTATAACGGGTTTAAAGTAGCTCGTACAGGTCGAAGAAATGGAAAAAAAAGATTAAGGATAAGAAAAATATCTAGTAGAAGGGTATCGAAGATGATTAAAGTAGAGACGACTTGAAAGGACTTCGAACACGACGGAAGAAAGGAAGCTCGTAACTCTAAGAAAAACAAAAACTCTCTCTCTAGAATGGTAAAAAAAAATGCAAAGTGACAAATGGGGGGACCATGCCTATATATATACATATCAAGGGCGGGAAAATGAGCGGCTGAGATTGAAAGTAAAAATTCAAAATCAAAGGCTCCGATGAGAGACCTTTCAAATCCTCGCGATTTGATTGGGAGAGGTCAGACGGTCAAGATACATTTAGGCATTATGAGAATGCGCGCTACGAGCACGTGAATTTCAGACGCACGATGATGATGAAACATAACCGAGGAATAATTATAAGATCGTGTTCTACGAGACCTGCTAGGGCCTCCATAGACTCACGATCTGGGGGGACTATATGATACGAGGTATTTTATATACTATGTACAATGATTACGAGTTGAATATAGACGAGGTGAACGGTTCCATTGTAAACGTTATAGTGGGTCGAACGACCCCCTATGATACGATGTGAAGTGTACGAGCTCATTAAGCTACAGTTAGGAAGAATCCAATACTGTAGCTCGGACCCATGAATAGTAGATATGTCATATAAAGAGGCCCAGCCCAACAACAAGTGATATTATAATCTTTCAGTCATCAGTTGAATGACAAGTGGCACCCAATATCTGGGCTAATAGTCAGTTCATGAACAGTCATTTAGAAACCTATATATATGACAAATAATGCTCTTTGTGGGGACGGATGTTTTCCACACCTACGAGCTATTCAAAATACGAATCAATCTATAATTAGAACTACGTCAGACTTGATCCCTTAGAGTGGTACGTAGGCAGCTTGTATACGAGCACAGTCTTTGGAAGCATCTACACGAATATTTGACTAGATCAGAGTGAAATTTTTTTTCTCATTTTACATGATATTTTTAATGTTTTATTTCCTTTTTCTTCTTTTAACCAAACAAAACGTAAATGACCATGGTTCTAAATTTCCTTCTTTTCCATCGAAAAGTTTGAAAAGTTTCAATTTTTCAACTAAACGAAAAGAAATTATAAAGTAGTTTCGAAATTATAGCTTTGTTTGTTTATGTTTTCAAATCTCATTTTTAAGTTTTTAAATCCCAAAATTCAAAATAAACTTAACACACCAAATTTTCATTCAAATTTACTATTTTTTAACTCTACTTTTTCAATCTCCTATATAACTACCTATCAATCATATATACAACATTTCACACATTTACCAATCAAATCAATCATTATTTCACTTTCTCTTTCATATTTTATAATTTTTTATTTATATTTCTTTATTTTTTATTCACATAATTATTATATACACAACCAAAATAATCATTATACACATCATCCATCAATATATCAATATTGATTTGACACATTTCACAACTTTCAACCTATTTTTAAAAGCATAAACAAACAACTACTATTTTCACACGAATTTTGGTAGTACGAAATTCCCGAGAAAATTTCAAAATTTTTACCTCAAAAACATAAACAAACATACCCATAATGTTTCCAAGAAAACTCGTAATATTTTCATTATTTCAATCGAATTATTCAGTATTTCCATAATTTCCACGAAACAATAAAAGTATTTTAATTCTTGACACGATAGAATATAATAGTGAATGAAATTAAAACAACAATAAAAGAGAAAAACAGAATAGAGTTATAAATCTAACAATTTACTAGATTAAGAGGTTGTTTGGCTAAACTTATAAGTTCTTTTAAACATCTTATAAGATGTTTGAGAGTTTATAAGCTCTTGAAAAGTATTTGGATAATTTTTTTAATAAGAGCTTATAAGACCAAAAAAAATAAGATGTTTGGATCTTATAAGCTAATAAAAAATAAGTTGGTCAAACCCACTTTATTTCAAAATCTTAAATTTTGGATGTTGTTTATATTTTTAAAAGACACAATAACACTAGTTAATTTTCTCCTTTCCAATAATACCATTCTCCGAAAAATATTTATTTTTATTATTGCACAAATTCGCTCGTATAACATTTGAAAACATCTTATAAGTCCAATAGACTTATTATATTCAAACACTTAAGAGCTTATTTTTTAAATAAGACCAAACATATTATAAGCTCTTAAAACATCTTATTAAGAAATAAGAACTTATAGGATGTTTTAAATAAGCTTAGCCAAACACCCTCTAAGTTCAAAATATAATCAAATAATTTCCAAAGAATTAATCAATGAAACCATAGATAATTTTGTTTATATACAAATACGCACGTAAGAAAAAACACAAAAAGTTAAGATATTACAATTTTTCTTATAACGATACGTGGGTTATTAAATGATTATTTTAACAAACATAATACATACTTATATGAGCAAATTTTTTTTTAGTAATTAAAAATATATACCGTAACACTTATACAATTTTGTATGTTATAGGTTAAGTTGCTTGAAATTTGTCGATTATAGCGCTAAATTTGAATCCAATATTATCATTAGTTTGTTATTGAAATTTTTATCAACTATTGGTATACTTGTATAAATTTTGAAATACAATATTGATTTTTAAAAATGAATAAAGATGTTTAGAAAATTTTCAAAAGATGTTTAGATTATAGTCTTTGTAAATATCTAGATAGAAATGCTCTAGATAATTAATTACAATTGTTAAATCAAGTTGATCGCCATCGTACATTGAGGAAGAAGAGTTGAATAAATAGAAGATAAAAATTCATTTGTTGTAAGAATGCTAAATTTGAATCCAATATTATCACGTATTTCGTAAATTTTTTATCAACTATTAGTATACTTGTATAAAATTTAAAACAAAATATTAATTTTTAAAAATAAAAATATATAGTTATTTACTTTCCTTTACATTGTTTTCGTCTTTTTCTCGTTTTTGCAAATTTTCTCCTACTTTTCCTAAATATTTTAATATTTAACAACCCGAAACTTATGTTATAAAAGAAACTTTGAACGTTACGTAAATCATTAGACTCGAAACTTTGAACGTTACGTAAATCATTAGACTCGAAAGGATTAGTAAAGCTCGCTGATATACCCTATTTTAGCAACAGCTATAATAAACATATAAGCCATCAATTCTGGACTTAATCTAAAGTGCAATATAATCCCATGAGGAGATTCATAGATAAGAGCCCTATGATAATACATATACTTAAGACAAGACTGCTCCAGAGTAGAGTACACAAATTGAATCCCATCTCAACAACTCTTAATTTCAACATCATTCTAAGATGTAAACATTTCAAAAAAAGAAAAGAAAACGCCAATAAATTTCAAGAATCTAAAACCTCCTGTAGTTGGCCCGCCCAATTCCGTATATACACTTCCCATTTCTAAGTCAAAACGAGGTTGCCAATACTCATATCCCTCGTGACCTAATGGGACAAGAATCGGGCTCTCCAAGTTCCACCATTGATATCCATCCACTGTCAACAATACAAAGCTCAAATCCTTTCAGCCGGATGGGGTGTTTGTGCGTGGAACAAGCACCGCTTCGTTACTAGACGCTTTCATTGCAGCTATTTCCTCTAACCGTTTCCATGTTGTTTCACGTTTTGTCTTAGTTTCCTCGTCACGAGCTTCATCTTCTTGGAATTTTTGCGAACACTCCTCAAAAAGCTCAGGATCCACATCAGAGAATATTTTGCGCACATTAAGTGTCAAGCTCCGGACAGCTTGATTCCAGTGGTTTCTTGCATTCTTCTCTAATGAAGGGAAGATTATTGGCAGTATCACTTTACGGTTTTGTTTGATCAGATTCTCAATATGGTCGTTGTTCCATAAAAACAGAGCCCTTTCTGCCACCTGTAAAACATCGACGTAATCATGAAGGGTAATTTCATCTGTTAAAATGGGGAGGGGAGTAAAGACATCTTATTTGATTTGCAATGCTAAGTAAAAGAAATTCGGACAGCAAAAGTCACTTGATAATAATCACCTAAATCAGCAAATTTGCTAGTGATAGCAATAAAGATAGCCTCAATTTCACAAATATAAATTTGTTTTGTAAGTAGTGACAATAAAGACCAAGATGATCAAGCAAAGCAATCTCTTCTTCATTCGGTAACGATTATGTATGGTGTATATGTTATTAATGCAATTCTTACTGTGGTTGTTTAAGTCGTATATGTTATTAATGCAATTCTTACTGTGGTTGTTTAAGTCATGTTTGTCATCTGACCATGTTTTCACATGAGAATTTTCTAAAAGTAGAAAAAACATTGCTTTTTCAAAACACCATATTTATTATCTCAAATTTTGTGCTTCTATCTCTCTTTTCAAACAACAAAGAAGTAAGAATCTGTAAAATAAAAAATGTGTTTAGATATGAGAATCAACAAACGTGCTTTAAGGTAGTACACGATACCAAAGCCCACATGGGGAAAAAAACTGAATAAACGGCAAGGAGATGTCAAAATCTCGTGTTAATCATGGACCATGTTAATAATTTGAAGCAGCATTTAGTTTAGAAATAATCAATTCACAAGCAACAAGTGTACGCTGCAAACCCAAAAGTTTTCGGCTGTTTATGATAACGGCCACATTGATTTTGAATAAATGCTATTCCTTTTTTTTTTTCCTATATATCCCAGACAGCCCCATTTCAAGTTGCTATAATTTCATAAGAGGTGAGGTTTAGATTAATTTACTAGAAGAATTAAATAAAGAAAAAAGGAGAAGTTATACATAGTTCCATAAAGAGAGACTTTTATGCTTTACATCTTATATAATAGCTTTCCTTGACTACAAGAACAAGTAGAAAAGTAAGCACAAGTTCGTTAATAGAAACTTCTATGCTTTACATCTTATATGAAGTCTTAATGGAAACTTCTATGCTTTCCATCTTATGTAAAGCCTTTCCACAAACTCACAAAGGAAACAAAAAAGTTGTCAGACACATTTTGATACGTTCGTATTAGCCTTATTTTTATTATATTAGTTTTTTTTTTTTTTGTATTTTCATTTTAGATATAGTTAATAACTAATTTAGATAAGTAGGAAATCTGATATCCTTGTCAAATATCCTTTCCTTATTAGGATTTGTTCCCAAACTAAAACTCTTGTACTTTTTACCACCAAGGCCAATTGAAACCATCGATAATATAAAATATTTTTGAGTAAATTTCTGAGTTTAAATTCCCTTTTGAATATATTGAACTTATCGGATTCATCGGGTGTTCTTCCTGACTTATCAAATGGATTTTAATCTAGTTTGTGGCGTCTTCATAAATATGTTCCAAGATTCGTGTTCATGGACTCCACCGGGTCGAGGTCGTTAAACTAAGGTTCGCTATTACTGTTGAATTCGGGTAAAGGATATTCCATCAATCCTTTATTCAAGTTTTGATCCTAGAAAATTCGCGCCGAATCGATCCAATTCTTCTGGGTAGATTTGTATGACGTTTAAGGCTCACAATTGGGTACTCTATATGGATATGTAGAAATAAAATAAAAGTTCCAATGGTCCTCCTCCAAAGGAGCTAAAGCTCTATGGTCGGCTGGTCGCAAATAAAACCCATGTACATTTAATAGAGAATTATAAGAAATAAACATAAGTCATGTTTAGTTTTGAATTTCAGCTGATACCAAGTACTAGACAAGTTGTGTAATACCCGGTCCAATTAACCGATATATTTTAGTACAATAATAATTAATTAAATATTTTTTTATATTTAATATATGTAAATAAATATATAATTTGATAAATTCAAATTTTATATGGGATTGACTATATCTCTAACTTATTAAATCTTAAGAGTATAACAAATCTGAATATATATAGATCTCTAATAACAACTTACTAAAACTATAGATTTATTGAATCTTGATAAAATCTAATCCTAACTACTTATCCTATATTAAATACTTAATATATATATCAACAAATATCTCAAATTTTCCAATTTAGATTGTAATTTTCGGATGCATATTTGTAGGGTCATTTTCGATAAGCATATCTCAATGAAACAATCATATTTACTAGATTTAAGCTTACCATATCATATATAATCCATTAGGGACTTAAAAACCTACTCAAACTCTATCATCTAAGCCCTAGAACCTCCTATAAATACCCTCAAGAGATACATACGAAATTTGCATCCTTTCTCCTACTTCTCTCAAACTTTTCGTCTACACTTAGAAAGCCCCGTAGAAAAAGAACCCGATACGTTAATTTAAGAGACGACCTTCCAAACGGTAAGTGGTTTTTCCCTTCTATGTTTTCTTAAAACTCTTTTAATCAAATATCGTACTACGTTTTCAAAGTTATCTTCGTATATAAAAATTTGGTCTTGAGCATGCTATTTTGTTTTTCGTGTATGCAAAAATGCTATTATGTGATCATGATTGATGAAAAATGAAATACTTATAGCAAAAGGTTCCTTTTGAGATTTTTGAATGATTCGTATGCCCTGAAGTATTGGTATCTATCGGTAAGGAATTAATTCCGAGCCGGGCTTTAAATATACAGTATTTGAATCTTTGCGCCTCCTGCGGCGAATTAATAGCAGTGTTTGAACCTTTGAGCCTACTGCGGCGAATTAATAGCAGTTTTGGCCTACCTAGCGGGATAA
This sequence comes from Verbascum thapsus, assembly GCA_963669365.1. NCBI lineage: Eukaryota > Viridiplantae > Streptophyta > Magnoliopsida > Lamiales > Scrophulariaceae > Verbascum > Verbascum thapsus. Next base: position 6,110,375 of record OY770107.1, on the reverse strand, counting down.
ACAGCTAGGACTTGATCAAGTTACTGACTAGGTTCTAAGAATTCATGAGCATTAGAATACTTCTTGAATCGATTTACATTCTTTGAAAATAATTGACAATGTGTTATTAGTGTGTGAATTGTTTACAAATACGATCACATGTTTTATGAATGGTCTCATGTATTACAAAGTTTATTCTCATGAAAAGTATATTTTTAAATCGTAAAATTTTACTTTTGCTTGATTTGAAAAATGTATAAATATATGTACGTAACATGCTCTAGATTGATAGGAGGTGTAAGAACTACTTACGGGGCGATTTGTCGCTCACCCACTATTTTTAAAATACATGCAGAAAGTTTAATTGAGTAAGAGGAAAACTAAGAGAAGTATTTGAGGTGAAGAAGATTCATGGTTCTTGAGTCATGCCATATAAGTTTTAATTGGATTCAATAATTAGTTTTTGGATTATTGTAAAGATAGTATTTAAGAATTCTCGTCTTTTGGAGTTATTTTCAGTAAAATAATATTTTTAACTATAATTTAGTATTGTTTTGATCCAATGGGCTTCGTGTCTTCGAGCCTTATGAGCTAAAAGACATGGCCATCACGCGGCCCAAAAATTGGGGCGTGACAAGTTGCCCATGATTTGAACCCAGGATCTCATGGCCAAGCACCTTAGCTTTGCTAACTTAACGAGGGTCCTGCTTGGTTCATGATTATATTAAACGACCGCTTAATTCTGAAAACGGACCGGCATTGGATCCCCAATTACCTAAAAACAATGAATGAGATAGGAAACTATACCTTAATGACCCAGTAGCTTACACTAGATTTTTTTAAACTGAGTTAAGCCTTTATTTGACTATGAAATCAACAAATGTCTATCAATTCATTATGTCAGAAAAGTCAATACCAACCGAGGAACACAAACCAGACAACATCTCCCAAAAATTTGGAAGAATCGACAAGAATAAAAAAGGTAAGTTGGTAATTTTGTGATGAACATACCTGAAAATGCGAACTGCTCAAGCAACGACCAATCTGTCGGAATAAAGGAACCATACAACGCTGAAATTCAGGGGGTTGAGTGGCTTCCAACACTTCCTCTAGCTCCCCTAAGAACATTCCCTCCTTTGAACTGTTTGTTATTGGCCAATATTTGAGTAAGCCTCTTATAACTGTATCAGCAAGTTTGCAGTCCTTCTCTACAAACTGTGTGATGCAATAAGATAGCTGCTGATGGTACATGGGTATGCATTTAGGTTTGTGAAGTGGAATTAGAACTCGAACAAGGAAAAGCTTGTGCTCTTCTTTCAAAGGCAATGCAAAACCATTTATAATGCTTCCCAATATTTCTAACAGCTCTGCGATCCCGTTATGCTTCTCCGTTTCAAAAACAAAGCGGAAAAATATATTGTTGATCCCTTTTCTAATAAAAGGGCGATGCACCATGAATTTTCCATATACACGATGAAGAACGGTCTTTAAGTACTCCCTTTCTCTAGGGTCTTCTGAATCAAAGAGATCTAATAATTTAAGAACAAATGAGTGATCAATGTACCGTTTTGCCAGCTTTGCATCTGTCTCTGGGGAGGCTACAAACCTTAGAAGGAATTCATACACAATTTGCAAATGTGTCCATGCGGGGTCCATTAAGGGTTCCTCTTCTTCCACGTCAAACCCTTCTAAGACTTTGTTTTCACGAGGCTGAGTGGATAATGTACGGAATAAATTAATGGATACCATTCTTACGATCTCTTGCATAACGGTTTCATTGAATTTCCCATTTGCGGAAGTGATGTAATCAACAAGCTCTACCAATGTCTGCCTCTTAACTTCCTTCTCTTTCACATGTTTTGTCGGGTCAGTGAAGTCGAATACGACACAACACATAATCAACTTCCTGATAAACAAATTTTGCTTTTCAGCATTTGGGACATCCCTAAAACTAGGAAGTGCTTCATATGGAAGAGTTCCTGCACTACCATTGGCCTTTGTGTTTGATGGGTCGTGAACTTTGTTTCCATAAATCAGACCAGCATTTGGATTTGAATTGATCCCAGATATAGCATTTGAATTGCCTGATCTGGAGCCTGTAGCATGATTGATTCTTGCAGTAGTTGAAGCATTTGAAGATAAATTGGAGGATCCTCCATCACGATTCTCCGCTAACTTGCCCTGTTTTCGGGGAATCCTATTGAGAATATTTTTAATCATCACTGAAAGCCACAAATCCACAATCTTTCTTCTCCGAGTGAACTCAACCAAATCAATTACCAAAAACCAGAAGGCTCACCAATAATGGTAAAGCCTAAAAGGGTGTATATTAGATATGATACAGTGATCATCAAGCTGATTTTAGTAATCTAATTCCCTTTCAGACCTGACCGATGTACTTCTGTCAAAAGATAAGGAGAAATAAACTGAATTAACACACAAGGATATGGCCATACCAGAAAGAAATTTGGAGACACGTTTAATTTCATCAATTTACAGAAGGAAAATAAAATCAACAAACCCTTATATAGAAAGAAAATGGTGCAAAAGTCCAACCTAATAATCAAGATCATTTTCCCTAATCTGATTTCACAATTCGAATGTCACTATCACACCGTTTATGGAAGTCCCAGATGCAGAAATCAAGTTCAAATTAGGCATATACTTAAGATAAGTAATTAATACCTAATGATGCCACACAAATTTGACTTAATCAATCTCTAATAATCTCAAATTAAAAAGAAAAAGAAAAAGGACCAAACATGTTTGAGAAAGATTTAGACTCACCTCAAAATTTTACAAAGATTTCAAACTATTCAGCCGGATCAGGGAAATGTCAAGATCTGGGCGCGATCTACAAAACCCAGCTAACATTCTTCATCAATAATTGCCTGAATCTTAACACCAGTATAGCTATACAAAAGTATGCATACACACCAAAGATTAAAACTTTGCACGTACAAGAAAAAGGTGAAATTTTTTATGGTGTGAGATGCATAAATGGAGTATATCTCTGGTTCTAGTTTTTGATGGAAAATAAAAAAGTAAAGTGGCTAAAGCCTAAAAAGATTGAGTCTTTGTGAGCTGGGTCAGTGATTGAAATCTGAAAATATACCCCCTAAAAATGAGAGGAAAGAGAAATAGCAAGCAAAAGTTTTGATGGGGTTAAGAGGGACAAAATAAAAAAAGAATAGTATATAATATAAATAGTACACAAGTGGCACATAATAATGCTATGTATTTATTTACCAAAAATCTACGTCATAGAGATAATAACATAATGAAGAGAACATTGATGAACCCCACAATGAATTCTATTTAAAAAGTAAAAGTTAGTAATAAAGATTTTCAGTTAAATAAATGGAAATATAAAAGTAAGATATGGATATATAGTCAATGTTACTTCTGCACTTCATGTTATTTATCTACTTTATGAGATGATTCTTTATCATAAATAAATAAAAAAATAATTATTTATAATAATTCCAATGGTTTCTTCTTCTTTTTCTTTCTTTTTTGCTCAGTGATTCCAAAGGATTTGAATTAGGAGAGTTCACATTTAATAAAATTGCTCAAAACTCAATAGAAAATCAAAAATTTGGTTAGGTCTTTAGTTTTTTCCTCAAAAATTTCAATTTTTGTTATGGTTTCGATTCTTTTTATTCAATTAATCGAACCAAACCAATCAATTTTTTTTAAAATTTTTTTTTGGTTAAAACGCATACCAAATCAAACCTTTTCGAATTATTATAGTAATCTTAGAAAATTGAATTTTCGATTCACTTTTCAACTAAAACAATGCCCACCACTAGTTTGAATGGCTACTTCTACGTCTATTTGTTTTCTGTTGCCAGAAAGAGCTTAATAAGATGGCTTGAAAAGAATCAATAATCTATAATCTATATCTATAACTATAACTATTATAAAAGTATGAATCCTCTAATATGATTTACATTTCTTAACTTTTTTGTTAAAACCAAAATAACTTCATATATAATTAATATTTATATTTAATTATTAAATTTTGTAGTGTTGTTATTAAATGAATGTACATGAATTTAAATTAAACCCTCATATAATAATTAATATTTATATTTAATCTAAATAAACTATTAAATTTTTTAGTGTTATTAAATGAATGTACATGAATTTAAATTAATATTGAACAAGCTAATTAATATTAAACAAGTTTGTTCAATGTACATTAACATGAATCGTTTATAAGAATGTGAATAGGTCAAATCACATAAATCCCTTTTGTTTATAAATTTGAAATTTTCATTGAAATATCTTTCAATTGTATGTTGTTAGTGAGAATGAGGTTGATAATCAAATAAAGATATTACACATTTTGAGTTTAATGTATACGTATTTGATTTCCAAATGCTTTTCGGTGTGACTTTTATAGTCAAATTATACTAATAAAAAATGATGAACCATTGATGTTTGTCTTTTCATTTAAAAAAAAAAAAAAAAAAAGGTGAACCTTTTCAAGAAAATAGTGGAGTAGGGAGAACATTTTCAAATGGTTCTCAAGTCAAGCGGGAGAAATGAAAGAACGGTCTGTAAGCATCAAATATAGCCATGAAGAGGACTGACTAGCTTCTGCAATAGGTGATAGATCGGTTGTGCATTTCAAGAAATAGGGATTGGGTGAGGTCAAATTTTTTTTTTATTCTGTACAATCATGAATCAAGTTGTTGAACATTTTCTTATGGAAGTAAATTATATTTGACTTATTATGAATTGTACTGCAATTCTGTTTGATTCATTTGATATTTCTTATAGACTGATATTTGTAATAAAATGAGTTTTATATGTAAATTAGAATGCAAAGTTAGTATACAATATTGAAATACAACATAATATAATCATCAATTTGATTGCAAAACAAATTTTAAAAGCAAGTTGTTTCAAAAAAAAAAAGGAAATTGTTGGAGTTAATTTGTAACAAAATATATTTTCGCGCCACACTAGAATCGCTATTATTCTTTTTTATTTTTCGATTACATGAAATAATATTATTCATATTTACTATACGAGCTAAGCTTTTTATGTTTCTTATATTTTATGGACCTTATTTCTATCTTTCCATCTCTTTGATTGATCAATGTGTGATATTTCTAATACTCTATGTTTATGAAATCCAGATGATCTGAGATTGATGATAATATGTATCTCAATAATGTCATTTTTATATGTGAGTTACGTGTCTTGTTTCATAATAATTCATTTTTATATTTTTTGTCCATATTTGGTTTGTCAATTGAAAAAGTGAAATTTGAAGCAACAGTATTATAGTGCTCTGTTGTTCGAATTGACACACTGATATGATCTTTCTTGGTCCATGTCTATTCGTAATATGGCACCAACTCTAATTTAAGGTTCATGTCCAAGAACTGAAGGTTTTTGTTTCAAATCTTTTAAAATTGGTCAAATTTCCAATAACTATTTATTTATACTTGAATCTATACTAGGAATTTAAAATAAGTTTTATCTAGCTTATAAATGATCCTTATTCTAATTATTTTGGACATATCATTGTTTTCCTCCTTTATTTTTAAAGTATTCTATTATCTCTATCATATTATTGTTGAACGTGGTGGATTGAGAAGTGAATTTGGAAAAATGATTTTAAATAATTCTAATACAGAATTATTTGAAATTTACCTTAGTCCTAGAAAATGATCAAAATGGATAACAAGAGATTTTAACTCCATTGCAATTTGAGGAACTCAAACAAGCTCAATGAATTTGTTGATGACTTTGAAGTCTTTGCATCATAAATTGTTCAATCCAAACACACTTTTGCGTCATTTACGAATATATTATAAATTGAATCAACATATAAAGTAAATTTTAAATAATAAAGAATACTATGACTAATAAATGATCCCTAATAATGAGTGAACTTTTCTTTCAAACTTGAAATTAAAAAAAAAAACCAAAATAATGAACCAATGTTCATATGAGAAATTCAAACATAAAATATAAAAATGTAGAGTGAAGTCCATATGAGATAATAATGTTAGTCAATAAAAATAAATTTTGAAAAAGTTACTATATAGATTTAATTATTCTCTAATGATGAAACTAAGAAATATAAAGGGATTAATTTCTATTTTAAAATATTAGCTCTTTGACGTGGAAATGTCAAATTGAAAAATAAAGAGCAATTACTTTTATCATTTAGAGTTACGGCAAGGGGATTCATATTTAAATTAATTATCGTCTAATATTTAAACTTATATAATATCAAAAGAAGATATAAATACATAAAGGTACAAGGAAATTGAGGGACGGATGGCTTTATAATGAAGTTTGTAATTTATTATTGCTATACATTTAGATTTTAATTAGATGAAGTTCATGATTGATCATTAGAACTTAGTGTATATGAACTTTTTAATTAGATGAAGTTCATGGTTGATCATTAGAACTTAGTGTAAATGAACTACAATTGAGTTCGATATATCTTTCGAATGGTTGTTTAGGTGATCAGTTGTTTCAATAAGACAATGTGAAAGAAACACTTTCGAAAATGACCTTGCAAAGATTCATATATGAAACAAAATATAAATACTTTATTGAAATAATAACGAAGTATATTCATATCATTCAATTCATTTGAGATAGCCTGCATGAAATTCGATGCCTCAGTCCATTTAATTTAAATTGAGTTTAATGAAACATGAGATTGGTTGAACTTGAGCTTTAGACAAGGCCCAATAAATTTATGGCCGAGTTCAAGGCTAACATGGCTCAGCTCAATATAAACCCAACTCAATGAAAAACTTATAATATATTTTATAGTTTATATCAAAGTGACTCTTGTCAAACATTTTCATTTTTCATATTAACTTTTATACAAACACACTCTTGCGTCATTGAAAAACACACTCTTACGAATATATTATAAATTGAAAATTGAAAATGCCAATTACGAATATATCCAAACACACTCTTGCGTCATTTTTCATATTAACTTTGATAGTTGGTTGGTCTATGATTTTAGTATACTATTGTAGGTTAAATAACTCACTCTTCCAACGAAATCCCCATAAACATTGTTTGTTGGTAACTACAGCTTAAGAAAATTCTTTTTTTTTTCACTTTATTTGACGTTGAATTATTACTTCGTTATTGAAAATAAAGTTACAAATTAAACTTGCCATAATATGTATTCTTACTCAATTTTCTACTAAAACCTCTTTGAGACTAATAAATTTTATAATGATAAGTGTCTCTAACAAATAAGCTTTACAAAAAATATTCATATCACAAATGATATGATTTGATATTTGTTGACTTAATTCATATATTAACGATCTGAGGAAAAAGTGTTATTTTTTTAACGACTTTTCAATTAAGAAAAATTGTACATTATAACATTTATTTCGTACCATATTAAAAATTGATCAAATAGACTACTACTTAATTTTGAAGATTGCAGCTTGAGTGGTGCAGTAGATGCTCTTCGGCGACACCAAACATCTCATGCGCATCAAACCTTTCAAGTCTTATGTGTTGAATTGTTATCCTTTCTTCTTTGCCATTTCCACCACTTTATCTCTCTTCCCCATTCTTTATTTTCTACGTTTTGTAATGATTGTCATTACGTTGTATTTCTTTTGTGAATTTGTTTATTTATGTAATCAAGTAAATTTAAATCATTAAAATATGATTACTTTATTAGCTTATCATTTTGTCACTTTGTTATACATCGGTTATTTTCGTAATATTTCATTGTGACAAATGATTTAATTCATTCATTCTATACATTCAAAAATGATTTGTATCTATTTTTTTTATTATTATGTTAGTTCATTGTATACACTTTAATAATAAATGAGTTAATTTGTTCATTATATATTATATATTATTATTATAAATATACATACACATATATTATTTATTTAAAAAAAAATCAAAGACCAAAGGTGTATCCTTGGATCCAAGATATTCAACTTTTGAGAACATGTTTTTCTGGGTAGCATGGCAATTTTTTTTCTTCTCTTATCCGTATTATCATTTCAATTATATTAAACCTCAGTATATGTTTTAAATCTCTTGAATTAATATTAGTTACTATTATGCACTAAAACTAATTCAGACTGTGAAACTGTGAATGACTCATTAAATCAGTTATAGTTTGTTTGATGGTATCTGCTACTCGGATAACAATAGTAATTCCAGAGCTAATACGTGCAACAAACTCCGACTTCTGGAAGGGATGCATTTATTAGATAAAAGGTCTTGCTACGATGATTTAGGATAACTCGATAGATCGCACGACCTTCATGCCGGCGACACATCATTCAAATTTCTGCCCTATCAACTTTCAATGGTAGGATAGTGGTTTACTATGGTGGTGACAGGTGACGGAGAATTAGGGTTCAATTCCAGAGAGGGAGCCTGAGAAACGGCTACCACATCCAAGGAAGGCAGCAGCCGCGCAAATTACCCAATAATCCTGACACGGGGAATTCTATGATTCATACATAAAGCATTAGAAAGTTTCAGAATACACACACATTGAGCCGTTGGAATTTCGTTTGTTGTACTCAAATAAATTGTCATCATATATTGAAATTAATCAAAAGACATTGAATTGGATACTACATATGCATTAGGAAAGCCGAATGTAGGTCTTCTTTGGATGAATTAATTCATAAGTGTAACGATAGTATTAGAATGATAATGTGAAGAATAAAAGTAAAAAATTATATATATAGTCATGCACAGTAAATCTCATTAAATTGATAAAATTACTAATTGAATCTCATTAGATAGGCATTATTAAAATATTTTTCGCTTAAAAAATGAACCCTAGATTTATAACTATGGTGTTGTGATTATGTGACCGCAATATATCATATAATTTTCATAAGAACAACACAATAGTATGTGTGCAATAAAATAGTATAAGAAAGTCAGATATAATGTTTGAGAAAATAAAAATCTTATATTATTAGATGTAATCATTATTCATTACCCGTGTACAAGGTATTCACCACCTCAAAAAAAGTTAAATAGATTTCCACCTTGAGGAAAAAAATCAATATAACATAATGAAAAGAAAATTGAAAAGTAGTACAAATAAAAAAAAATCAAATAATAGCATAATGAGCCTTGGTCGATCCAAGGGACGTTCGCCAATGTGGAAATGGAATATTATCATTGTGTTATTTCCTAAAAATTTTAGGGGTTTGTACTACTTTTTGATTTATTTAATTTTTTTTATATATTTTTCGTTTTTTTTTTTTTTTTTTTTTTGAGTGAAATTGAATAGAAGGGAAGAAGGAGTTAAAATAAATAAAGATGGGCATTCACAAGGTTTAAACAATTATAAAGTTAATATAAAATTCAACAAGATGAACATCAAACCCATGAATTAGTCCAACCCTCCTAAACCAATCCTTTCAACCGAACAGGGCCTAATAAGGCTTTAATCTTCTCTCGGGACTATGCGGAATGCAAGTAATATGTTACTGCCATTCTTTAGTATGGATCTATTAAATCTTAAGATTCATTAATTTATCAATATTTCATGCCATAAAAGGGTGAACTAAGCCCATGAACTTAAATGAAGGGCAGCTAACCATAATCACCCGTTATTTAATCTAATATTACGTACCACTACCAATTCAGCACCATACTAAAAAGTTATTTAGATTCTTTTTTTATATAATCTTTTATAAATATTAATAATTGACAATTTTGTCAAGAGGTTAATTTTTATTATTATATATGATTAAAATACTAATTTATCCATAAAATAAATAAAAATATTATTTTCATGAGGTATTCTAATTTGTATTTTTTCTAGATTTGATTTGGAACCCAGCTGTTTTCGAAATCATTCTATAGACTAACATACAATTTTCACCATCGTGCCGGGATCAAACTTTTTCCTCTCCAAACTTATATTGTATATTGTCTTATGTCATTTTACTATTATAAAAATGCAAATAAATTTGAAATTTTGTATTGTAATTATTATGTGAAAATTTAGATTATCTTATTCAAAATATATAAAACTTAAATTACAACAAATTTGAATGTAGTCTCATATAATATTTAGGTTTAGGTTAAAAGAAGAAATTTTGACTATGTAAATATATAGTTTAACTAAATCCAAGTTTACACTTTTAAGAAAATTTTAATGTAACTAACTTATATTAAATAGACATTTTGAAAATAATATAAAAGAAGAATAACATCTGAAATGGATATATGTATTTCTTGTGTAATTATAACACTTAAAGTTCAGTAGATATTCTTAATCTTCATAAAAATATTACAAACATAAATTGAAGTAGATGTTTGGTTGAATTTTATACTGAAATGTGATACGCAATTTATATACGACTTTGTGATACTTAGCAAGCTTCATTATCTCGATACTTTTAATTCTTATGCATGTCACCAAATTAGTGAAGTTCAAAATAAATTATGTAACACTTTTGAAATATTAATATGAAAAATAAATAATGCAATTATATGTTTGAAACGCTAATTTTTTTTATAACATAAAAATCAACAAATTAATTCCTGAGTTAAAAAACTAAAACAATAATTTAGTTAAAAGTGTGATTGTAAACTTTTGGATTTTTTGAATGAATATTTTCAATAATAGATTTTCGAGATTATAAATATTTAGATGAGTTTCTCGGGTTTACAATATTTCTTTTGGTGGGGGAGTGTGGTTAATATTTTCTCTTAAGATTTTTCAATTACATTACATACACTAATTCTAATATATGCATTTTTTTGGGAGATATTATTTAAAGTATTATACATCACTAAGCTTACAAGTATTAATTAAACTTCACTTCTCATCATAGTTAGTTGAAATATAAGAACAAAATAAGAGAAATTGAGTGTCAGATCGGATATAACTCAAAGAAAACCAATGAAAATAAAGGAGAAAAAACAAGAAAATAAGAAACAAGGAAATGCGAATTAATGTAAGGAAAAAACTCTTTTAAAGTTTATATGAAGTAAATCAAATACTATCTTTTCAAGAATGTGGACTAAACAAAAAAAATAATACAGTGAACGATAAGGAAGAAGACATGAACAATATAATTTTAAGTAATAATGAAGAGATGCAAAATAATTTAAAATAGAAATACAAATATTAAAAAGAATTGAAACCTCTATCAAGATCACATAAAAGAAAAAATAATGAGACATAAAAAAATATTAACCAATGCCCATAAAATAAGGTTGAATATTATATTGCATTATTTATACATAAATGATATTTGTCATATAATTTTAATTGTTGTGAATCATTTTAAGTATTTAAGTAGTACCGTCAAATATTAAAAATTTTAATTATTCAGGGATTTAACGGGTGATTTTAAGTTAATACATTTTCAAGAATCACGTGTCACATGCAAAACACGTGTTCTTTACTAGTGTTTTCAAAAAGGGCATCTTTTTTCTCCTTGTAAATATATGCCTAGAACCTAGCACAACCATCTGATTATAAGTACCAAGTATTGATAAAGTTGCAGATTAGAGTACATAAACTGTAACCCAGTTAAAAAATTTCCAGGCTGACAACAATTAGTTACATTAACTCTCTTAATTACAACATCATTCCAAGAATCAAAAATAAGCATTGAAAAATATAAAACCGCCTATAGTTGGTTTGTCAATTCTGTATACACTTCCCCATTTCTAATTTAAAACAAATTTGATCATAGCCCAGATATGAGAATTTCAGAAACATGAGAAAGGTGACAAATCAAGCGAATATATGGATTCTCTCCGTTACTTCATCAAGGTGGCACATTGGCGCTGATTAAAAAAATGGACCTTTAGTTGCAGCAATTTCCTCTAAGCATTTCCATGTCGATTCACGTTTTGTGTTAGTTTCTTCATCACGGGATTCGTCTTCTTGGAATTTGAGCAAACACTCCTCAAAGAGCTCGGGATCCACATCAGAAAAGATTTTGCGCACATTAACTGTCAAGCTCCGGACAGCTTGATTCCAGTGGTTTCTTGCATTCTTCTCTAATGATGGGAAGATGACTGGCAGTATCACTTTACGGTTTTGTTTGATTAGGTTCTCGATATGGTCATTGTTCCATAAAAACAGAGCCCTCTCTGCCACCTATATGCAACAAGTATTAAATAACATGATCATGAGGAATAACTAACAAAATGCTATTTTTAAAAAATAAGAACCCATATAATCATGGAGATAGCATTTTCTTCAAAATGGCAAGTATAATGAAATCAATGAGCAAAAAGCAAGTGACAATTATCAATAATAAACACCAAAATCCTTGAATATGAGCAGTGACCGTTTTTCGAAGAGGATAAATATCAAAAGGGGTAGACGTGCAGACCTTTAACTGGTCTCAACCAAGTAGAATTCCACAAGAAGTGACCAAAAGAGAATGGAATACTCCAGGATACTCTAATTTCATTTTAGTCACATTCTTGCTTGTAAGTATGAAATTTTCTGCTCAAGTTTCAATAATCAGATTGAGTTTTTGGGTCGCTTTTAGAAATCAGGATATCGAGTAAGAAATCGTAGCTTGTTCACAAAGAAATTAATTTCAACATGATAATGCATTTTGGACAAAGTAGAATTTTCATAAACATAAAGCGAGCAGTCACTAAAATTTTCCATGGAGATGGGTCCATTGAGTTGGCCATGTGCCGATTGGCCAGTCCAACAATATGAAAAAGATTGTGTCTTGAAGTGGCCATAATACATGGCAAGATTCATTTATAAGGCAATCTTTTTTATATTTGATTAAATTATGTATATTGTCCAGCCACGCATTGAAAGCTCACTGCATGCTATATCAGTTTTAATCAATAATCTTTTAGTGGCTGTTAAATCATGGAACACAGATTAAATCCTTCAAGTAACCCTCAATGAAAACTAAACAAATTGCTGCTAATAATAACATCTTCTAACACGAACACAATAAAAAACCTCAGAACTGGAAATATAATAATGGCCATCGTGTTCATTGCATACATCTTTTCTATTTTGAATAAGAATATTTCACAGTCTAAATGATAAATTGGAATTGGTCAGTTGAGCATGGATTTACTTTAACCAACTAAATGATATATTGAAATCTGTTCAGTTGAGTATGGACTTAGTTTATCCTTATCATTTGCCCTCGACAAGATCATGTTCGGTTATGCTAAACTACATTTTGGGAGAACTTAATGCAGCAATATTAAACATTCCAGCATTATCAGACTTCATTTTATGATACAGCAACTAAATAAGACCCTCAATTTACTCATTAAACAGTAAGCATAAAAATCAGAAAAAGAAAAGCAAGTGGCTGGGAATAAGAGAAAAGCAATCTGTATCAAACATGGACAAATTTGAGAAATTGTTGAACTTTCCTCACATTAGAGATGATTAATGCAAATTTCAAAACAAAGGCTGCATGTGTGAGTCAGATGAATGCCTATGCAATAACCAAATGATTTAGTCAAATGAAGCAACACTGATAGCATCCCATAACAAGTGCAAAGAATTTAAATGAGAATAAAAGGGTAGGCAGAACTAACCTGAAAATGTGAACTACTCAAGCAACGACCAATCTGGCGGAACAAAGGAACCATACAACGCTGAAATTCAGGGGGCTGAGTTGCTTCTAAGACTTCATCTAGCTCACCTAAGAACATTACCTCCTTTGAACTGTTTGTTATTGGCCAATATTTGAGTATGCCCCTTATCACTGTATCTGAAAGTTTGCAGTCTTTCTCCAAAAATTGTGTGATGCAATATGTTAGCTGCTGATGATACATGGGTATGCCCTTCGGTCTGTGAAGTGGAATGAGAACCCGTACAAGGAAAAGCTTGTGCTCTTCTTTCAATGGCAACGCAAATCCATTTATAATGCTTCCCAATATTTCTAATAGCTCTGCTATCCCGTTATGCTTCCCCGTTTCAAAAATAAAACGGAAGAATATATTGTTGATAGCTTTTCTAATGAACGGACGATGAACCATAAATTTCCCATATACACGGTGAAGAACGGTCTTTAAGTACTCCCTTTCTCTAGGGTCTTCTGAATCAAAGAGATCCAATAGCTTTAAAACAAAAGACTGATCAACGTATCGCTTTGCCAGCTTTGCATCGGTCTCTGGGGAAGATACAAACCTTTGAAGAAACTCATAGACAATTTGCAAATGTGGCCATGTGGGGTCCATTAAGGGTTCGTCTTCTTCCAAATCAAAGCCATCCAAGACTTTGTTTTCACGAGGCTGAGTAGATAATGTACGGAATAAATTTAAGGATACCATTCTTACTATTTCTTGAAGTACAGCTTCGTTGAACTTCCCATTTGCCGAAGAGACGTAATCAACAAGCTCGACCAATGTCTGCCGCTTGATGTTTTTTTCTTCAAAATTCTTCGTGGGGTCAGTGAAGTCAAATACTACACAACATAAACTCAACTTTCTCATGAATAAGTTTTGCTTCTCAGAATTTGGAACATCTTTAAAACTAGGAAGTGCCTCATATGGCAGAGACCCTTCACTCCCACTTACCATTGCAATTAATAGGTGAAATTTGTTCCCATAAATTAGACCGGAGTTAGGAGTTGAATTCATCCCAGCTGTGGCAACATTGCATCTTGAAGTAGCTGAAGAGACAGAGGGACCACCATCACGATTTTCTAATAACTTGGAATGTTTCCGTGGAAACTTATTGAGAATGTTTTTAATCATCGCTTTGAGCCACAAATCCACACTCGTTTACAAGTCAACTCAACCAGAGCTATTGATTAATCACTATAAACAAAACGTCACAACCGTTATGGTAAAGTATGTAAACTAGTTCTCCACCACCAAAGGTGGAACATATATGATTTAGTGTAGTCTGTAGTCTGCCCTCCACAGCAAAGGAATTCCAACCCTGGTAAAAGGAGAAGTAGAAAAATCAGGAAACTGAATAAAACACAAAGTAAAATATCAAACCACAATGAACTGCAAAACCCGGTTTTAGTTTTCATCAATTCAATAAACAGTAATAAACTTTGCCAATCCCATACATATGTGCAAATTTAAATGTAACTGTAACATCGTATACTTAAGTCATAGTTGCAGAAATCAAGTTCAGATTAGGAGAATATTAAGATATCCAAAGAACATCAAAATGAAATCACACAAATTGCATTTACACGTGCCCAAATCATCAACATAAAACAGAAAAAGAAGCAAACATCCGAGATTCGAACTCACCTCAAGTTTCCATTATGTCCCAATTCGACCAAAATTCCCAACTATTCAGCCAGATCAGAAAGTGCCAGGATCTCGGGGCTATTTGGAGTCACCTTTAAAACTCATGAGAAACAGTAACCTAGAACCCAACACCAGTATAGCCATACAAATATAAAAACAAACTTTACATATATAAGTTCTTGAGAGGCATGGATGACAGGAGTGCAAAACTTTATAGGTGTCTTGTTAATGGACTAAAAAATTGGGAAAAATCTGCGGGAGTTGAACTTGAGACAGTGATCGAAATCTGAAAATATGTCCGGAATGAGATATAGAGAGTAAAATAAAAGAATAGTAGTGAAGTCAAAGGAAAAAAGAGAAATTAAAATATGTGTGTGTACGTGAGTGTGCTGAAATATAATTATATTTTTCTAATGTTCTTTGTTTTAACTTTTAAAGAGCTTATTTTTCTCTAATTTTTCTATTATTTATTATTTTTCCTTTTTTAATCCAATGTTTTTATTTCTTCTCATTCAATAATCCGTTTATTCTATACTAAGTTATTCCGATGGAGGCAACTTAATTTTTCACAATGGATAGCCCAACAAATAGTATTTTATCTAAAACATGTGGCAATTCAATGATGAAAACTAAGTCTAAGGCTAACTCCATCAAAACCAATTTAACTAAGAATTCCTCTCAAGATACCCATCATGAATCTCCCTTTGGTAATGAAAAATGAATGTTTTCTCGAAATTAATTTCTAGACATATTATAAATCATCTAGCGAGATGCGTATGGTGTTGTATGTTAACACAAGTAGTATAGATCAAATTGTATCACTATTTAATAGGAGTGTATATGCAATGTGAGTTGAAATAGGTTTTTCTAGCTGTTCGGTTCAATCTTATGTATTGGGGTCTTAGGTCTTAAGCCGAGAAATTCTATCGTGGATCGGGACCTCCACACCACACAATTGTACTGGGGTGGGGTGGAAAACCCGCCCACCAACAATGTGGTTTGAAGATTCTCTTTATCAGCTAAAGATCTTGGTAAGCTATTCAAATATATTCTACATCGGACTTCAGCCTCTGACACTCAATCACCAGCCTTTCACATTCTTCTGTCATAGTTTGTGCGTTGAGCTAAGTCGCCCAAAGTAACCTGAAGAGCATTGTTTTTGGTTTCCGACTCTCTGAGGTGAGTAGTCATCTTATTCTGATGAGAGGGCTTTTCTGAGTTTACCCATCTCATCGTAATTATGTGGTTTATATTATTGGTCCCGATCCATTATAGTTTTGTGTCTTAAGAATATAATCAACCGACAACTACCAAACCGCCGCACTTTCTAATACCTTTGGGTCAGGCAGGTTGCGGCGGTGTTACTGATTTTATACTTTTTTTTCTACTTAACTTATTGTTGAGTCACAAGTGTAACATTGCATATTCAATACTAAAACTTTATGAACATTTATTAAATCTTCAATAATGATTATATTTATAAATTTAACATAGTGAAAAAGTAACGAGGTATGTAAAAGATTATTTATAAAAGTACAAAGTTCTTTTTTGAGTGAAGCTTACTTCACCGTAAGTTTGTACTATTAGTTATCCGATATTAAAACATTTTCTGCAGATGCATCTGTAAGCACTTTCATTTGTTGTTCTAATATTACAACATTCGATTGTTCTTAGGGTTAAAATTCAGTCAGAAACACTCGACTATATAACTATTTGATGGTTTTGTTCTTAAAAAAGTAGTTAAAAATAATTATCATAACAATTTGGCATTACGTGCAACGTGCAGTACCAGGTCCTTGAATTGTCAAAATATCCATTTTAATGTTGTCACTTGTCATACACAGTTACAAGTTGTAACTTACAACTCACAATATTAATCAAAACCAAATCAACAATCCAACTTGGGCATAAAAAAGATTCAAGTAAATAACATCAACAATACAAGCACCACAGCAAGGTAGCATCTACTATTTGAAAAAATCGAAAGAGATGGCATTCATTCGATCATACTTTCAGTATCTGTGCTCCATCAAAGCTGTTTCAGTCTCTGATAAGGGTGCTGCAACAGAATGAATAAACATTTTTCGTCAAGTTTTAAATGAAAATGAGAAGAAAAAGCTGAGCAATCCTGCACATTGAAAAGAATCCAAGTTCTCAGATACCAAATGTTATAAGAAAAGAAACCATTATTTGTTTCTCGTGTACCACGCGACACACAATAACAAAGAAAGGTAAGATTAATACTCCCACGACTTCGCCAAGGAATTAAAAGAAAATGGCAAACAAGTTATTCATGATGCTAATATTGTAATTGTATCTCATTGCTCATTGCACAACTTAGAATTTCAAAGTTGAGAAAACTAATGATAGCTTTAATCTCATTCTTCCTTCCTGTGTGGGCGAGGAAAAAGTATAATACACAGTTCAAATTTTTTGACGTAAGCTTTTAAACAAACATCTGAAATTATAAAGTGCAGCTAAGTCAAGGATGGAGGGAATTTGACAAAAAAAAGTTGCCCTACATTCTACTTTAGTGCAAAAGGAAAAACTGGGACCCCACTTTTCCTGATCCTTTAACAAGAAATATTCATTCTTTTCAATAAAACATAATGATTCTTGCAGCATTTTATTAGTTTTGGATTTTCTCTTAAATATAAGGCCATATATCAGGTCAAGAACTACGTGTAGAAAAGAGATGATATAAAATTAAGCTCTAAAAGCTCCATATATTATGCAACCAAGCAAGAAGTCCACAACAAACTGAAACATGATTTAAAGTTAAGGCTGTTTAACCTGGAGTTTAAGGAATATTCTTGGATCAAGCATCCAGTGAAAAATTGGAAAAGAATCGACTAGGAATCATTGATAATTAGCAGTAGTATCAAGAAACTTAGAAAGCTCTAAATAAAATAATTAGGTGGAACTTACCAAGCAAATCCTCATAAGAATCTGCTAAAAGTGCTGTGTCCATTAATAAAGGGGGTGAAAAGACTTGATCGTGAGCTTCATCCATATCATAAAATGACCTATGTGCATCAGAAGCTGATGAATTTGATCCAACTGCAGAGAGGAAACCGTTCATGCCCTCAAATTCATCAAGGGACTCCAAATCATTTAACATGTCTGCCACTGCATTATACTTGCTCCCTCTATGATTCTCCTTAGCATTGGTCTGGAGCAAGGAAGAATCTGCTTGAGATGTTAATAATTGTCTATTCTTTAGTGAATTAAGTTTCTTATCTTGGCCAAGACGAGAAAAGCCAGTCCCAGAAAGTGGTACGAAAAAGTGCTCAGAGCTATCATCAGAACGACTGTCTTGAGATCCTTCTGAGTTGCAAGATTTTTGAGATGCTAGAGCCGCTTCTCTAACAGATCTCTTCAGGTTTTGTAGAAAACCAATATCTTCATCTGCAGATGCATTTAAAAATGGAACTAATAAGCATCATCAACTCACACATGCATGATAAGTCAGGAAAACGTAAATATCACAAACCATGCGGGGAGTTATCCATGTGACTGGTTGTTGGAGGCTGCTCTACGAATTTCTTATCTGTAATGGCTTCCATTTGGTTGATTTGAGATATAATTTGTCGCTTTTGAATGTTTCCACCTTTTCCAGAAGAATTTGGCGTCGAACTAAATAATGGTGGCAATTTCAATGTAGGGGGGCTAGCCGAGACCTTCTCAAGCTGAACAGAGGATAGTCTAGAGGTCATTTCAGTAATCTCATCACTACCACTTTCCTGGATATTTCCGAAGCAAGGTCAAATCAAGATATCATGATCTTCAGAAAGTTCGTCAGAGCAATATATAAAAATTAAACTTACCAATGTCCTCCCACGACTCTGTGCATGGACAGGCGAGTTTGATCTGAGCCTCATAACAGGAGGCAGATTAGATGATATGCTACTGACCTCCTCCGTGAGCTCTGATATGGAATTTTGAATAGTTGGAGCAACATCCTTTAGCTGATTGATGAGCACCTGCACATAACTAACTCTCATCACAAAAACTTTCAACACACAGGTTCTGGCTTTTTCATTTCACAATGTTTAACGATAATATGAAAAGATTCCAAGAGGACTTGGTTCATTGGCATATACTGTCAACATTCTGAACAAAGTAATAAATCCTACATCAGCATTGTTTAGGTCGATAATATCGTCATTTACCTGTATACTGTCTAGGTGCTGCCGATGTTCAGCCAGTGTTGAGGCCAAAGACTCAGCATGACTGCTGGTACCACCTTCATGCACACTCCGTAGGAGCTCTGGGCCCTCACCATCATTGGCCTTTGCCTGCGACAAAATCCGTGTAAAAGATGTCACTACATCCGGGATAAGCATATATGCAGCTTGAATGTGACTTCAACATTAAGTAATAGTTCCAAAAGACGAGCATTGAAAGTATTTGATGAAAAGGATGTTCATGATTGTTTTGCGACAGGATTATTTCAAGATCTAACCATTAGTCAAAACATTTAATACATCCACAGGTACCCCGAGGAGAAGAAAAATTAGTCACAAAAGGAGGATAACAGTATTTGATGGAAAGGGTGTTCATGACTATTTGGGGTTACTTGTAGATCTAACCGTTAGTCAGAAAACTTAGTACAACCACAGATACCCCAAGGAGAAGAAAAAGGCTCAGAAGAGCGTACCAATTGGAGTGATTGCTTATGAATGCGCTGCAAGGCATGGGTCCAGCGTCGCAAGACCTCAGCAATATCAACAGTAGGCTGCCCTCTAGGGTTTCTTTCATCTATTCTAGAAAACCTTTCTTCTCCATGACTCTCATTGATTACATCTGCTTGTGAACCCTCAGTTTCCTCAATATCTGGGTGTTGGGCAGTAAAATTAGTAGATGGATCTAAAGAACTTTGATCCATTGCTGCTAGCAAAGACGAACCAGAGATGCGATACCTGGAAAACAGTGTAAAGCATAAATATGATGGAGCTAATGCCTATCAATTTGGAGATATTACCTATGCTCGCGATGAGCTATAAGATCCTCGATTGGGCCTGAAGCAAGAACCTCATGCTGACCTATACACATGACAAATGTAAGATTAAATGATATAGAAAAACTAATTCCCGGTGATCGCAGATTGACAACAAGCGAAATTTTTAGTCAGTTGATTGACATGAAAAGACAGAAAGACTATATTGCAAACTACATCTTAAGTGTTAAGTCAGGGTCAAATAAAAAGTTCTGGTGGATCCAAAGTTAAAGAGAGAAATATTGCAGGATGATCTGGACAAGTACATCTTAACAGAGAACTTACTTTAGGGTTAACATTTACTCGTGTCTCATCAAAGTGAAATAATTTATCAAATAATATGTATCAGGAGAACCGAAAAATAATTTTACATACTTTTGCGGGATAGCAAAGATTCCCATAAACGAGTAGCTCTTTGAACCATATGAGAATTCTGACTTGAGCTAGACACTAGCTCATCCCAGAGTTCACCTTCTAGTTTCACTTTGTTTCTTAAATCATGTAGTTTCTCAAGCTCTTGCTGCAAATATGCCTAATAAGAAAACCAGAAAAGAAATGTAAGAAAAGTTTGCCTCCACATACAACATAATGTTACTCAAATGAAACAATATATGTTTACCTCTTCAGCACATAGACCACGAAACTCTGCTGTCATTTCATGGGCCAAATCGGACCACATTACCTGCTTTTGAACAGCAGTCTCAGCATTTTTAAGGAATCTTCGTCTTTCAAGAGCTATTCTAGCCTGTTAATAATAAAATAATTAATGAAAGAGATTTAGATTAGCATATAAAAGTCTGAAGATTTTCTTGAACACTTTATCATGCTGTATGTGATGTGACAATGTGTTAGCATTTTTACGCGCTGATTCTTCATAGGCTATATAGCATATAAGCGTCAGTGGAACTTATATTTTGCAAATTAATTTCTATATACCCCCTAAAAACCCACCAAATTAAAAAAAATCCTTAATAAAATACTACTGCCCTTTAAAGCAGGATATAGCCGGAAAAAAATTCTGTTGAAACAAATGAAGGTCATGCTGACATGATAAGCAATATCAACCCGTTTAAACTGAATATCGCATGACTCGATAAAGTATTTAGTTTATCTAATGACAAGTAAATAAATTGTGTTAATAACTAATTTTATTTCAGATTAGGAAAGAAAATATACGGAAACGGGAAGATACATGTGGCGTTACTGGAGACTCATCAATAGGTGAAAAGATAATAAAAAACAATGAGTTTAGTATTTCAACAACAACAAATATAAATCTTCAAATATATATCCGATACTAAAATCAGAATTCCACATTGAACCAAATAAACCAAAACCTCACGTCAGACCCTGAACATAACCTAGACACGTAAAAGTAATTTTCCAGTCAACTATAGGTAACTTTTTAAATTCTCATGCCTGATGAGTACAAGGCCACAAGGAATTGTAAACAATATCTATCTGATAATAATGGAATCATGTCATCTCCCTGTTCTATTATAGAATAAATCAAAACAATTACCTTAGTTACAGGAAGTAATGTAGCTGCATGTGAGAAAGCTACATCAGTCAGCGGAGCCGGCAACGGGTTTGATGCTACATCAGCACCAAATGTGCGCCTATGAACTTCCCTCAGAGCATGTAGAGAAAGTTGCCATAAAAGTTCGACGAATCTGCAATTAGCACAAGCATATGTCGTGATGTTTGCATAAAAATGAAACGGAGCTCCCACAACTGACACATATTGCTAGTTTTCATTTGTTCAAGTGGACCATTTGGATTGTTCGGGAAGAAAACAACAAAAGTATTTGGAGCCAACTTGTACTCAAAGAAATGTTTCCAATAGTTCATTACATTAAGAAACTGTTAACATTAAATGCCCCTTTCATTCCGAATTCCAAACTGGGATGAACCCTTTCATTCTCTTGCATAACCAAATCTAACACAACTTAGTCCAGGAAACTTTTGAACCAAATCTAACACAACTTGGTCCATGAAAATTTTGTTTAAATTGTATTTATCCAAAGGTTACTGCAGATGTCTACTTCAACCAAAATCATCCTCAATCACCTCCTAACCGCTTTAAAGTTATACACTAGAACTAGTTACATTCTCATACAGATTCAATCATACACCATCTCTAAACTTCCTAATAGAAACATTAACAAGTATCTAAACCTCAAATTTCAGCAATTCTAACCATACTAACACCTGACCATAATTCAATCAAACAAACGCTAACCGAACTCAATCTGAACTAACCTTGGTCCACAACAAGTTGCAAGCGACGAAACTCTCGAATTGCTTCTCGGTAATGCTCCTTGTGATTCAAGTTCACTTATAATTCCTTGCACAACCTAATAATGTCCCCCAAATCAAATCAAACCATACATACACTTTCACACAAAATCTAATAGATTCAAAGAGCTTTTACCTTCCGAAAATCCCTAGACTGAGCCGAATCAAAAATCGGCCACACCTTATCGAAGTCCTGTAAAAGGATCCAAACACCAACACATCTCAATTCAACACCTAAAAGAAAAACAAAAAACCCATAATAATAACAGAGAGAAATAGGGTTTTACCTTTGCCGATTGAATTGGACCGCGTAGAGATGATAAAATGAAGTACAAGAGCTGTTCGCCCAATTTAGGGTTCGAATGGCGAAATAGTCCGACCCTAGGTGTGCCATTGCTCGATCCGGGTCCGATTACGTTCGGATCCAGACCAAGTAACAAGCAATTCGTGTACATTGCACTCTCGAGCTCTATCTCTCTCTCCTTCTCTCTGTCCATCGTCATTCCACACGCACCAACACCCTCAACTGTGTGCGATTTTCTATGGTGGTTTTGGTTTTTTTCCGTTTAGATTTTCTCTTCCGGTATATTGCTTTATATTTTGCCTACTTCTCCTTTTCTTTTAAACTATGAGCCCTTGTAAATACTTTATATTGTAAAGAGAGCCTTTGAAATGTTTAAATTTCAGAAAAGCCCTATATTTATGGGGAAATTAGTTTATGCAGTAGTCAGCAATTCAGCATTTCAATGTTTATCTTTTCTAATAAACATAAAAGTTCCTGACTTTTACGGATTGTATTGTTCTTTAATTTTTGAGACATTTGAAATACCTTAATCATTCTATCAAAATTTAATAAACATAAAAATTAAAAAACTAACTCAAAAAGCCAGTTATTATTTTGTTTTTTATATCTCAATATATTTCAATACAATGATAAAATTAATTTACACTACATGAGTTAATTGCCAATTATAAATATTTCATTAGGCTAAATGATTTGTAAAGAGGAGTATACGAAAGTATTTAATTTCGAAAAAAAAGTTTAGATGAATGTTGTTTTGTTTAGTTGACATTGAACTTAAAATTTAACAATTAAACTATCCTCTTATTAATTAAATTATTTATTTTCTTTTTTTATTACACTAAACAATCTTAGTTATTTTCATTGACGTATACGCGATCACTCTTCAAATCTATACTTTTTACATCTTGTTTATATATTTATTGTTAACGCATTTTATATAATCCAAAATTATATCTACGAAAAATCTAGATTACAAAATGATGAAAACTTTTCACCATAGGATATACATTCGTGTATTTTTTGGTAAAAGATGGGGCTTGCAACTAATTATTTTGTAATGTGATTTTCAAATATTGGGGGGCTTTTTGATATTTTACAAAATTTGTTTTAAAAAAGTTTGAGGTGGGACCCGGGAAGAAGAAGGAGTCACGT
This sequence comes from Verbascum thapsus, assembly GCA_963669365.1. Taxonomy (NCBI): domain Eukaryota; kingdom Viridiplantae; phylum Streptophyta; class Magnoliopsida; order Lamiales; family Scrophulariaceae; genus Verbascum; species Verbascum thapsus. The sequence goes on along the minus strand of OY770107.1, from coordinate 6,086,406 downwards.
TTGGGGAAAATTTGAAATATGAGGGGAGGGGTCCTACTAACGTGCGCCTATGCACTCGATTGCCGGCCTTAGGCAATTTTAATGTCGTCACCTGGTGGTTAGCGACTTATAATTGTGTTGTTCTCCATTTACGTTTTCTTAAGGACTAAAATATGTTTCTTTTGTTAAGTCAAAATATCTAATCCATTTGTCACTTTCTTCATTTTCAAATTTCAAACTTTGATATTGAGATAAACTTAAAATTTTCTTTGCATTAACATTCTTGTAAAGAATGGATGGAGCAAATTCATATTGTAAAGTATAATAATATATATTATTGTGTACTAGATAAAAAAGAATTATATCAATCTATACTATTTTAAAAAAAGTTCAATTTGTCTCTAAAATAATAGTTTTTTTTAGATATTTTTACACAAATTACTCCTTCATCTTTTGACAAACTAAAAACATGAATGTAATGTAGAGGGAAAAATTGAGATAACCTTAAAAATTAGGTAGTTCTCGTACCATTTTTAGTTTTTCAAATTTTACCCTTGAACAGATAGATTTAATACAAACAATTGAGATCATGTTACATTGGTAATTTGACACTAAAAAAATACTGCAGGGCCACATTCTCAACCACCACATCCATCTATCATATCTCCTCATTATATGGTAGTTAATTATCCATTTTATAGTTTTAATTTATTTTTAAATGCATGTTATCTTATTAATTACAAATTTATCACGATTTTGAGTAAATTCCCCAAACTTATTAAATAATAGATTTTTAATTCCTATGATTAATAAAAATATTATTACAAAATTAAAAATTATGTACGTAAATATCAGGAGCGTAAGTTATTAGTAAAATATAAAATATTTCAATTGTCTCCCTCAATACAAGTACAATTACAAGTAAAAAATATTCGACTTTTGAGTATTTTTTTTATGACTCAAAATCCGTGAAAGAAAGATAAAACACGGCGATGGCCTTCAACTCATTATATTTGTATCAATCTAACATAAAAAGGCGACTATTCTAATTTGTTGAAACGTAATAAAAACATTAAAAAGAAACTAAAAGTATAAAACAAGAAAAAAGAAAAAGGGAAACAAAACTAAAACAAAATAGTTGGAATATATTATTTTGAAAATATGTATATTATAAAAAAAATTGTGGTGATTGTTTGTGAGATAGCGAAATGGATCGTTGATGATGACACTTGGTTCTTCTTCATCAGCTTGGAAACGCGGAAGATTCATCGCTCTTTCTCCAATGGATTCTGAATCAGCTAAGGTTAGATTAGACTCCTAGATGTTTTTTTGACTTAGTTTTGATTACTTTTCTATTGGTGATTGGAATGTAGAAAATGGAGGATTCTTGTTTTTTTTAATCATTTAGTTCCATCATTCCAGGGTTATGTTCAATGATGAAAGAGTTATTAAACCGACTTTGGAGTCTTATATCGTGGCATCTTGATGGCTATATTTGCAATGACTTGTAGTTCAATTAGCTAAGCTAGGGTTTTAGAATGATTGAGATTACTAGTATCTTGATTAAACTGTTTTCACATTACCATCATAATCAAATCTATGTTGAGCTGCTAATATATTGCAAATTTTGGATATTTTTTGTCATGTTTTGCTGTATCAAAAAAGTTGAAGCAAAGTTTATACGATTTGTTACACGAGCATGTTGTCAACGACATGACAATTTTGTTTCTCTAAAAGTGTAGCTCTCAGGTGTACAAAGAATATAAATGTTACTTTGAAGAGTATAAACAATGTGTTGCTGAAAGTTATTCTTAAATATGAGCATCTTGTCTTGTCTAATGCGTTAGTATTTCACTCTCAATCAACATAATTGCCAGTCTTCTAGGTTTTATAAAGCTTTGTATTATGTACCTGCTTGGCTTGGTTCTGTGGAATTAAAGTTATCTCTTCTTTGGATATCTACTATCTAGGCAAGGCTTGCAGCTGCAACAGAAAAATATGGACGAGATATTCGAGTATTTGAAACATCATTAGCCCCCTGGCTTCGCTTCTGATATTGGTAAGTTTCATAGCATTGTTAATCCCTCACAGTCATAGATTGATAAAATACTTGATATTTTCATTTTTGTCTTGTTTCAGAGGAGACAGATGACTTTTACGAGTTTACAGCAGAGGACTACTTTTGAATTTCAGGAACTAAAAAGGAAGGTACAGACAGTTGTTTCTAATATATATCCTATATTTGCAGATCGGGATGACAAATCCATAAAAGTTTTGTATTTTTGGATTAAATAATTTAAAACCTCCTAATTCCTATATTGCTTAACATTGTGTACATAAATATTTGAAGACGAAAAAAATCGGGGAAGCAGAAGAGCTGCTCGAAGGGCGAAGATGACAAAGGTGCTAATTTGGTTTTCCTGGGGGCAAACATATTTTGTAGTTGATTTAATCTTTATGAGTTTTAAGTTATTAGTTGTTCGTCAATTATTTCACTCTATTTGAGCAGAGAGTCATTAGAGTACGTTTTTCCTGATATAATACACTAGAGGTCTCATTTCATCCATCTGACTCAATTCAGAGCTTAATTGATCTTCTGAATAAAGTGGTTGCTCATCTGGATTCGCCTTTCCATCTATGTGAGGATACATAACTTTCCTTCTTTTACTTTCTTATCGTGATAACTGATAACATTATATTTTGCTGAAGAAGTGTATCAAGTAGTTGAGCTGAAGAGACTAAATGATTAATCTTGAGGTTTTGCTTTTATTTCAGATACTTCACCTCCCAAAATGCATATAAAGATTACATCCCAGGACTTCTACTCTGCTGAATTTGTACCTGGTGTTTTTGTGTACTTTGCACATGATGTCCCAAAAGGTTAGCTGTTAATCGAGGGCTTTATCTGTCTTGCCTCTAACAACTTTCTTTTTCTCTACAGCCATGACGTCAATAGCTCCTCTGGCTGGTTAAATAACTGCGTTCTCTTTTACTTGAGCTTTGAACGCTGCACAAAGAATGCCTTACTATTGTCTAAGAAATTTGGAAGTCTTCATGTTTGCACTTGGCATTTATGTTTTACCAATTAGGTTCTGTTAGTTTATTATGAGAAGGCACCTAGCACCTTCCGTGTGGTTGGACCCACAAGGGCTTTACCGTGCACCAATGGTTGTGATTATCTAGGATAATAGAACAATCACTATGTTAGTGGGGAGATTTTTAAAGTTTTAGGTAAAGTTGGTTTCTAATTTCAGCTCCAAGTATAATGAAGTACCATCGGTCCTCTTTCCTACACGTTCTCTGAAAAATTATTTTGCTCTGATCTTCATTTGGAGTGTCTTTCTGTAGTCATTGTTCTATATAGCCGACTTCTTGGACATACTGAGTTGTCTTATATTCATTCAGGTGATGATGGTGCTGCATCACGGTCCATTTCTTCAGGAGAAGGTCATGTCTTTGCAAGGTTTAGACTTTGCAGTTGAGCAGGTAGATCCGACACCCGAACCCACACCAAAACCGGTGGTAACCGGCTCGTCAGTCGTTCCTGAGCAAAGGTCCACCGATAAGAAAAAGATCAAACAAAAGTGGATGAAAATGTGAACAAGATATAATTTGCAAGAGCACTCAGCTGTAGCCATCTTTAGGCATGTGGATGATGATCTTACTAAGCTGAAGCAAAAATGTTACTGGAGCATAATTACTGTGAATATCTGTGTTTGTTTAATGCTACACAAGAAATTGTCATCTTCATGTAGCTCTTACTATTGCAAATTCACCAACTGCTAATGCAAGAACTTTGACTTTTTGATTATTTGGCCAACGTTTGATTTTCTTTGGGAGGTAAATGTGTATGATAAGTATCTCTTTTAGTTTGAACTTGGTTTCCTTTTGAATTGTACATGGTTGCATTCATGTTTAAGGCCAAATGGCGCGTCGTTGAATATACTTTTAAGCCCTTTTGTAATAAACAGAGTTTTGAAAGCCAAATAAAAATGAAAGGTCGATTGATGCTTGCTTCTTTCACATTATATTCAAAATCTTGTGATGTTTTGAGCTCTGGAACGAGGAGAGGAAGCTATGTTTAGATTTGAAGTCGGCCCATAATGGTTTGTAGGTTGATGCAAATTTAACTTAGTACAACTTGTTAATCGACATATTTTATATTCATACTTTTAGTATTGTGTAGATATAATAAAAACAAGATGTTTGAAAGGCACAATGTCGTGACGAAATTACAATTAATATATATTTTATTAGCGTATATATGATTATTTTTTCTTACAGGTTAGGCCCATTGTGTAGTTTTGACCCTTTTGTGTTTCTCTTCTTTATACATGTGTAATGCACATTGTATCGACTCACTTTTGATATAATACATAAAAATTCATATTATTATGTATTATGAATTCTATCATATATGTTAACGACTATACTCTAGAGAATGGAAACATGTTGTATTAATCTCTTTTCTTGGTAGTTCATTATTCCTTTCACTCCACTCCAAATAAATTATTAGTTTCTACTAGATTTTAGCCAAGGAACATCTTGGTGGCTTGGTGCCTAAGTTAACTATTATATATAATATTGAGTTATGGAGTCTGAAGGACCGTAAATCGGGCCATAGTTCTTGCCGATCCAACATGTTGTATTCATCTCTTTTAGTCTTTACGTAATCCTTTTCTTATTAGGTTACGTATGTTGTATAAATAGCCATATTCTCATTGTAGTCTCATTATTGGAAATATATTGAATATTCTGGCTTGGCAGTGCCCCAGTCGTAGTCAAAATTCTTTTGGCGAACTGGGTAAACAATTCATGTGTTCTTTTATTGTTCTTTTCTTTCGTGTGATTATTCATTGGCATCATATTTCTAACATATAAGTAACGCTACATTTTATATGTTTTACACCAAACTTTCTAATTTTTAAATGATATTAGCATAAATCAATTCAAAAGTTGGTATTTAGTAATTTTTAGAGAATATTGAAATAAAATACTTGTCCATTCATATCTATACAAGTGGTCACGATTATTTTGTAATCAAAATCTAAAAATTCTAAAATAATCCTTTGAGATGCATAGGCTAACTGAATTCGAATATTAGAAATTCAAACCTTAAATTGAAAAAAAAGGAAATGGGAGAAATCACAAAATTGTTGCTCTCATTTGGTTAGGTAAGCTACGGGACCTCAATAGTGACACAAAATTAGGATAAAATGTAATTATCAATCTTATTAAGCACCAAAATTGTGGTCCACTTTTTCTAAATAGGAATTATAATCTCCAGATTGTGTGTGACACAAAATTGTAGTCCACCTTAAATCTCCAGATTATAATCTCCATATGTGGATTACTGGTCAAGTAAATTCATATATGAATTATAATGAAGCAGGCATTTTACTGGTGAAATTATAGTCCAAAATACAATCAGTCAAATCATGTTTGTTGGATCGCCTAGACCATCAGGTGAAACCTCGCAGCGAAAATAAAGTTAAAAAATTATTAGAGACATTTCACCTAAATAACGCCTAACATTCATGCACAATTGAAATAAAAGTGTAAACGTACCGTTTTTTATTAAATATCGTAATTTAATCAAAGTTCTTGATTTCTCATTGATGACAAATACGAATAGCAAGTAATCACCAAAGGTCTTTAAAGCACTCCAAGCGTCGTGCCTCTAAGCGTTGTATCCACACCTTAAATGTTTTCCTCGATTGTAATAGTCGTGCTAGCAACTCAATTACAACGAACGAAGGCTTATGTATATGGGGTGATGGAATATGAAATTCTTCGTTCTTGAAGAATACGAGAGCTTACAACAGGGAAAAACCCTAAGGATCTTGGGAGATTTAATTCTCTTTCGAATCACACATCAAATAGAATGTATAGTATGATTCTATGTATTGTCTTACTTCACACGAAGAGATGAAGATCCATAATAATCCATATAGAGACTCGAAAATTAGGTTTATAAAACTTTATTTTCGTCCATACCATGTAGCCCCCAAAAAAGTGGATTCTTTCAACTAGAATCTTACTACATGTATATCTCTACTCTTCCATATGTGAACACATATCAAATCCCACTATATTAGGAACCAATTCTATAATGCAATTAAATCTCCACCAAAATCCAAAGGTTACTTTCCTAAATAAATTGTCCTCCAACAATTTTAATTCAACCCATTAATTAATTATATTAATCTCCAAGACTAATTAAATTAATTAATTATCAAGATTTATTAATTGGCTTTTCATTAATAAATCCCTTGGGCCTAGCCCATTAATTAATTAATCCAACGATCAATTAAAAAGTCATTTAATCAATTAAGCACAAATTAAATGCTCAATTAATTAAATATTCCATCATGAATCAATTCCAACGATTAATTCAACTTTAGCCTTCCACTAAGACTAGTTAATATACATAACCGAAAAACTTATTCAAGTTTGTGTGTGACCCTTTAGGTTCATCCAATAGCTAACAGTGAGACTATTTCCCAAATGGCTCGGTAATAATTATACAATCATTACCTCAATTAATCATTACGCCAAACGATTGATCTTGGTTATGAATTAACCATCAATTAATTCATAACTCCCACATATTGAGTTCGATGTCTAGCAACGTCGACTCAACCCCTAACTCGAATGATTATGATAGACTTTTCTTGATCACGATCGTAGCATGTGTCTCATCCTACTGATCTCCCGATTAAATCTAGGACTTGGTTATCAGTCGAAATCCTACTAATTTAATCATATGACTATATCTTTAGCAAATGATGACTTGTGTCAACTAAGCAATGATCACCATACCTTCTTATTGACCGACTCTGGCCAGAGATTTCTAAATCATTCATTTCTAAGATAGCATAAGAGATTCGTTAATCAAGAGATTAGAGACAGATCCCATCTTGGAATCGTATGCCAAATCACACAACTAGACTACACCCAAAATTAAATAGCCCATTTTGTGATTATCCATGTAATCATGAACTAGATCAAAGTGCAGTTGGTCATGCATTTGAACAGCCGCGATCCCTCTAGTCATGAGGATCATCACAAGCCTACGTGACCATGAAATTTTATATCCGACACAAACACTAATATGAATTTCCACTGGGGTTGCTCAATTCAACATCCCCGATGTGAAGCCTCATATATTGCATATATCCCTGACGAATACCCATGTAACAAGATACATTCCTAAAAGGAAATGCAACATACAAGCAAGTCTTGACGAGTCATTGATATCCATATCTCAATGACTCTATGACTTGAAACGTTTTTAGGATTACAGCCGTTCGAGTATATCCCATAATCATCATCCAATGCGTGACCGTGCTCATTGCTCTATGTAACCCAAATGATTTTATTACATATAAATATATAACAAAGAATGCCATTTAATTATAATAGTAATAACAAGACTGTTCTCATAGTGTTGCTAAGTTTTTTGCAACCAATTGGCTTGCCGTGCACCCAACACTAACAATGTTTTCATTGTAAATAAAATTAGATCAGAGTGCAAGTAAAAATACTGTTGTGATACTTTTTATTTTTAACATATAAGAATTCGATAATATATACTTAACTAACATATCTGCCAATAGTTTTTGTAGCTCATAAAAGAGATTAATTATATAGATATCATAATCATATATAATTCTAGATTAATTAAAGTATCTGATGATTTAAAAGTTAGTTTTTGAAGTTTGGATTAACATGCTAAAATATGGAGATATTTGATCATATCATTAGATTAAAAAAATTAAGTAGTATAAAACTATAAATAAGGAAGCTAAGTAATCAGTAATTACAAGAAGGTGTAATCAAATAAATCATTGTCGTTCATTTGGATTCATTGTTTTAGTGAGGAAATAGAAAATAAAAGTTTGTCATATATATATATATATATATATTTTAATTTAGTAAATAATAATTTGTTTTCAATATATTATATTATAAAATTAAATGATTGTGTGTAAAATAACATCTCTTTATTTATTTATATATATCATCATTGTTATATGTTGCATGTGTGTTATGGGTCTTTTCCTTCATAATTAAATCTAAGAAAATATATTGAAAGCACCTTTCTCAAAATAATTTGGAGATTGTGATGTTTCTAAATAGTTTACAATGCCCTGATGCATAATGCAAAAATCAAATAATCGAAATGAAAAAAAAAATATAAAGAAATTAAAATTTTAATATCAACAGTGAAAAATATAACTTCTAGTAAGAATATAACTTCTAGCAAGAACTCTATAACATTCATAATGAATCTAACTCGAGTAGAACTATAAGACACAAGTGAATTGAACTAGGCAAAAACATTTCAATTTCAAATAATTATGTATACAAAAAAATTATTGAAATTATTTTATAGAAAATGCTGCCATAATTGCATGTGACGATGTATATCATGAAATATACTCGAAAAAATAAACTAATAAAAAAACAAAGGAGATATAACCCCATATGAATATATAAGTAACCAATAAATGCTAGACGCATGAATTGAATAGTCAATTTAGAATGAATTTGTTGGATTTCCCAACTTGTCATTTTCATTTATATATATAAAAATGGCATTATATGTTAATAATGCTTTTTAATTGAAGGATTTAATTTGATCATTATCGCATGAAAATAAAATGAAAAGTACCCCAATGTTTAGGGATTTTAATCGGAAAAAGAATTGAAATGGTCCTCAAATTATATGTTATAGAATATATTTTCGTTCTCAATTAGTTCCAACCCGAATTATGCTTAAAAACAAATAAAGCCATTTAAATGTGACCCAAAATTTATTATGAAATTCAATGATTTGTGTTTTATGTTTACAGTGATTATCAAACTCTATTACTTTTGCATTATACTTTCACCGCATATTTTTCTATACTCCTTTTGTAAATTATTTGTAAATTTATAATAATTTATGTATAATAAATGATGATCAATACTCATCATACAACATCAATAGATTTTGATTTACACACCAAACCAATTCAACAAATAAAAACCCAAAAATAAATACATAATCAAGCTATTCAATATTAATTTGTACTTGAATTAATTGCAACTCATTAAAATTTTAATCATTTGAAAATTAAGTCAAATTCACAAATCTATTAATTAATATATATATAGGCGGGCTGTCGGTTATTTTTGTTGACCCTCCAAAACATTCTAAAAATTAAATTCTAATTTTTGAATAATTTTGAATTAATTTATTATTCAAAAAACTTAATTACTTCCAAATTGCAACTTCCATTAAAATTCAAAAATTACCACCATAATATATTTGAAATTCACTTTCTTCAAAAATATTTGTTGCTCTCACAATCCCAGCAAAACCACAGGTACGTACATTTTTTTTTTGATTTAGTCAATGTTTACAATGTTTTTTATTTATTATTTGTTGTTCTTGGTTATAGCTTATTTTTAGTCATTTTTTTAATTTAATTTAATTTAATGACTTTGAATGCATGTTTGATTAGTGATTCAAATGGGTTTTCAATTATTTAAGGAAAAATGGAAAACAACTCCATGAAATGAACTCTACCAAAATGATGAAAAGAAGAGACCATAATGACCAACGTAGCCCCCATCCGTACATTTTTATGGTGAACAATATTTTATTTTCTGATTATTGATGATATTTTTATTATTGATGTTTTTTGTCATATTTATTCTTATGTTGATTTCTCTATTATGATTGATAATATGATTGATGTTTTGAGTTCATTATTCTTCTTGATGATGTTTTCTGATTTTTGACATAGACATTTTCTTTCTATTTAAATCAATTCTACAGATTCCATCATAATAAAAAAAAAAATATATTACTTTTTACTGATATAAAATTGTGGTCTTATCGTTTTTTTAAGATTATAATTGTTTGATTCAAATGCATTCTCTTAACAATCTAACCCTCTCTTTATACGTATGAAGTCATCTTCAATGGAAATGGCAAATTACGATCAAATTCTTTTTTGTTTGGCTATTTATTGGTGGATATGTTTCACTAATGATCAATTTCCTTCAATTAAAAATGCAGAAATTGAGGTTTGAAGGGGGGCTTGAGAAGTTTGTAGAGAAGATAAATCAATGAAGTTGCTTTTTTATTTTATCAGGTATTTCTAAAATTGTACTTTTATTTTAATATATTGTTATTTATTATTTAATGTAATATTATCAACATTTAATATAATAATAAGTTAACAATTTTGCATTATTTCCATGAAAGAGTTTTTCATTGTAATATGAGCAAAGAACTTAAGTTATTAACTTTGCATTATTTTACGTGAATATCTTCTAATGTATCAATTTTTTCGTCTTACGTGAATAAATTCTCCCACAATCGTTCGCTATTTCAAATCGTATGAACTTCCCCATCATTTATAATAACTAAACTCTTCAACGTCTGTTTTTTAAATTGTATTACCATTTAGTAGTTGCTTAAATTTTTCAGAGACATTTATGATTTTACTATATAGTTTTTATAAGTAATGATAATATGTTTTTGTTAGTTTCATGGGTTTATAAATATTTTTGATGCCCAATATTAGTAATGTATTTCATTATTTTACATTTATAATTAACATCTCAACTTTATGAAAAGAGAATACAACCCCATTAAGTCTTTTAAGATTCATATAACTTTTGGTTATGTATTTTTGGTTGAACTTAACAATGTTTGTTTTCTGTTTTGTATATAATAAATTAGTTGTTAAAGATTTCAAGATACATTTATGATTTACTATATAGTGTTTATAAATAATATAAAGCATTTAATGTTGGTTTTTATGTGACTGAATATTTGTGATACATAATATTAACAATATATTTCATTATTTTTTCATTTATAATCAACATTTTTAATTAATAAAAAAAGAATTCAACCACATCAAGGCTTTTAAAATTCAGAAATTTTTTGTAACCAATTTTTTTTCAACTCAAGCCGTGCGTAGCACGGGTTACACACTAGTTTAATAATATTTAAATCACACACTCAATTCTTATGCACTGAAGTAAAAACAAGTATCATATTTGGATAAAAACACTTATAATCAAATATTAAATTAACTTTATTTACAATTTAATGAAATATTTAATAATTTTGATTTTGGGTTGTCCATGTAATTTCTTCCCCTACTCAATCAAATTTTTTATATACATACAACAGATACATACAAATCTCCTCATCTCTCCCTACCACGCGTCTCTTTCTCTCTCTAAGAAGTATTAATACCGATTTTCTCTCTTTTACTTTCATCTCCTTCCCTTGATAGGCTTCTCTATTTCACCTTCTTTTCCTACACCAAAACACACACATATCTACGTGTTCTTTTTTGTGCTGTGCATAGTATCTCTCAACTATTCACACAATTGTGGTGTGAAATCTTTGAAAAGGGTCAAACTTTTTTGATTACTGCTGGGATGTTAGATTCTTGTTCCAATTATAATGCCCATCCCCCAATCTGATCTCTGATTTCCTTTCTACATTGCGGTTGTTATTAATTTCTAGGGCTTGTAATAGTTTTTTTGATATTATTTGCCATTGTCGTTCAACTATTAGATTCTCTGATCTTGTCCCAACCCACAGGTGTGTGTTCTTCATCAAACCCTTGATTTATTTGTCTCTATTTTTTGTGGGTTAATCTTCTATTGTATATTTAGTGCAAACAAGTTTGGTTTGCAGCAAAAGATTTAATAATTCTCGGGGTTGTGTATACTTTTGGGGGTAAAAAAGTGAAGGCCTTTGGAAAATTAGTCTTTTTGTTTGATAATCCGGGACTGTTTCTTTTTCTTTGTATAAAGATTAGCTTGTTTTGAGAAGATATGGTGCTGAATCAAGAAGAGAATATGTGTACTGGTATTAGGTTTGATAATGGTTGTTTCTTGGAGGAGAGTCTAGATACACAAATAAAAGATTTTGTGGATTTTGATGGTTGTAAATTTAATGAAGGCCGTGAGGAGAAGAGTACAGCCGATTTATTGCCTAATGATCCATTTGGCATGGAGTTTGGTATAGATTTGCCTAATGATCAAGTTAGCGTGGATTTCGATATAAGATTGCCCGTGGATCCTTTCGGTATGGATTTCAATATAGAGGTCACTGTTGCAACCATTACTGGTTGGATGGAGGATTTTGGTTTGAAGGCTGATAGGTGTGAGACGGATGAAGTTTCTGAAGATAAAAATGTTGATGTTGAAGTGAATTTTGTTTGGACTAGCTCTATCAAGTATGAACAAGAAGAGGGAGAAACTGGGGTGGTTGATGATGGTTTGGTGATGTCCTCTGAAGATGGTTCGTTTGACGACAATAATATGTCGAGTGATGACATGGCGGAGTTAATGTGCCTTGGTTCTGAAAATTGTTATGTGAAGGATTATGAAAATTATCAGAAGAAAGCTGTGAAAGCTTGTGATGATTCTGTTGAGGGTGCTCCAGCAGATGCTTTACTCTTTGCTCTTGGTTATCTTGGTATTAAAGACCTTCTTTCTGTAGAAAGTGTATGTAAAGGGCTATGTGATGCTGTACAAAATGATCCTCTTCTTTGGAAAAATATTCATATAGATTACCCCTTGAATTACAAGATCACTGATGATGATCTTCTACGGTTAACTAACAGGGCTCAAGGTGCCCTTCGAAGCTTAAGCCTTGAAAAGTGTGTGAAAATTACTAATAACGGTCTAAAGCGTGTGCTTGAAAGCAATTTGGGATTAACCAAGGTCAGTTCATTTACATGGCTGTCAGTTCCTGCTTCTCTTAGTACACTTTCTTCATTTTTCCATCCATTAAGGCTTTTATGAACATGAGAATTTTTTTATGTATCTACTAGTCAACTGATTAGGAGTTATTTTGCTTATATTTGGCTATTTTGTGATTATTAGTAAAATTTGGACACCAAATGCTATATAACCTCATATTATGTAGCCGTTATACTACATCCTTTTTTGTTGGTTAATGGGATGTACACATTTATTGAGAGGACAAACGACAATATTTGATGCAAGCAACCTTGTAGTCAAAGAAATATTCTTACCAAATACTAAGCATTTTGTTGTTATGGTAGAGTGACGCCAATGAACTTGCTATTTGTGTACAGTTTCTATAGCATGTGACGGCATGGTTCATTTATTTCTGAGAATCCAGTTATCGCATTTTAACTAGTTAGGGTGTTAATCATGTTGAAAAGATGACTGTAAAAATCGGTATTTTCTCCTCTTTCCCATTTATATATGTAAGATATCTTTGATCCTATTAAATAGTGAATATTGTTAATTAACATGAGCAAAGCTTTCTTTATTTTCTTCCTAAAATATTCAGCGTTCTTTCCAGAATCTCATATAATACTCAATTACTGCATGTTTGTAACTTCTTCCAAGCAAACTCTTTTTCTTCTTTAATTTGAACTTTTGAAATTGTTAAAATTCTTTCCTGATTACTACGTTGTCAATCATTTTCCATTTCTTCACTTTATTTTCCCCTTTGGTCTATGTGCAGTTAAGTGTTCCTGGATGCATTAAAGTCAGAGTTGAAGGCATTTTGCACGATTTAAAGGTCTTTAATTCTATTGGCCAGACTGGAATCAAACATTTGAGAATTGGCGAACTTTTGGGTATAACAAACCAACAGTTTAAAGAGTTTAAGGTTTTATTAGGGGCAGATGAGGACAAAAAGAATAAACCAAGATTTTATCGTGCGGGACAGTTATATCTGTCTCTAGAAGACGAATGTGCTATTGACATTGAAATATGCCCGCAATGTCAGCAAGCGAGACAAGTCTATGATTGCACATCAGAGAGTTGTAAAGAAAAGATTCACTCATGCAGAGCTTGCATAATTTGCATTTCTCGTTGTATAAATTGTGGGTGCTGTTTGGATGATAAACCATATGAGGAGACATTTTGTTTGGATTTACTTTGTCTGGACTGTTTGGCTCAGCTCTTAAATAGCCAGGATAGGCTCACGATGGTTCAACAAAAGGCGAGTTACCACTTTTTCCTCTGTGGCTAAGCAAAGGAAAGATGGTTCTGAATTTTGTCTTCAAAGTTGGTGAAGTAATGGGAACTACACTATGTGGCTATGTTCATATGGATACACCATTGCTGAAAGTATATGAGTAAAAACTGCGAAGCTGCTAAATATGACACATTGAAGATATGGTGTACAAACATATGAGTCAATAGTTGCAGTTATACAAGCGGGTTAATAAGGTGATTATGGGGTGGAAAGTACATCAAATATGAAATGTGAAATCCAACGAATATTTGGGTGAAGATATTCACTTGGCTTAAATATGGTTGTTTGGTCTTAAAGAAATCCAGAATGTTGGCGGGTTGCACAGCAGTGACAGTGTAAAGAATATCCAATGCTCGTTGAATGATTGTTTGTGTTGGTTAATGTTAGTAGTTGTAGTAGTAGTAGTAGATCATGTTGATCCTAATGATGCATGTTGATTGATGTAATAAAACCTCCTATGTTTTCTGTTTCTGTTTCTGCTAAGTTGTACTGTAAGTGAGAAGATGTTACATAACTGTGTTTTTTACTTTGTAGCTCCTTTAGGCATTCCATTAATAAAAAGAAATTTCATTATGTTATTTTTGTGAAAAACAAATGCGGTTGATTTCTTTTATTCTTTATTTTTTGTCTGGTGTTCTAGTGTATCCATGTATTTAATAACAAACCAAATTGGGGACATGAGTTGGTCAGACACTTAAATTTTGTCTTGATCTTGATCACATTTAAAGGAATGCATATTGTCTTGTGTGATTTGTAAGTTATTACAAGACTGAGGTTTACTCAATGCGCAAATAAGGGTAGCAAAATAAATAAATAAATAACAAACCAAATTAGATTATTGGTCAAATTTTGTAGCTAATTTCTTGTTGTTGAATTATTTTTCTATTGCTCCTGTACATTTTTTTTTATTGTATATATGGCTTCATTTGAGGCTAAATTTCAACAGCTTCTCATCATCCAACCATAAATCAAAGTTTTAATTTTGAAGGTTAATGGCACTTAAATTTATAAATTCATAAACCCTAAAAGTTATAATTTTTAGAATGATTTTTCACTAGCCTATTCTTTAAATTTTTATTGACCTTGTCTAGAACTTTGGATTATATATTCAACAACACACACTTATCATTATTATATTAAGATGGAATTGAGTACTTATGACTATTGCATTCACCAAGAGGTAAATAATAGAGTGGGTTTTCATTCTTAGTTATTATTTTTTCTACGTTGGATTATTATTTGCCATGCCTAAAGTTAGGGGTTATATATAAAATATTCCACGAATTTCTGCTTAATTAAAAGAATAAAAATAAAACATTTGGAAAAAAGATCCAGTCCATACCCGACCCGACCGACCTAAAAGTCCATTCAGGCCCGATTCGCGAGCCCTAAACTGCTTGGGGTTTTATAAAGAGGCGCCGTGCGTTAATTGAATTCAAGCTCTACAGAAATAATCCATTGCAGTTCATCGCTGTGATTCTCAGTTCAGAGTTATGGGAAACGAAGACTATCAAGAAGTACCCGAGAACGCCAATGAACGTGCGTATATTTTTTCTTATTCATTGAGATATTTTCAAATTTTCTTCTTTCTTACCTAAATTGATTGTGCTTAATTCGTGTTTTTCTTTCTTTCTCATATATGTCCTATTATTGTTGTTCAAAATTCAGATTGCCCTGGGACTCAATCTGAATCAGCTGGAAAGTCTGATGCTTGTGCTGGGTGTCCTAACCAAGAGGCTTGTGCTACTGCTCCAAAAGGCCCTGACCCAGGTCTGTTTTTATTCCTTCGAATTTTAATCTGAATTTTAGCAAATAGTTACTCGAATCTGGCAAAAAGTTATGATTATAGTACTGAAAAACGATGGAGCGACTTGAGATCAATTGTAAGCCCGGGCTTCTGATATTTCTGATGAAAGGCCCGTACAGTAGCAATTAAAATAAGTCGATAAGTGAGAAATCTAGATAAGAAATATATGGCCCAAGCTTGAGTTATTTTTAGTTGGATTTGCTTGTTTGACAATCAAATAGAACTCAAGTAGAATTTCAATCTTTGCGAAATTTCCTAACCTAACTTGGATGTTTTCTTGTGTACTCACTCTTTAATTCTTGTATGCTACACACACACACCTGCTGGCGTGGGATGACATGCTTAACTTTTGATTTAATTGTGAGTTATACTTGTATGCTTTTGTAAAATCTATATTTTGGTTTTGAGGCTGGCGTGGGATGACATGCTTAACTTTTGATTTAATTGTGAGTTATACTTGTATGCTTTTGTAAAATCTATATTTTGGTTTTGAGGAATGATCCCATTATCAGTTAAAGGTTGATAGAGTGTTCTTTCTTTGGCAAGTGTGCTTGATTGATTTTAGGTGCATACTGGTCTCTTGATGTAGGTTGATTAAATAGTGAATAATCAATATAAATTGGTTTCGTTGCCCATTATTTGCATGGTCATTGTGGTGAAGTTGAATTGGAGACTACTTGACTTCAATTAATTTTACTAGTTCATGGAATGTATAATAATGCAAGAAGGGTTCATTGTGAACGAGGGTTTCAGATTTTCTATGGAGCAAAGTATTTTTTGATCAGCGAACAACTTGAGGACCATCGACTTTTATCTGTATCAGCCTTTGTGCATTTTAGTTCTAATTATGTGGAAGCATGGCCTGATGTTACAGTTCAAAGATGTTAAATTCTGAAAATTCCTTAAGGATGTGTTTGGATCGAGGGATTTGAAATTTATGGATTTCAAATTCATTGACAAATGCATTTAAGTTCGTTTGGATGATGATGGATTTCAAATCCCTCGCCATTCATTTTAAGCTATTTTCTCCACAACTACGGTAGATTTCAAATGACACCATTTAAGGTGTCATTTGAAATCTTTCCTCCAAATCCACTCCTCAAATCCAAATCCATCGATCCAAACGCACCGTAACATTTTTGTAGCTTGTAGATTTATCCTGATAAGGTGGTTTGTGATGCATTAGACATATCCTCTGACAAAGCAATTTTGCTGTCATTGAGATGCTTGCTAGCCTTTTCATGGATGTACTTAGTTGCACTAGTTTCCTAGAACATTATTTATACATCACTCTTGTATAATTTATTTATATCTGTTTACTAGTTTGTTTAGTAAGCCAAGCAATATTAGTTACAATTTGTTGATTGCTCTTACATTTGTGATTTGACTAATGTAAATATGTCCTCTTTTGTTATTTGTTTAATTACAGATTTGGTTTCTATTATTGAAAGAATGGCTACAGTGAAACACAAAATACTGGTCTTGTCCGGCAAGGGTGGTGTTGGCAAGAGTACATTCTCAGCTCAGCTTTCTTTCGCACTAGCAGCTATGGATTTCCAGGTGGGACTCCTTGACATTGATATTTGTGGTCCAAGCATTCCAAAAATGCTTGGTCTTGAAGGGCAAGAGATTCATCAGAGTAACCTTGGATGGTCTCCTGTTTATGTCGAGTCAAATCTGGGTGTCATGTCGATTGGGTTCATGCTCCCCAATCCCGACGATGCTGTCATTTGGAGGGGCCCTCGAAAAAACGGAATCATCAAGCAATTTCTCAAGGACGTCTATTGGGGTGAACTTGATTTTCTTATTGTTGATGCGCCACCTGGCACATCAGACGAGCATATCTCAATCGTTCAATTCCTCCAATCAACTGGAATAGATGGTGCTATTATAGTTACTACCCCACAACAAGTGTCACTTATAGATGTGAGGAAAGAAGTAAGTTTCTGTAAAAAGGTAGGTGTAGAAGTTCTTGGAGTAGTTGAGAATATGAGTGGTTTATGCCAAACTTTATCAGACTTGAAATTCATGAGCTTAACTGAGAATGAGAATGGTGAACAAAAGGACATGACGCAGTGGGCTATTGAGAACATCAAAGAGAAAATCCCAGAATTGCTAAATTTCGTTACTTTCAGTGAAGTGTTTGATAGTAGTGGTGGCGGAGGCGCTAAAATGTGCACGGATATGGGTGTACCATTTCTTGGGAAAGTCCCACTAGACCCTCAGTTATGTAAAGCTGCTGAAGAAGGAAGATCTTGCTTTGATGACAGTAAATGCAGGGTTAGTGCACCAGCGTTGAAGGCTATTGTAGAGAAGATGGTGTCACAACTGGGGGTATCAAGAATTGATTGAGGTTAGGTATATGTTTTTTTTCTAATCTGAATTTTCATGATATATTTTCAACTCTGTGTGGGTTCGTGAAGAAGGGTTATGTATAATTATGGATTATGTTGAGATAATTTTTGTTTAATTGCATAATTAATAAAGTGATTTCCTTATGTATTTATATTATATAAATCATTGTTTTCTGGAATCTTGGTAATGTGACATAAATATGAAATCTTGGTAAAGAACCATTTTTTGTTAAGTTGACTGTTAGTCAACAATTAAGTAAATGAATAAAATTGTAATTAACGAAAATTCCTATGATTTAGTTTGTTTTAGTGTATTCTCTATACATTAAATATGTTTTTGATGTACTTATTTATTTTTTAATATTACAGGTTGGAGATTGCATAATGTCTCAACATACTCAGTGAGCTATTAGGGTGTTGCTTTAAATATATCCATATTAAGTTTCTTATGACTTGGGTTGCTATTAAGTTTGTGATGACTTGGATTGCTATTAAATATTAATATTCTCTTTTTATTAGATATATAATTAATTTTTCTATCGTTCGTCTTGTAAAATTCTTTATAGCTTGACTTATTATATGTCAAAACAAGTTTGAACAATTTTTTGTGTGTTTCAAGTTTGAAATTAAATTAGAACTCTATTTGATTATGTGAAGAATAATAGAATACGTGCAAATTAATCAAAAAACTTGAGTTCAATTAATATTCAACTATATTCAAGTTCATTTGAGCCAAACGTATTTTTTTTATTTAATTTTACCTTCAAATTATTAGATAGAATAATATTATATATCTAAATTTTTAGATAAATAAATAAACATTTGAAATTGAGAAAAATTATTATTGTATAAAGTGAATAAAATTTATTTAATTATGTTGGATCAACTTAATTGAAACTATGAATATAATAAAATGCATTATATTTATGGCCCCCTTCTAAAATTCATACCAATATTTGTTCCTTATTTTTATGTAAATTATACTTTTGCCCATAAATTTAACTGTTGACTAACAATCAACTTAACAAAAGGGTTTTTTTATCAAGATTTCATACCTCGGGTTGTTTGCTGATGCTAAATACATCGGGGTTTATATACAAAAAGTTCAAAATCCAGTGTTCGTACAAATTTTCTTCTAAAAAAAACTAATTAAACTGGAAAGTTTACATGTAAATTCGTTTTCCCTTGGGACGAAATTCAACATGTATATAATAAGATACTATCAGTTGGCGCGTTTGTTGAATGTTTAAAAACCCTTTAGAGCTTTTGGTGTTGAGAAAAATAATTTGCAATCCTTCACGCCTAAGCAACCAAAATTGGCTATGCGTTGGAAGATCAACATAAATTTCCGACCACAAATATGTTATTCATCAAGCTGTTGAGTCATTACGCATCTTATCTAGCATGTTAGATGTATCATACGTAATTTTGAGTTTGGTATGTTTCTAATTAATTTATTTTTGTTCAGAATTGAGCTTAAGTCAATATTACAAAAGACGAATACGTGGAGCGGGCTGCGGGGCATTCATAACCCCAAGGGCGAGACGTGGGACATATGCCCCACAATCTTTTTTATTTTTAATATTAAAAAAAATATAAATTAGTTTACAAAACTTCAAGGAAAAAAAATAAAACTAATTAATTCGATATAGATTTCAAAAGATTAATATATTTAATTATGTCAATTAAAGTTCTCTTACACATAGGTGTGTCAAATGGGTCCGGAACCATGGTTCCAACCCAATTAAATTAGTTTGGGTTGGGTTGGTTCCTAAAAAATTTTATTTGGTTTCTAATTGGTTCCAACTTGGTTCCAAGTTGAGTCCAACTAATTTCAACTTAGGCCCAACTAGCTTACCAATAATCTAGAACAAAATGTAAGGTATTGAGTTGTTGAATATATTTTGTGTATATAAGGATATATCGTATTATCTTTTTAGAAGCGTGTTTGTGTACCTAAGATGACTATTTTACCCTTTGATGTGTATGGTACTTTATAAGGGCTTCTGTACAGCTTTGTTCTATGATGAGTAATAATATTTCAAAGTATTTTGTTTCTTCTTCTCTATCTGTAAATCATCTTTAGCATATATCAGTTTCTACATGGCACCAGAGCCAGTATGAAACATCGAAATATCGATTACATCCGCTGCGAATTTGATTCTTGGTAGATAATCTTTCTCAGTCAATTCCATCTGTGAAGTCGTATCAAGAAAATGGCAGAATCGATTGGAACAATGGCTCAATCATCAGGCGCAGTGATTCCTTAAGGTTCCGGTAAAATTGATTTTCATGACCCCCTTTACATCTCTCCATCTGATTCCCCTAATCTCGACCTTGTCACCGAGAATCTGAAAGGGAGCGAAAATTATAAAATATGGAGTAGAGAAATATGTGTTGCATTAGAGGCAAAGAACAAATTAGGGTTCGTAAATGGTGAATGCACAAATCCGGGTGAGGAATCTGCAAAGTACTTTCTATGGAAAAGATGTAATGCGCTTGTGAAGGCTTGGATTACAAGATCCTTATCTAGAGAACTTGTACATGGAGTGGTTTACTGTGAAACAGCCACTGCAATTTGGAAAGACTTGGAACGATTTGATAAAGTCAATGGAGCTCAAATGTATTCTCTATACAAGCAGATAAACACAGCCTCTCAAGGTTCGAACTCAGTCACAGAGTATTATTCAAGATTAAGGCAATTATGGGATGAGTACGAATCACTCATTCCCTGTCCAGCCAAAGAAGTTACAAAGGAATATGTTGATTACACTCAACAACTCAAAATGATGACATTCCTCATGGGGCTCAACGAGTGCTATGGGCATACAAGATCGCAAATCTTGATGATGTCTCCTCTGCCAACTCACATCCAAGCATTCTCTATGGTATGTAATGAGGAAGGACAGAGGAGTATTGGAATCAGTGGTGGTGCTCAAGACCATACAATCAGTGCCTTGAACTCATCTGCTGAGATTACTGACAAGAGCAAAATTAAGTGTGAGGTCTGTAACTACTCAGGCCACACAAAAGAATCCTGCTACAGGGTGATAGGATATCCTCCAGGTAGAGGAAAAGGTAGACGTGGAGGTCGTTTTGGACAAGGAGGCAGGAACTCAACTGGCAGGGGAAGAGGTGATTTCAGAACAAATCAAGCTACTGGAGAGCAGAATTCAGAAAACTCCAAAGACAACAGTGGCCTTGCTAGTGTGTTCACACCTCAACAATATCAGCAACTGTTAAACCTCTTTGGCAAACCAGGAGATGAAGTGATCAATGCCAAAACAAATCATTCTCAGGCAGGTATATGTGTTAACTTTTCTCAGAATCACATGTCTCATAAAGGGGCTTGGATTATAGATTCTGGTGCAAATCAGCACATTATAGACCTCTTTGATCAAAATTTGACTGAGTGTTCTGACAATATTCATGTTAAACTGCCTAATGGTAACACAAGTAAAGTCACTCACTCTGGTAATATCACCTTAAACTCTAAGACTGTGCTTAATAATGTCTTATATGTGCCAGAGTTTAAATGTAATATCACCCATTTTAAACCCTTGTTCGACACACGAATCAGGGTTACAAAAGAAAAGCCCGACCGTGAACAAGATAAGAGAAAAAGAACAAGAAATCCGCGTGGTTTTTACAAACCGCGGTAAAAACTTTTAAATGTAAAAAACCAAGAAGAACCTAATTAACATAGGTCCAATGTAAATTACAACATGTAATTTCAGAGTGGAACAGCTGAAAAAAAAAATATATATATATATATATATCTTATATATATGTATATACAGCTGTGAAATGTACAAGTAAGATGGCGAACGCAATGACGCCTTCATGATAAGGATGGGCTAAAGACAAAAACAACGGGCCATGCCTTTCAAAAAAGATAAGCAATCAGCCACAACTTTTTCAAAGAGTGGCAGACAAAGAGGGGCCGACCACGTGAAGATCAAAGTGTCGGCAAATAATTTACAAGTTTTGAAGAGGCCACTTAAGCAAGTGGACGAATTAGTGATCTCCCCACCCACTCAAACAAGTGGGGGACAAAAACAAAAAGAAATACGTAAGCAATGACGTATTAAAATTAAAAACAAATTTGGAATCCGCCTTTGGAGTCCGCAGCTGAAGGCTATAAAAGGAGGGGATGAAGCAGATGGAGGATCATCGAAAATTTTCTCCAACTCTTCTCAACATATCTTCTTCCATAGTCTTTAAAATAAAATCATTTTCTTTATTGTAATTTTTCTTTTCTGTATTTCAAAATTCGAGTGTATGGGGATTTCCCCCAATTTGTAAGTCCTCATATGAGAGGCTAAAAGGTTATCTCCTCCAGTAGCGGAGTTGAGTATGTTTATGTAATTTTAATTTTATTTCATCAATAAAAATTTGAGGCTTTTGTTTCAACTTGCTTTCAAAAATTTAACTAGACATTTATACTGTAATACCCTCTACGCCCTAAGGTAGGAAGCGAAATAGGGCTGTGCTTTGTATTGCTGAAGGAGCTAAGACTTACGAACCACCTTCTGCGGTCGAGTGGTTGGAACGAGTCCGTAAAACCGGAGGCTTGGAATACCCGGCAGTAAGGAGGTCAAACAGAGGTATGAATTTATGAATGTTTAATTATTTTTCGGAAGCATGTTGGGCTTGATTCATGGTAATTGGACAAAAATGTCTTTAACAGTAAGATATGGGATGAAAAGATGTAAATTTCCCCACAATTTGACCTTTTTTGAAGTTTTCCGTAAATTTGGGTGGAAAAGATAACGGCAGGACTAAAAGCGTTCAGTTTTGACAAGATAAGGGACTAAATTGACGCGGACAGAACGTGGAGGACCGATTTTGCGATTGGAGTTTTGTTGAGGGACGAAATCTATAATTCCCCCGAATAATTTCATTGACAAAAATCCAAATACAATGCATCTCCATATTTAAAGGAAAACAACCGACGATCGAAAATGAGATTCTTCCTAACAGAATTGCTACTGCTACCCTTAGCAATGCTGAATTTTCGGAGTTATTCCACGAGCGCCACCTGTCAGTGGTCCAGCTCCCTTAATTGCAACAGCCTTAAAGTCGCATTTCTCAAACTCTCGTGCTTTCTCTTCAATTTCCCGGCCGAGATCATATCTTTAGCTCCCTTAATCCAACGGTCCTCATTAATTCCTGACCTAACGGTCATAACCATCACAATCGGCGTAGCTGATTTTGCCATCGCCGTCGATGTCCAGAACCTCGAACGCTGACCGTAGATTTGATTTGTCGATCGTTTTTGTGGCGTCTTGTAATGTGGTTCCTGTTGGGCACATTTTCTTTTGTTTGGTTGTGATGAATTCAGGGTTTATTGAGAGGATTTTTTTGAAATGATGATACTTGTGATTGAAATTGTAAGAGGAGTTATAGGGGGATTTGGAACATATATAGGAGAACTTTTTTTAATTATTATTATTGGGCGGCCATAACGTTTAGTGTTAATTACTAATTGACCCTTCATATATGGTGTAATTATTTGAAGATCCCCTTATAGAATTAAAATTATTAATACTTCTCTCGAGTCTTCTATTAGTGAGGTTTAGACTTTAGAGGATGTATAATTGTAAAAAAAAAAATTAAATATGGGCAGTGTATTTGTAAAAAAAAAAAACGCCTATATATGAGGGGTTTTGTGTAATCTGAAAATATTAGACTTTATGATAATATAGCATTATATGTAATTTGTAGATAATTGTGTTACCGCAAAGTTGATTGTTGATAGTAT
The DNA here is from genome assembly GCA_963669365.1 of Verbascum thapsus. Taxonomy (NCBI): domain Eukaryota; kingdom Viridiplantae; phylum Streptophyta; class Magnoliopsida; order Lamiales; family Scrophulariaceae; genus Verbascum; species Verbascum thapsus. The sequence goes on along the minus strand of OY770107.1, from coordinate 6,062,458 downwards.
ATACTCTATAGTCTCCTCATTTATAGTATAATTAGTAACACGCCCTCTCGACTAGATTATTTGTATAGTTTATAGGGATAAATTCATATGAATATTAAAATATACAAAGGGGTAATTATAGGACTTAATATGTGAGAGGTTTATGTAAGTTGTAATAGGTCGGGGTATTTTTGGTAATTGATCTTGACATGGGGGGGGGGTCTGTATAGGTAGGTATTTCTAACGTTTGGCCAGCAAGTTTTATTAATTTTTTTTATTTGTATTTAGATTTGAATTGTCCATATGTTGCAAAGATATTTCAATAGGTGTACGTGATGACGCATGTGATTACATCACACTTGTAGTTTTTGTTGATTCTCACTAATTGGGACTGTAATTTATAATTTTCGAAAATATTTTGTTTAAAAGATGATTGGATATATATACCCTAAATGCCGCACATATTTTAAATGATATAAAATTAATATTTTTAAAAGTTAGGCTACGAAAAACATAAAAATCAATCAATGTCTTAATAGGATAGAAGGTTTTTGAGAATGGAAAGCGGAAAAATTTATGCTAGTCCTGTATCAATGGGGCTAGCCTCCTCACCACCACATGTTTGTATTGGGGAGGGTGTTGAAAACTGCCCACCACATCACAAATATGTAGTGTTGAGGGGAATAGCTCCATTAGTATGGGACTATGATAAAATCACCCCAATAGAACTTCTTATTTATGGTCAATATTGGAATCATATTCTTATATTTGTTTGCTTGTTAATAGTAGTATTTATTTGTGGACATTTACACCTTGCACTATAGATATTTTGCTCCAAAAATATCCTTCTATTTATTATATGCTTCATTTTTTTGTTCTCAAATTTTAATCTGAAGCCATTTCAAGTAATGCACAAATAATAGCTCCAAATTCTACACTTCCCAGTCACCACAGTCCAAATAGAAATCAATAACGGATCTTCTATCCCACAATGATGTACCACAACAGTGTCACATCATTGCGGGATTGACAAGTGTATATTTATTTGATTTATTATTTATTTTTTATTTTTATATAGACACTTGTTAATTCCACAAAGATGTGACACCATTATGATACATCATTGTGGGACAGAAGATCCGCTCCGAACAAATTAAGCATTTCAACAAATAAATTCTACAGATGCAATCTAGCTTTAGCAGCACGTTACCATCTAAAAGTGAAATATCAAAAACACAATTAACAAACCACGTATAGCCATTTGTTTTTTTTAATGAAAGAGTTATATATATCATCACATTGAATATCAAATCAACAATTAGTATCGGCAACATTCCGTTACAAACCAATAACAATAAACTACAAACTAGACTAGTAGAAAAATTACTCATACATCCTAGCCTAAGACATCATGAGCACTTTAATAATTTGTTTAAAGAATAACAAATTACCATGAATTGTAATAAACAAAAGCAGCTCAAGCAACAACAGTGAGTGTATAAATATATATCACTTATTCATGTAATTAAATGTGAATATAAATATATATAGAAACAACAATTAGAAGAATAAAAGTGTTAACCATTAATTGGATCTGTTGGCGAGAAATGGAGCTCGAACTTGAGAATCTCCGGGGCCGCCTTCTCGTTCCTCCATGCGCGTTTCAACAGCTCTTTATTTATACATCTTTGCTTTATTTATAATTACATAAAACTCCATAATTTGTGATAAATTAATTACAACAAGACCCTTTTAAAGTCTTTTATAAAATTTATATGAACAAATTGTAAAAAATTTCAATCATGTGATAACGAAAAAATTACAAATTTACTCCTATATCATGATTTTAGTTATAATTTCCCATTTTATGAAATTTTAAAACAATCTCACAATCTGATAGATTGCAACATTAGACATTTCTTTAATCAATATTAGTCTTATACTTTATTTTTATAATTTAAAATTATTTTTTGCCCATAAACTATATAAAATGTATCAAAGACACCCTCAAACGCATCATTATCACTTACCCACTAGAATAATTAGAAGAAAATTAAAAGATAATTGTGAAATATGATGGTTGAGACATGGTAAGAACGTCTTGACTAAACTTATATATTTATTTTAAATAAATTTAATTATTTTTCAGAGAATAAGAGATAAATAATATTTATTTAATACATTTTGTTCAGTTGAAATAGTTATAATAAAAGAACTAAAGTACGAGACTAGTACTATTTTTAAAAATGACTAATATTGCAACTAGTGTGAAATTTTTAAATATTTTATTAAATCACGTAAAGTGTGTGTTCAAACTAAAATCACGATATTTATGAGAAACTAAAATAGAATTTTGCCGAACATAAACATTAACAAGCCTAACAACTAGTGCATTGCACGTGCGAATGCATTCCACCTTTTTAAACAGGACGAAATTGTTGTCAAATGCGATAAAAGTTTAAATGAATTTATAATTAGTTATATAATTATCAGTATAAATTAAATTAGTCGTGAAAAAGTTATCATAAAAAATTGGAGTACTAACTTCATTAGTCAATATTTTGATTGATTTTGTAAAAAGAGTTCATGCATAAATGCACCAACACATGATCAGATTCAGTAACATAGTTTTTCTATTAAATACTATATGTCAATAGTGTGCAAAATGTCATAGGTTAACAAAATAGGCTTAACCATGAAATTATGGATGAAAAATACGATTAACACTAAACTAGATGTAAGACATTTTAATACTTGTTATAACAGAATAAATATGTAGTGAATCGGACCAAATTTGAATTAAGGCAAAGTTATGAGACAAATGTGTATTTTTCCCATATAAAATATCAAGAGCATAGAGAAAAATTGCAAAATTAATCTCCTAAAAATAGGAAGTTGTTAAAATTGGTCCCATTTTTTCTTCATTAGCTAAATTTCTCCTAGAAATATAAATTACTCTTGAAATAAAGCATAAACGTTGGCATAATTTATAAATTTTGCCATGTGGCAACCTTAACTTGACAATTGACTAAATCTGTGGCCATTTTAAAGTCGCTAAGCGATAAAATAAAAAAAATGTATCCTCAATTTGTGAGTTTCCAATTAATATATTATCAAATTTGCCAATTGATAAAGGATAGGGCTAATTTTGATAACTTCTATAACTACGTTACTAATTTTGCAATTCTCTCAAGGTTTCTTGAGGAAACGTTTTCTATTACATGTTACAAGCACGACTTCAGTTGTAATTGTAGAGAACTTGAGCGTTCGACACAAGAGAGCCGAACCCCGAAATCCTTTATATATCCCCAAAGCATTTCAATGTTCCCGCTAAGTGAAAAATGAGAGAATTTCAGCTTCAAACACCACAGGGAGATCAAACTTCTGCAAATCGCCCATCCAAATCCGCACCCGATGTCAACAAATATCAACGCAAGGTAGGATTAAACTCTCAATAGCACCTAATAAGTTTAGATTTCTGAAATTTTAAACTGTGTTGTTCAGGTCACCAAAAAGAGCTTGAATCATGTGCTTACGGCTATACCGGAAGAAGATTTTGCGCTTCTGGAATGTTCCGAAGAAATTTCGGAGGTTTCTGATGCTAATCCTTTTACTGCATCTCCTGAGGTAGTTTCTATTCGATTTTACGATCCGGAATAGGAATCGTTTGGCTCATTTGCGATTGAATATATAAATGTGTGTATACTTTGTTTTTCGATTCCATTTTGCTGTTCGGAATCAAATTGTTTAGCTCATTTGTGATTGAAAATAAATTTTATTTTCTTCGACTTTTGCCGTTTGGAATAAGAATTATTTGGCTTATTTAGTGATTGAACTGTAACGTTTTTATTTTATTCGGAAGCAAGTTAATTAAATCCTATCAAATTTATTGGACTTGTTTGTGTATTTCGGTAATTATTCAACTATAACATTTTGATATTTTTGAACTTTAAAAGGATGTTTGGTGTATTTATCGGTTTGTTCTTTTTTTGCTTTTATAAGGATGAAATAGTTCATTAGTGCACATGAAATCCATCATTTTGTATTATTTGGTTGCCTCGAGCTTTCGTTCTAGTGTTATGAAGGACTTTGTCATTCATGAAGCATTGTTGTAGGAGTAACAGCCCTAGTAATTCATATTTTCTTCGCGAATCTAAGAAAAGTCTTACTGGTGATGAGTGGATTTTGCTATTTGGAATTTTGATCGCTGTTTTCAGAACTTCCTTGCTCCAATAAATTCGGTGGATATTAGTGAGGTAGAGATGGTGATAAAGAAGCTGAGAGAATCTAGGGCTCATGCCATGAAATCAAATGGCGTTAGTCATTCAAAGAAGCTTCTGGATGCGCTATTGAATGTAATCATTGAAGAGTATTCTGGTGGTCTGTATGAAGAGAAGGATTGCATCGATAAACTTCTATCACCCAAGGGAAATTGGGTTTTTCTGGGTTTTATGCTGGGGATACTTGCTGTATTCTTCTTTTGGTACTCTGATTTGGGGGCAGAAGGATTTGACATTGGACTAACACCAACTTAATGTTCAGTTTCCTTTAGAAAAATTTATAGACTGTTGTTTTTGGGATTAAAAGCGTTTTTTTGTTGTCTGCACTGTATCCCTGCTTTAGGTCCGGACATTGTGTGCTTATGATAGTTTGGTAGTTTGTGTATCACGCGGAGACCAATACCCCATAATAATACTTTACTGCAGTTAAATACCAGTTAGGCCTTGAGAGTTTTAAATTGTATTTGCTGCAAATACCAGTGGGAACTTCTTTTTACTGTCAATATTGGAATCATATTCTTATATTTGTTTGCTTGTTAATAGTAGTATTTATTTGTGGGCATTTACACCTTGCACTATAGATATTTTGCTCCAAAAAATATTCTTTTTTTTTGGATGACGGGGGAAACCCGCAGCCGCTACCCTTTCGGGTGCGCGCTGGGTAAACCTCGCTCTTGTGCAATAATCTGCAAACCACACAAGAAAGTTAAACCGGTTGCCCCATAGCTGACAGACTCATAGTAGAGAAGGCAAATAGGCATTCCCACAGTGGGATTCGAAACCATGACCTAGGCCACAGTCCAAATAGAAACCAATAAGCTCACAAATTAAGCATTTCAACAAATAAATCTACAGATGCAATCTGGCTTTAGCACGTTACTATCTAAAAGTGAAATAACAAAAACACGGTTAACAAACCATGTATAGCCATTTGTTTTTTTTAATGAAAATATTATATATATCATCACATTGAATATCAAATCAACAATTAGTATCGGCAACATTCCGTTACAAACCAATAACAATAAACTACAAACTAGAAACAAAGAACAAATTACAATGAATTGTAATAAACAACAGCAGCTCAAGCAACAACAGTGAATGTATAAATATCACCCTCTGTCGGGCCGAGCATTGGGGCCTTTGGGATTGGGGATTCAACATTTGGAACAAATCTGAATATAAATATATATAGAAACAACAATTAGAAGAATAAAAGTGTTAACCATTAATTGGATCTGTTGGCGAGAAATGGAGCTCGAACTTTAGAATCTCCGGGGCCGCCTTCTTGTTCCTCCATGCGCGTTTCAACAGCTCTTTATTTATACATCTTTGCTTTATTTATAATTACATAAAACTCCATAATTTGTGATAAATTACAACAAGACCCTTTTAAAGTCTTTTATAAAACTTATATGAACAAATTGTAAAAAATTTCAATCATATGATAACGAAAAAACTACAAATTTACTCCTACATCGCGATTTTAGTTATAATTTCCTGTTTTGTGAAATTTTAAAACAGTCTCACAATCTGATAGATTGCAACATTAGATAGTTGTTTAATCAATATTAGTCTTATATGTACTTTATTTTTTTAATTTAAAACTATTTTATGCTCATAAACTATATAAAATGTATCAAAGACACTCTCAAACGCATCATTATCACTTACCCACTAGAATAATTAGAAGAAAATAAAAAGATAATTGAGAAATATGATGATTGAGACATGTTATGAACGTCCTGACTAAACTTATGTATTTATTTTAAATAAATTTAATTATTTTTCAGGGAATAAGAGATAAATAATATTTATTTAATACATTTTGTTCAGTTGAAATGGTTATAATAAAAGAATTAAAGTACGAGACTAGTACTACTTTTAACAGTGACTAATATTGCAACTAGTGTGAAATTTTTAGATATTTTCTAAAATCACGTAAAGTCTGCGTCAAACTAGAGAAACTAAAATAGAATTTTGCCGAACATAAACATTACCAAGCCTAACAACTAGTGCATTACATGTGCAAATGCATTCCACTTTTTTAAACCGGATGAAATTGTTGTCAAATGCAATAAAAGTTTAAATGAATTTACAATTAGCTATGTAATTATCAGTATAAATTAAATTAGTCGTGAAAAAATTATTACTAACTTCATTAGTCAATTTTTTGATTGATTTTGTAGAAAGAGTTCATGCATAAATGCATCAACACATGATCAGGTTTAGTAACATAAGCAGTGTTTGGTTTGGTTTTGGGCTACATTTTGACTCAATTTTTTGACAAAATTGTGTTTGGTTATATGAAATTTGGACCAGAAAAAATTGAGAAATTTGATCAAAAAATCTGGAGCCTATTTTCAACTTTCTGCCATTTGTTGACTCACTTATCAGTTTGTCAGCCTACTAATCAATTTGGTCTGACACATGTCCCTCTCTACCATAGCACCATTAAAACCAATTCTCATATATATATATATATATTTATATATATAATTAGTCTATACAATATAAATAATTAAATTAATATTTATCACACTTTGCTATATTTATGTAATTATATATATCCACGTATATAACTTTTGTTATATGTATACATAATTCATACACAAATGTATATATACACATACCCAATGTGTTTTTATAAATTAATAAAAAAAATAATGCACAAATGTCTTTTCTAATATTATATTTTGACATAAGTCCTTCATGTTAAATAAATTTTAATTTCATTAATACAATGCACTTTATTCTCAACATGTTATAACCAATTGGAATCTTGATGCATCTTATTTTAATAATTCATCAAATCACAAATTACGCATATATTTATAAAGTTCACAAATACTACATTTGTTAAATTGATTATGCTTTTTACATAATTCAAGTGATGATTGCAATCCCGCTATTAAACACTTACAATTCACTAATAGATTTTTAAGGGTAACATAGGGGCTATATTTGATTTTTCTCAATTTTAATTCACAAAGATTATTAATAATTAATATTTAATAACTAAATCAAATCTAATACATATATTTATAATCCATGATTATATCTACATAGTGTATATAGATTTAATATAAATATGTTATAAATTTATTTATATATATTAATAAAAAATTAACATATATAAATTTCAACTACTATTACATACTTATAAATATTCAGTTATATAAAGCAATTATTATAATTTTAATATTATTATATTTTTTAATATTATTTATCATTAATTGACAAAAACTTTACAAATGTCTAGAAGATGAAACTGTGGAGGTATTCATTGTTGAGAACGTATTGACATATAATGCGTGAAATGTTGTCGTTGGATCCGATGAAATTGTACGATGAACAACACATATGCTCTTCATATTTATTTGATGTCTCATTGATTTAAGTTTGTCTTTTTAAATAATCATGTCTTATTTAATAATATATTGACTTAAATTATTTATATTTAATAGTATATTTTAACTTTAAGTCATTTACGTAAATATTTAATAATTTATTTCATTATTTTAAATATATACAAATAAATATTTATTTATAATATAATTATTACAATCTTAATTTTATAAGATTTTGCGCTTCTGGAATGTATTAAAGCCCAAAATGATGTTGGGCCTCCAAGCTGATTTGTTCATCATATCGTGGGCCTAATCTAAACAACGCCCACCTTCTAGTGGCTTTTAGGGGTCCTTCTATATTTTGTATAGAATAGGAGGACTAAGGGATAAATATCTTGCTAAGGTTACACTATATAAGGGTAACTTTTAGGGTTTTATCTCATATTCATATAATCTCCACCTCCATATACGTTTTTTACTCTCTGTAACAAGTAGATATCGAATCTACCTTTCTTTGTAACATAGTCTTTCTTCAATCTTCAATAAAAGAGTTTTATATTCTTCAATCTTTCACTTTATAACTGAATATTGCGAAGAAATTTCCGAGGTTTCTGATGATAATCCTTTTACTGCATCTCCAGAGGTAGTTTCAATTCGATTTTACATTTCGGAGTAGGAATCGTTTGGCTCATTTGCGATTGAATATATAAATGTGTGTTTGTATGTGTGTATACTTTGTTTTTAGATTCCATTTGCTGTTCGGAATCAAATTGTTTAGCTTATTTGTGATTGAAAATAAATATTTATTTTCTTCGTCTTTTGCCGTTTGGAATAAAAATATTTGTCTTATTTAGTGATTGAACTGTAACGTTTTTATTTTATTCAGAAGCATGTTAACTAACTCCTATCAAATTTATTGGACTTGTTTGTGTATTTCAGTAATTATTCAACTACAACATTTTGATATTTTTGAACTTTAAAAGGATGTTTGGTGTATTTATCGGTTTGTTCTCCTTTTGCTTTTGTAAGGATGGAATAGTTCATTAATGCACATGAAATCCATCATATTGGATTATTTGGTTGCTTCGAGCTTCCTTCTTGTCATTCATGAATCATTGTTGTGGGAGTAACAGCCATAGTAATTCATATTCTCTTCGCGAATCTAAGAAAAGTCTTACTCGTGATGAGTGGATTTTGCTATTTGGAACAAGAACTGTTTGCCTCATTCGTGATTGAACATAAATTTTTAATTCTATTTGTGGAGCATGCTAAGTAACTTTTATCAAATTCATTGGGCTTATTGTGTACGCACGGTAATACTGCAACTACGACCTTTTGATTTTATTTGTTTCAGAATTGATAAAAGGATTTTTGTTGTATATTTTCGATTCAATTTCATTTTGCTTGTAGAAGGAATAGCTAATTAATACACATGAAATTCAGATAATGCACTATTTGCTTGCTTTGAGTTTCATGGTACTGTGATGAGGGATTTTGTCAGTTGTGAAGCAATGTTGTATCATGTATGTGAATTAGTGATAGAAATTCATATTTTGTTTGTCAATCTTAGAGAATCTTACCCGTGTTGATTTTGTTGCACTTACGATAAAGTTAATTAAGCTAGTCGAAACTTTTAGTATCAGAGCTTCAGTTTAACCACATTGCTTTATTTGTTCTTTGATGATTCGATAACAAACAAGTAACGTTTCTATTTGATAGTACATCACTCAAATCACTACGTTGCAGCACAAAATTTGATTCATTTGCTTTAGGTAACTAGAAATTTGACAAAAAATCAAATTATAGGCAACAACATGCAATGGCGTCGGGTTGAACTTGTTTCCTCTTTGGTTTGAGCATGGTTCTGCTTGAGATTGGTTCACCTTGAAATCATAAAAAATTCGACCCATTGGGTACCAACCCAAATCCAACATATCCATTCAATCCAGATGTTCCATGTACTTTAGTGCACTTTCCTTAGCATCATATTTATGAACATCAAAACCAATTGTCTTGTATGTATACCTCATACAGTCATACTCATCGACATCAAAGTTATAGACCAAAAGTCCCGACCTAGTAACCATCCCACATGAAATATGTGGTGGTTACTACAAAGTTATAGTTGCAAAGGTCTATCTCAGGGACCACCGAATATTCTAGTGCTTTAGCTGGGGAATATACACACAACATAGCTTTTCTGAAGAATGTGAAGTTGTAAACAGGCCATATGACTAACTATTACAGTAGAGCCAAAGATTTGCTATCCCATGCTCACCAAGCATAAGAATTCAACCTAGTCTAGGAAAGTAAATGCTCAAATTAAAGAATCAAAGCTGAAAAATGTTACTAACTATTCAAACCATTATGACAAAACAAATACAAAGAGAATCCATACTGATCATCTCAATTGAAGCTCAGATTGTGACGTGGTATCTGATTTCTGATCTGCATCAGCTGTGGCCTGAACTTGAGCTGCATACTGTAAGTTCCACAGAACATCTTCAAACGAGGGCCGGGTTGAAGATTCAGGTGATATACATTTGTTGGTAATGGATATCACGATTGATAAGGATTCTTGAGAGCTGGTTGTTAATACTATAGGATCCACTATTTTTCGCCTACCATCTTGGCTCCCAAAGGATGTCTGAAATATTCGAAGAATTTATGTAATTAAACACTATTATTTAACATTTTAAAATGAGTGAATAACATACCATTTCATTCAGTAGAAATGTTTCTCCTTTTCCACTTAGAATAGGGCCAACAAGGGATTCAAGTAAAATAAACCCAAAGTTGTAGACATCATCCTCCAATTTCGCTGCATGCCTGAAATACAAATATGACAAACATTAGAAATGGTGAAAAAAAGTTAAAAATATAGCTTCACCGGAAATGTTTTAGCACCAAAGAAAGGTTTCTCTTTCTTTTTTTTTTTTTTTACCATGATTTAGCTCCATTTCCTTTTGCCTACAAAAAAGAATATATAGCAATGGTTAGAATTGGATATAGCTTTTATATGCCTAATATGGTGTAACATTAAGGGGGCATACATCGAGCTTCTCAGTTTCATCAGCAATGATGGACATTCCATAGTCGCTGAGCTTTGCAATCCCATGCTCATCAAGAAGTATGTTATTGGTCTTGAGTCGATTGCTAGAAGAAGGGGGAATGACCCCCGTATGCAAAAAATGGACAGCTTTGGCAACACCAATTAGAACAGCTAATCTCTCTGACCACTTCAGAACCTTCTCGGGACAGGTTTCTGTAAAAGAACATGTAATAATATAAGGATACGTCCAAAGGCAAACAAATATAGTAATTGTCGTACCTGAAAGACGGGAGCGAAAATTTCCATTGGGAACAAATTCTTGCACAAGGAACAATCTATGTATAGTTGACTCGTCTTGCATTCCGCCATCAATGCAATAACCCAGAAGAGCTACCAGGTGAGGATGGTGAAGCTTGGAAAATAAATCAAGCCGCAATCTGAGGTTTCTAATCGAGTATTTTCTATGTAGAGCCAAAGACCGTATAGCAACAAAGGTGCCGTTCTCTAACCTTCCCTTGTAAATCTGGAGAAATAAAGGTAGAATTTCAAGAAAAGGTATTCAAAAGTAAATAAAAATCCCAAATAAAAAAGTCAGAGACATAGTTTGGTAGAATTAAGCTCCATCATATCTAGAGATTTGCAGTTATTAGGAACGTATAATGTGGTTCTGATATCAAACCTAACAGTATGAAGGATCATTAATAATTTTATTTCAGTTTTAGCAACCATTAGTAATTGTCAAAAACCAAGAATGTAAAAATAGCAACAAGGGCTGTATTCTATAATACATCTAGCATGAGAATTTCTTCTCTTCATCCCCTGGGATTTGGGAACAAGATTTGTCGAGGCCATTTTCCAAGTTCGAAAAGTGATATTTCCATAGATGCATTATTTTAGCAACAGTTGCAGCTAAATATTAAGAACTAACGTTACCAACAAAAGGCGGGTAGTATAAATATAGTAGTTTTTTTTGTCTAAGTGTACCTTTCCAAGAGAGCCCTCGCCCAAAAACGCTGACTGCTCAAAATTGTTCGTAGCCTCAACCAATTCTTCCACGGAGAACACCCTATAGGTTGGAGCATTTTGGTTCCCAATTTTTGCAGCTTGAGAAATTATCCCTAAAGCACAAAAAGGTGAAAAGGGTAAATAAAACAACTTTTATATCATGCTAAAGATTGAGGAATTTAACTGAACTTACGGGCATTTGCTAGGACCTCAGAGGAAATTCCTGATGGTGGGTCATTTTGCTTAACCTTAGGTGCAATATGTTGTACTAATGCCCTCTCCTCCGTGCGTTGTCGTTTATAGAAAATCAAAAGCCCAACCAAGAGAAGGATGACAACAATAATGACAATTCCCCCAATAACACCACCTAGAATCACTATTTCATTAACTGTGGACCCCGCATGACCCTTATCAATATCCTTGCAATATTCTGCAGGATGCTGATTTTGAACATCAATAGAGAAGCAATTCCCATTAAATTTAACTATTCTTTTATCTGCAGATGTATCTAGGCAATCTGGAAGCTGGCCTATCAATCTGTTATTAGAAATATCAACCAGAGTAAGTGTATCCCCACACTTGAGATGCTGGGGAAGTGATCCACTTAGAACATTGGACGACAAGTTCAGATAACTAATACTCGACAAAGAGAACAATACAATAGGTGGGCTTCCACTCAGATTATTGTTTGACAGATCTAGATGCTCAAGTAGATTCATTTCGTCAAATTGTTCTATAATACTACCAGAAAACGAATTGTTGCTCAAGAAAATATTGGCCAGCCCTTTCGGCAAAGGAGGCAATTCATAATCGAATTTATTTTCCCTCAAATCCAGCAACTGTAAATTAGATAGGCCACTCAGATCAGGCAATTCCCCAGAAAGCAAATTGTTTGACAAAACTAATTCAGTCAGTGTTCTAACTCTTGAAACGGAATTAGGAACTCGACCCTTCAATCTGTTACTCTTCAAGCTCAATACAGTGAGATTTTTTAACGAATCCAACCATTCAGGGACAGTGTCATTGAAAAAATTCCCATCAAATGTTAATATCTGAAGCTTCACCAACCTAGACATTTGAGATGGTATCGAACCGAAAATAAAATTCGAACTAATGTCTAAAGCTTCAAGTGAGTATAACCTATGAATTTTATCCGGTAACGCCCCCCAAATGCCTAAAGATACTAAGCTAAGGACCCTCAAGCTAGTCAATCTAGTCAATGTAGTAACAAAAGAATCAATAGAGAAACTCTGGGATAATGTTTGATTAGGCATTGCAAAACCCCTAAATTCAACACTAACCTTTGCAGGCTTATAATCACCCATGATATTGAGCTCAACAACTGAGTCATTTTCACATTTGATGCTCATTTGTGGTGGAGATGACAAATTACACCAATCACCATTGTAATTTTCCCAAACATTTAGGGGCAATGGGTACTCTAAATGCTTCCTAAGCTGCAGAAGAATCTGTGTTTCATAGCTTCTTAGCTGATAAGTCCTTGAAGCAAAGCAAAGCCATGACAAAAACACCACAACAAAAGTACTTGAACACCACATTTGCATAGATTGGAACTAGTATATATCTTCAATTTCACTTCATTTCAGGAAAACCCTAGAAAGTGCAGTGAGCTACAGAAAATTAATTAACAAAAGGGTCATCAATGAGCAGCTTAAGTGACAAGACTTTGTTTCTAAAAGTAGCCCAGATTTAAAAGAGCTAAAAAGCACGCATTAAATGCCTAATCTTAGCAAAAAATCAATGAACTAAAAGGAAACTAGAAATCGGAACTCCGAAACAATGCCGTTAAAGAAACAGCAAGGGAACATTATTGAAGGCTAGTGATAAGAAATGAAGACACCATTAAAGAAACAGCATATGGTAACAAACAGAAGAATGTTGGATTTTTAAAAGGAGTGAAAATAAAACTGAAGAACAGACAAAAAGAAAAGGACTGGATAATGGAGACAAATGATCTCTGGGTTTTGGCCAAAAGAAAAACTTGGAATGGACAAGAATTATCGGCAGGAATTGAAGAAGTGAGATGGAACTAATAATGGAGGTAGTTGAAAAGGAAGAATCTGAATTTACTACTGCTACATTGATTGAAGAATGAGAAACTTCAATTATGAAATAAATGGAATATTTTTCACTTTGGTGTTTTGTTTTGAATGTGGTGTGTGCATTAATGGGGGTCGTATTTTTATATAAGTAGAACTTTATTTTTAAATTCCAAACGAAGGAGCATCATATCACACTTGTTAAAGTAGGGTCGATAATTATTTATCAAACATAAAGATATATAAAACAAATAAGACGTAAAAGTTAATGAACTCAGAACATATGATCTCATGAGAAAAAAAATTATAACACATTGAATTCAACAAATTCGATATGTTATACAACACATATTTATGATGTGAGGGTGTTCTGAAATAGATAAAAACACTCACTCCAAATGTGTATTGTATTATATTGAATTTATTGGAATCTATATTACATATAAGAATAAAAGCATATAACAATACAATTACTAATAAGACTTGTGTACAATAAATTTTTGAGAGGCGGAGATATGACTTGTGAGAATGGATATGTATGAGCTGGCAAATTGGCAATTACACTCTCTGATTTTGATTTTGAGTGAATGTGTGGGAGATGGAAATGCAACAACCGAACACTTGCATAAATAATTAATTATTGGGATAATGACGTTAACTCATTTAAACTCAAATTAATTTAAAAAAAATAAGAATATCTAAATTAAATAAGTTTTACATAATTTTATATTTGAACATATTCCAACAAAATATTTTTATTGAATTTTTTTCAGCCGGTGGTGTTTAAACTAACTTCTTTCCCACATTTTTATCCAAAATTTATTTTTATTTCTTTGTAATTTTATCTTACATCCGCCAAATATATTGAAATATTATGTCAGGTTGAATAAAATATAAGAAAGTATAAAATTCATGGAGTTGAGGTAAAAAAATTCAAAAAATCTATTATATATACAAAACTGCAAAACCATTAAAGTTCAGATAGATTATCGCCATTATTTTCAAACGGAAAATTCGGTGAAACATAAAAATATTTTAAACTTAGTACTAAGATCCAACTATTTAAGCCTTTTTTAAAAAATTGAGATGTAAAGGCTTATGTAGTTCAAAATAACACAACATCTTACTTTATTCAAATATTTTAAATTTCAAAATGAAATGTTTAAGCGTATATGTTTCGTCTTTGGTGGCACATAATTTTGTTATTTTAAAAAAAAATCACTTGTAGATATGCAAATATAATAAACAGTGTTTACCAACCACAATTATAAAAATATATTATTTCTAAATTAATTATGCTAAAGCCAATTAAGCAATTACCTTATTATAAGCCTAAATAAATAGCTGAGATAATTGATAAAAAGATCCATCCATACACAAGAAAACAAAAGGCTGTTATGATTGAAACTTGGGCTGACCCGATGGCCCTACCCGAATCAATGCAGGACCCACTTTACAGCGTGGTCCACGTGCCCCAAATAAATACAAACAAACCAATTTGGAACCCGCAGGCGGTCCTGTCGACGTTGTCATCTTGGTAACTCTTAATTTGTCTTTTGGATTGTAATTGTAATTTAAACCACTCTTTTAGTCCCTTTCATTTAATCTTCCTTGTTCAGAATTCAAATCTTAGAGATGCACATGCTTCAATTTTTCCGATTTTTTTTTTGTTAAATTTATATTGTGGTATTAAATAGTTTAAAACTAAATCGGACATTTTGAAATTTGTAACATTATATTTGGTACCTCTGGGCTTGTCAATTCCACTTTACCAATTATTATTGCGAGAAAGGCTATAATATTCTAACTGCTCTAAATTTATGTTGTTAGAATGCATGGAAGCATTGCTTTTGGTGTGTCGTAAATTTTTTCGCTTATAATTATATTATTTTACTTACCATGTTAAAAAGTATACAAATATAACTATGATAGATTGATGAAAAAAAAAAAGTAATGAAAATATATTATTGTGGGATAAAATATTAGGGCTTAGTGAAAAAGCTATGAGTAAAAACAAGGAAGAGATGCATGGATTTTTGCAAGTTCAGTACTTGGCAGGGAAATTCTATGTTGGACCTTGCCCAATAGGGCCGGTTCTTCCCCACCACACATTTGTGGTGGGGTGGGTGTTAAAATACAACAACCACCCATACTGTGTGGTCCCCACCACAAATGTGTGGTGGGGAAGGACCGGCCCTATTGGGCAAGGTCCAACATAGAATTCTTTTCCTCCCGTTGGATAGAGGAAACGAAAGTCAGCTCGACCAACCCTGGGGTGGGTGTTAAAATACAACAACCACCCATACTGTGTGGTCCCCACCACAAATGTGTGGTGGGGAAGGACCGGCCCTATTGGGCAAGGTCCAACATAGAATTTCCCGTACTTGGCATGGTAAAATTAACACAATGATTAGTCCAGTCAATTAGTACAAAAAGATATCCCAATCTATCAATCTTTCATCAAATCTTGACCCACCCTTTAGCTTTTTTTTAGGATTGGGTAGGGCCACACCTGATGGGGGATCCAGAAGATTCCTTTTTATTTATTTTAGAGAACATTTAAAAACTAATGTCTTCTAATAGAATTTGTTATTGATTGATATTAGCAAAAAAGCAAAAGTACAAAGTTAAAAGGCATAACGGTCTATAATGCCTTTTATAAATTCTTATTTCATCTCAATACTTAGAAAAAAATAAAAATTTATTCGAGTTATCTTTCTTTTTCCATAAAATGGTGGCAGAGTGTGCAACCAATTTAAGACTCAGTAGAATTACATTGGACGGCAACCTCTCCCTCGAGATTGTTTATCACATTTGGATTCCTAATGTTGGAGCCCTAAACCTTTAGAGCTAGAACAAGTTTGAACCAGCTATCTCTACGTGATTGAGGGTCATAATTACACAAGTATTAGTGACTAAAAAGTGCCAATTTAAAACCAGATAAAGAAAGGGAAACGACGACAGGAGTAAAGCGTTACAATATTGCAGCCGCTTTAGAAGAGAAATAGAATAAACAATGTAGTAATAGAAAAAACTTTATAGAAAATTGTGAACGATTCTTTAGTCCACAACATAAAGCTCACAAGTACGAAACAAATAATGTGGCTCAGTCATTTAGAGGGACCAAGCTTATACTATTGGTGAGACACAAATCTTGCATCCAAAATCACCAACCAGATTATCATTTATATCACTTGTAAGTTGTAACTGTAATTAACCGAAGAAAGGCCTCAATTGATGGCCACTTCTGCTCCCGAGAAAATAATTCAAAGTAAAACTGAATATATCTCAAAATTACAAATAATTTGAATTTTTTTTTACAACAAATGAGTAAAACTGAATTTACTATTCATGATTTGACAGCTAATACAAAAAATTAAATGTGTTTTTCCGACTATTTTTCAAATCCGAAAATTAAATTAATTACCTATTCTAGTGCAAATAATGCAACATTTAAAATAAGATTGATTATGACTATTTTTTGACGTCTAAATCAACGAGTTTGACTAAATACATTTAGTTAAGATTATTTTTAAATATCAACCGAAATAAATTTCTCACAAAAAAAAAATCACATCAACGACAATCATTACCTATTTTTCTCTAAAAAATCTCATCCAATCTTATTTTTCAAATCACATTTCTTATTTTTTCAAATAATAATTTCTCATTTTTATCATGAAAATAAATTCTCACATGCCAACCAAATTGGGACTAAAACTTTAGCCGACTGAATGATTTCTATCAAGGATTAAAAGGGGATCTCAAGGATGTCAGCTTATATAATAGTACATATGGTCAGTAAATAAAATCAATGTCCAATGAGCAATGTAATTATAGCTGAATCTACACATTCTTTATTCTCAGCAACTCTCATTATCACGTCTAAAGAGAACTGTTATGCTGATAATCCACTTTTCATTAAACCCCAACAACAAAACCTATACATTAAACCCCATAGTTTAAACAACAAAACCCTACAGTCTGCAAATACAATTTAAGCTTTTGCTTCTTGAATGCAGTAACAATTTGTTTGATTCAAGAATTTTGGTGAAATAAAATAAAAGAAAAGAAATAACTTTTAGTTTTCCATTATTGTCCTTACCAGAAATTGACTCAAATTAATACTAGGTGTTCCCTACTATTTTCTTTTCATTTTCTCCAGTAACCAAACAAGGAAAAATGATTTTCTTTATGTTTTTTATTCCTAGCAATTTCTTTGAACCAAACAAAGCGTAAATGTTCCACTTACAAAAAAAGGAAGTTAGTTTTAATATTGAAAGAAAACTTCGATGATATTACAGACACGGGCACGGCTCCAAAATTTGGGAAAATTTCAGCAAATCAACTTGATCTCTAAGCAAAATAGGTTAATTGATAGACAATAAAGTAATTCCCACTCTTATATTATGTCATAAACTACAGGATTGTAATAATATTACCGCAAAGGTCCATATGCTTTGGCTATAATCTACTCATGCTAATGTTCATCTTCTGGTCACCCCTCTTGCTCGTTGAGCTCGTTTCTGACAGCAACAAGTAGCATTTTGTATCAAGATGAAAACAACATTAGTTAAACTAAACACGGGAGTAAACAACAAAGTGTACCTATTTCCAACAAATAGCATAAGAAAATGTGAGGAAGAAGTAGAGGGGCACTATTTGCCCAAACTTGACAATGCAAAAACAATAATCATGTCCAGCTCAACAAAAAAATAAATTCTTAAGAGATGAAAGACGAGTTAGGTTCAGAACTAAGTAATGGCAGCCAGTCATTACCAAGCAACAAGAAGCTTTCATGGGAGATTTCATCTTCATCAGGTATTCCCCTTAGCATCGGAAGACTTTAGATATGAGATCACAAGATCAGCTGCTTCGCATCCTGTCGATATAGCTTTCCCAACCGACAATCCTCCCTTGTGGTTACCTAGCATTTACGATTCAGAGCAAATTAATGATAATACAAGGATCCAGCAAAAGAATATTAAACACAGGAACATATAGATGGCGTGATCCCTACAAACTGTGAAGTTTGT
The DNA here is from genome assembly GCA_963669365.1 of Verbascum thapsus. Classification (NCBI taxonomy): domain Eukaryota; kingdom Viridiplantae; phylum Streptophyta; class Magnoliopsida; order Lamiales; family Scrophulariaceae; genus Verbascum; species Verbascum thapsus. The sequence continues at coordinate 6,043,696 of OY770107.1, read as the reverse complement.
TCTAGCTAAGCATGCCACATTCCCTTAATTCATGTAGTTTTCCCCTATGTTATTCCAGATTTAAGTGCGTCACTTGTGTATGTTCTCATTATCAGAGGAAAAGTTCAATATTGAAATACGTAATTAGCGTGATAATAACAGATCGAAGAGCATTAGTTTAGCCAATGAAAGTTTTGTATTCTAGGGTGAGTTCATAATTTTCTTCAGCTGCATATAGATAAGTTGCAGAAAAAGAAAAGATAGTAAAGCTTAGAAGTTAATCAGATAGAAAAATATAGTGTAGGTTTACCAGCATAAAAGAACCCTGGAAGGTCTTTTTCCATCTTGTCAATAGCTTCGATGACTGAACCATAGTCATGTCCATACAATGGAAAAGCTTTATTCCAGCAAAAGTGACTGCAATCAAGCACATAACCTGTAAGAAATATACCATGGTAGGTTCATTCACTATCAAAGCTCTTTAATTGTGAAGCCAATAAATGGTTTAATCAGGGATAATTACTTCAGAGAGGCGGGTTCTCCTTCTGCACCCAACAGCTGTCTGAGGTCAGAAGTCACTATGCGCTTCAATTCATCCCTGTGTCAAAAGTAACATAGTCTGTAGGTCAATTACACATGCACAAAAAACAAAAAACGCACGCAATATAACTCCGAGAAGGAAAAAGAAAAGGTAAAAAAATGCTTTGGAGCTATCAATACGTTGAAGCTTTGGCAAGTTCTCGGTTTCTACTTCCACCGACAAATGTAGTGTAGAGATAAACATCATTGGGTGCGCGATCTGGAAACATCATTGAAGAGAAGAGGGTGCCTGCAAGCAAGCAAGAAAAGTTATAGCAGTAGTGTATGGACTACAACAGCAGAGAATCCTTAAATACGATAATTAAGCATTACCTAGTGTCTTCAAACCATTTTGTTGCTCTTTTGAAGGTATGAGAACTCCAAAACCTTCAAGGGGTCTCTTGACATTCTCCCTCTTAAATGTGGATATTATAACAGACATCGGTAAATAACTAACCTGCACATATAATCACGGTATCAACACCAAATTTCTGAACAGATCACAAAGAATAGTTTTATCATAAAACTTCTCATTTAGAAAAGTAGATTTGAAAGACAGATTTATCACATAATCACACCACCAAATCTCTAAGAGACGTTATCATGAATCTCAACTCAAGACTACTAAAACTCATAAACCGAGTAGACAAATTAAGGGCTGGACAGTCAAATTTTATTAAAATTTCTCCTTACAAATAGAATTCTAAGATACTATATGTTCATAATCTGTTGCTGGAAATTCGCAGTCGGATACAGAGTGAAAAGCTTTGGACAAAAGATCCTCGTAAAATAGAAAGAACCCTGAATGTGTTCTTAGAGAAACCATGAAACAGCGTACCTCAGGAACAAAGTCTAAAAGAAACGGGCTTCCTCTTCTAGTAATCTTCATTTGTTTAACTTCAGAAAGGGGGGCCTAAGCAAAGACATTCAATATTAAAAAAAATCCCATGCCTTCTGCACAATATAATACTATAAAGGCGAATCAACTTGCCGCACAACGGCACAAGGAACCATGAAATGTAGATTCACGCATCATTCCTATGAGCTTTAAATTCACTTCCATGGTAAACCACAGAAGTCTCATGGGAGATGTAGACATATGAGACAAAATTGTTTTTTTCTCTTTTTACTATGTTATTGGGAAGCACAGCATCTATAAAGGATTTCCAAGTAAATGTACTTACTGTAAGAATTAATGCATCAAAAGATTTCTCGCAGGAAAGCTTTCTGTCATCCAATTCATAAGAAACTGACCAGTTGTCTAATGGAGAGTTCTCACTGAAGCTACTAGATAGTTCCAGCACTTTAGATTGAAATTTAAGTTCATCTTTGCCAAGTTCATTGCATAGTGCATTTGTGAGTGTCTGCAAAAATGAAAAGGAAGTATAATGATACAGGGCCATTGGTATTGGAAATTGCAAGAATGCAAATTTGGTTACTAAGTGTTCAAGTTCCCAGATAATGCAATGTTACAGGTTGCATTGAATTATATAGCAATAATCAAGGAAACAGATCTGTGTTTCTGGCCCAAAATTGAGGACAGTCATGTTAAGACGAGTTAATAGACAAGTTACCAGCAACCCACCACAGAAATCAACATAAGCATATACCTGCATCCCACCCAGAAATGAAAAGGAGGCTCCCTTGTTTCTCCTTTTTGCTGAAGAGTCATTGATCACGCCAGAGGGTCCCTTTTTTGCAGTTAATTTAGACTGAATAGCACCAGATATGATTGAGCCAAACCTGATCGATGCAGGAAACCTTTTAAAACTGACCAAAATATGATCACATAATTCATGATGACTCAAGAAGATAAGTGCATAAGTGTGGAGTTGTTTTTAGAACTTATTCAGGTTCAAACTTGCATATTGATGCTATGTTTCAAAAAACAATGTGTGAACCAAAGATAAATGTGAAGGCTCATAGATACTTTTTGATGGAAGATAGCCAAAGATGATATCAAATGCAGTAGGATAGATCGTAACTTCAGCTTGAAAATGTTCCTTTTGCACTTTAAAATGTGAACATATAAAACTAATATTGCAAACTCATTAATGCAAGTTAATAAAAGAGAGACTTCAGCACTGTCTGTTGCCCCTTAACATTCTAATGATAACAGGTAATAAGCAGTAACACCATAAAGATGAAAATCACCAAGTTCATATAACTTTGAAGGTACTCACTTTTTCTCGAGATTCCACAACTCTGGAAATACATGGCGCATCTGATCCAGAACAAAAATAAAGGCCGCTTCATTATTCCACCAATTCAAAATTCATGGCTCATGATTTAATAGATAACACGAGCATTAGAAGAGTCAAGAGTCAAAACACTCTTGCAGCATTTCTCCCTCAACAAAATACAGAAACATTATTTGTTGTCTTCCCATGCTATTCAGTTATTACCTTAGACAATTATACAAATCAGAAATAGACGTGAAAACACTCACAGAAAGAGATTCAGGATCTCCACCGCTTGTTCCAGCAACAAAAGGATCAATAAGATAGTCAACAACCTAAAAACAAATTGGGTCTATCAGGTCACATTCAATCACTAAGCACACCCAAGGAAACACTAGAAAGAAGAAAGAAACTAAAACGGTACTCTATAGAAATCCGATAGCAACAAAGTGGGAAGGGGTAACCAAAAAATATAGTGTCTGTGTGATTTATAGCGTAGTGGAGAACATGGTCACATTGAAAAATAATACAATATGAACATATTCAAAATGCTTAGAAATTTGTCTCAGCTTCATCTATCCAAATATAAATTGAAAAAAAAAAAAGGACGCGCATGTCATGGTAAATGAGAACCTCTTTTCCGAAATGACGCTGGAAGAAAGCACCAACACTGCATACACAAAACAATATTAATCATGTTCTCTGAAGCCAGCTCATTTTCTCGGATGGCAGGGAAAAGAATAACTAAGAACTACAACATTAATGGAAACTCTTCTAAACACAGGAGGACAAGTACTGCTAAAGAAGATCGGAAACGTACAACAATTGAAAAATAGCAAATTGAATGAAGACATGATCAAATATGACAACACCCAAATTACATAGGACTGCTTCCACAATAACAACTAAAATAGAGAAATGGCACACAACCATTTAATTGGGAAATGATATATACCAAAGTTCTGTTTTATATGTTTAAGTCGTAAATATGTTTTGAAGCAAGGCCCTTTGATATGTCATGCAAGATTTAGACACCAAAGTCGTCGCATCAACAAAGTAACTCGGTTGATTTTCTTGATACCTTTCCTCTGTGCCAAGTTCCTTTGAAGTATTACCATTCTTCCTCCACAAAAAAGGCTCCAAGAATATTTGAAGCTGAAAGAAAAAATTAAAATCTATTGTCAGGACTTCAGTAAGTTGCAAAACTGCTGTCACTCACAGCAGAAGCACCATTCCAGGGGAAGAAGGTAAAAAGTAACAGTTAAACAAGCATGGACTCCCTGGCACATCTAGTATATCATTTAAAAATATCCAACTTATCTCGGCAGAACACAGTCGTTCCAAATGAATTTTGTATAAGGGGGGATAAGAGATTTCTATTAGGAAATTCACAATATATTAACATAGTTTGCTTTCTTGTGATGTTTAAATGAAATGACATCTAAGTGTCCAATGAGATGAGCCAACCTTTGACCCTGCAGAAAGAATGTTGCTTCTGGCAAGTGCTATGGGATTTGATGGTAACTGAGATGGCAATATGCAATCAGTTAGCAAGAAAACAGACATGAAGCCCCTACTCTATTACCAATGAGAAGAGCATAAAGTAGCAGTATAAGTGGACTGAAGATCTTACCAGTACAGGCTCCCCATCTTTGGCTATATAGCGTTTCTGCTGTGAAAGTGGCTGCATTATAAACAATATTCATATCTAATCTGCTTTGAGATATGTACACAAACTAATATTTAAAGAATTAAAAGCCATGACGTGTTAACAAAAGTAAATAAGTATATTTAACCAAAACAAATGTGAAAGAAAAACAAATAACGGAAAACCCTTACAAATTGTTGCTTGTCCCTAAGTCCAAGATTATCAAGCAAAAATCCAACAGCTGCCTCACTTTCAGTCTACACTTTAAAACTTATTAATGTAAGCATCGTGAAATATGGTTTGGAACTTGAACTTGATATCAGTTCCAAATAAAATGGACTGATGGGAGATTTCATAATCCAGAAAATAGACGGTACCATAGTGTTCGCGCCTTCATCCCATATTAAACCATCACGGGAAATGGTTCTTAATTTCCCCCCAGCTCTCCCATCAGCTTCAAATACTGTGACGTTTAAGCCATGCAATTTCAACTTATACGCTGCAGATAGCCCACTTCACAAGGAAACAAAAACAAAATCAATCACAAGCCACATCTTGACTTTACTGAGCCTAAAAGGAAAAGGAAAAAAAAGAAGCAAAGTATAAAAAATTAAACTCCCATCACACGAATCCATGTAAGCTAGGAAGTATCTTTTCGAACCTTACAAATAATTATTCGCATTTTTTGAACAATCAAGCAGAACATTTTAGTTAGTGATTTTCTCCACTATTCTAAGTCCCAAACATCTAGCCTATTCTTGATAATCGAATCCCAAAGTCCAAACATAACCAAAGAATTACATTTCATATAAAAAAGTGTTAAATGCACGACTTAGGCTTATAATCAGAAAATAACCACAAAACTTTTACAAGTCCATGGAGCATATGATTTCACATTGAATATTAAAATTGAAGAAATTCAGCAATTTGATCACCGTAATATCAACTGACGTACCTAACACCAGCTCCAATCACCGCAACACTTTTACCAGAAAAACCTAAAATTACAGAAAACGATTATAATCAGAATTAGTGTACACCGCAACAATAACTAGTTGAAGCAGATGGAGACCTTGCTTATCTTCTTCGCCTGCGGAAGCCATGGACAGTACAGTAGCGCGAGCTTTGGGTTTTGGATGGGATGATACTAGCACACATGGGTTTATCCAATCTGCTCCAGCGTAGAGTCGCATTTGCGATTTTGTCGAGAATTCAGAAACGAAAAATATACTTCGGAATGAAGAGTAAAGACTAAATAGAGCCGAAGGACCGATTCTTATGCATTTTGTCAACTTTTCAAATTAGCTATTCTGGGCCTATAATGGCCCAACTTTGTTCTCCCATAAACAAGCCCAAATCTAGTTTTATCTCGATGGGCTGATTGGCGGAAATCGGCCACTATAAGGCTTATGCCTACAATCAACACAGTACATATCAAATATATATTAGCCAAATAATACGTGGGGATAAGATCAAATCTGTTCCGTCAGATTAGTTAGTATTTTGATAGATTGTAAGATGTCATTGGTAATTTCAAGCTATCTACATACTTACTTTGATAAGATTAAGTCTTTTCTAGTTCTCAGATATTGTGCTATTCGATCTCAAAAAATTATTTTTCGTAATTTTTAAAGTGTAATTAGATAATATTATGAAGGCGATATTTATAGTATATTTATTGGGTCATTGACTCATTTTTCAAGCGAGGAGCTCAGGCATTGCTACATAACTCAAGATTATAATGTATTAATATTGGTCTCATATAAAGCTTGCTTTATTAAATTATGAGAATACCCTTGCTACTAATATTATGTTAATAAAATAAAATTTAATATCATACAAAAATATGAATGTTTAATAATATGACATGATTTGAAGCATCTAAGTTTATGTCGTAATAGATTAGGGATGTAAGCCGAGCCGAGCTGACTTGCAAGCTAGGTCGACTCGGCTCGAACGAGCTTGACTCTAGTTCGAAAATTCGAGATCGAGCCGAGCTTCACGAGCTCGAACATTTAATCGAGTCGAGCTTTAGTCCATTTTTTTCTAAGAAAAGGCTCGCGAGCTTTTTAAGTTTTTAATATATTATTATTATATTTAATAAATATATATTAAATAATTATAAAATATTTAGAAATTTTCAAAATTTGAATTTTTCCGCCTAAATTTCACGTTCGTGTTCGGGCTCGAGCTTATGAGCTTGGGCTCGGAGCTCGAACCAAAGCTCACAAGCTCGAGTTCGAGCTCGTATAGTAAAGCTCGAGCTCGGAAAAATCGCCAAACTTGGTTCGAGATCCGCTCATTTATACTCCTTTAATAGATGTTATTTTAAACGAATATTTGAGATATACAAGATTTAGTATCAAAAAGTCATTGATATTATGTGAATGTAAGCCTGGGCGGGTATTACCCATACTTGCTCAAAATTTATCATATTCTACTCGGACCCGATCCACGAGGTGTTAAATTCGGACCCGGTTCGGACCCGATAATTTTTAAACTTTCGGGTCCAAGTCGGGTATTTATTCGTATTAAATCCGTGGGTCTATCGCTCGTTCGAAACCCGATTACTACCCGGTTAATACCCAATTAATTCTAATTTTCTAAAAAAATTCATTTCTCTCCCATTTTCTAAACTCAATTTCAATCCATTCTTCAAATCTCTCAATTCGACTCAAAGTTTCACACTTCTCCATCCCCTTCGTTATCTCCGTCGACCCAAATTTTATGCCGCCATTCCGCCGCCACATAGCTCGTCGTCGCTTGTTAGGATTTGTAATTTTTTTAATGTGCTTTTTATATTTTTTTGATTTTTGTACTTTTTCCAAAAAAAATTACTCATCCCAATCAATTTTTTTAAGTTTTATTTTGGAAGACTTGTTTATTATTTATTTTGGGATTTCGAATATATATATTCTTTTATTCAATTAACAATTTCACAAGCATATCAATAATTGTCCATTTTTGTTTTGACTAAATTTTTGTGATTACATTTTCTGATTTTTTCGTGTATATATAAATATATATAAATTAGGGTTTTTGGAGATAGAATTGGGGAAAAAATAAAAAAGATTGTTTTTTTTTTTCAATAATCACATTCTTACAGTTAATCAAAGATCGACGAATCAAGAAAAAAAGATAAAATATAACCCAATAAATATGTGAGAATGATACAAAAATATTTTCTAAAAAAAATAAAAAAATGGACTTTTGATGTGTCATTTTCGCCTGGTTATATCCGGCCAAACATTAAATAACCGGGTCGAGTCAGGGTCGGTGATAAAAGAGATGAGTGGGTAATGTACGGGTGTGGTTCGAGTCCGGGTAATACCCGCCCATTGACAGGTGTATGTGAATGCATGTCTTATGTGTTACAATAAATCATACTCTCACGTGAAAGTGATTTGAGGAAACTTCTTCTACAACTTATACAAGTTAAAGACTAAAGTGACCTATCACCCTGGAACTTTCTCTCTCTAAGAGAAAGTGCCTCCTAGGGTTTCCTCTGCAGGGCAGCCGCCGCCCTCCCAGTGGCAGCGGCTTAGCTCCGGCTTGTTTTCAGGCGGTGTATCCGTCTCTACCGTTGCCTTCGCCTCTTTTCTCGGCTTCGATTCTCCCACCTCCACCTTCCTCCCCGTTTTCCTTTTCTTCATATCCTCCACCCCATAAGAAATGGCACATCCAAGAGTTCTCCACCTCCCTCCCTCCATTCCGCTACCGTCTCGAGACGAAGCCCGTCAAGAAGTTTTCACCCATCCCCGCGAAGTTTCTGCAAAGTTCGTCCTCCTCCAAGGCTTACCCATGTGTACTCTTTTCAAAAAAAGCTTCAGGAGCATCAAACAGCCCAGATCTGCTATCGTGCGTTCCTGTCAACCCGGAGTTGCCTTCATACTGCCTGAGCTCCGCCTGTTTCACCCCACCCTCTTTGCCCCATAATGAAGTCCTTGTTGTTTTTGTTGAAGGGGGCGTGCGACCTATGGTTATATCAAAACATCCGCCCGGGTCCTTCATTTTTTGTTTTTGTACTTTGGATGTTTATGTTCTGTTTATTTTTCTTCAGTTTTTATGTGTGTGTTTTGTCTTTGTAGGTGTTTTCTACGTTATGTTTTCATGTTTTGTTGGGTTTGTTCGATGGAAGTTGGAAGATCTGGTGGAGAAGTTTTCCACTTTGGGGCACGGTCTTAAAATGCAGAAATTTGTTACTACGGAGGTTTCTCGTAGCCATATTCGTTTCTTGAATGAGGCTATCTTGACTCGTTTTATTCCCATAACTGTTTGGGAACCCCGGGAAATTCGCTTTGAACTATTCATTAAGTTCAGATTGGGCGATGCTCCCACCCTTGGTTACTCTTGTGACGTATTTTTACTCCGGAACGCAAATCTCTCTATTTGTAATGTCCTATGTTGTTTTCGCGCTTTGTGTTGTTGTTTTGTGTGTTTTGTTGGGCATCATCGATTTCCCATGTCCCTTTCCCCCGCTGTTTCGAGATGCCTTGCGCCCTTTGTATTGTTTGTTTATTTGGTAATATAAGGATGATTTTATCAAAAAAAAAAAAGGAAACTTCTTCTACATGACAAGAATGTGGATTATCTCATATTTACACTCTATAATTTATTAAGTTTTTTGGCATTTGAAATTTCTCAAGTTTCCCTATTCTTTTGTGCTAAAAAAAATGTGACTTTAAGCTCGAATGTGATGTAACCAAATTAAATAGAGTTTAAGAAGTGACAGGCCAAATCAAATTCGAACTAAAATTATCTTTAAGGATGCCGAAGAATTTTAGCCTCGTATTATTTGTCTATTTTATTGTAATTCTACATAGTGTTTTTCCCTAACGTAGAAATGAATGGAGCTTTGTGATTTTGAATTAAAACTTAGGACATGGTCACTTTATTGCTTCCATATGTCCACAATTTGATTTTGAATACCTTCAATGACACAATTCATCTTTTGCTTTTGTTCTTGAATAATAGTCCCCTCCACTAATTTTTATAATTATAAAGCAATCTTTGTCATCTACAAATGTTTCCAGTGATATAATTTATTTTAAGGAATGGTGTTCCCTAATCATATATCAAATATTTTAGAGCAAATACCATGATTGCATTGCATCTTAGAGAAATTAAATTAATGGGGGCCCCTTTGTTACTTTATAATCTTTGAGATATCTTATTTATTAATTATATTCAGAACATTACAAAATTTTAAGATATTTTCTCATTTATTTATTCATGTGAGACGGTTACGTGTAACTTATACATTAATCTAAAAATTTCGAGGTTGACTTAGGAATAGATTGCTTAATATTTGGAAAACATAGAAAAAGATACCCAATGGTATTCATTTGAAACAAAATTATAGTCATATTAACTTTAATCATGCAATTGAAAGTGCAAGCAAGATGGGATTAGATGGAGTTAGTTAGAGAAAATATTTAGTTTGGGTCAATCCTACCACAACAATTTTCGAACAAACAACTAATGATGACCAAACTTTATTGTCATGTAAATTGAAGTACAAGTTAGCAATAACAATTTGTTTTTGCTAAGGAAGGTATGGATGGACAGGATTAAAAGTTTTTTAATAAACAAATCTTACATGGACCATTATTAACAGCCGCTAATGCCGTTCAAACTTTCAAATTACGGACATTCCAATCTTTTTCATATTCGAAATTTATTTGGTGGGTGGGTCCTATTTGTTGTATTTGGGCCTTGAATTTTAAATAAATAAAGTAATTTCAATTTCAAATTTATTACTTTATGCTTTATTATTTAGATTTATTTGTTTCTTCTTTTTCTCATTAAAATTACTGATACAATCATACAACATAACATATTTAGTACGTGAAAACAAATTCAACTAAGAGGTTGTGATTATGTTGATCTGTGTGAATATAAATATTTAAGTGGTGTTTCATGTCAGACTTGAATTTAAACATTACACATTTATTATATCTTTTTGCATTCGTTTTTATGTTTTTCACCTAGATGTATACCTTTTTTCAACTAGTATTTTATCATATTTAATGTGTTTTTAAAGTTTTAACTATTATATCATTACATTATATATAAATCAACAATTATCACCAACAATTTTCTATTATAAATTAAAAATAAAGAACTGCCAATTAAATTTAGAGAACTACCATACGTGATATGTAGTGAGATCAAACTCATAATTTTTAAGTCATATAATTTTTTTAATCTTATCACTAAACCAAAAAATTATCAACACTTAACGAATTTCCATGTTCATCGACCGTAACAACTTTTTGTTTTGAGCATTAACTGATCAACTACCCCTCTCTATGTATAAATAATAAACCATGAGAAATAATGATTTTAAAATCCAAATATAAGTGATTCTTAAAACAATTGAATTTGATATTTTTGTGTCTTTTCCTACTCTCAACCAATCTTACTTGCTTATATATACACACAAAAATAGGTATAACCGTGTAAGATATTATCTATATAGTCTATACCACTCTCACCGGCATGTTTCTTACTTATATACTACACAATTTGTCGTATAGTTTAAATCCAATGTTCCTTCCATCACTTTCATAAATCTACATCTATTTTTTTTATTTTGTAAAAATTATCCAATATTATTAGTACTAGGACAATTTAATAATAATAATTGAACATGGGTTGTGCCTGCGCATATATTAATATTTATTTAGCTCATAATAATAATAATAATAATAATAATAATAATAATAATAATAATTTCAGCTTCCACTAGCAGTGTTTGTTTTGTACTTTGTAGCATAATTGCTATAGAAAATAAAATTGATCGACTGCCACTAATATGCACTTCCACATTTATTAATGACAATAATTAGTGTTTATATAATCCATAAAAATGTGTATTAGCACTGCACGTGATCTGATCTCACTCTGTGGAAGGATCTCCTTTGTTTTCAAAGTTAATTATTTAACGATAAAATTATTGGAATCGTATATAAACGTTAAAAACCACCTGTTTATGTTTCTTAGACAAATATCTACCACAACTTAAGAATACACACACACATATATATATATATATACTCTTGTATTCTTACAAATTGCAAACAATTATTTTGCATTTTTATTTTTTGTAGCTAAAAATTGTAATACTGGCGTCGGCAGAATTTTTAGTTCCTTTTATTTATTGTTTTATTATACAATATATTGGTTCAAGTTAAGAAGATGATTTTCTAATGGTTTTAAGAATTATTTTCTAATATTTTTGGCTATAAACTAATACAATTGTGCAAATTGAGGTCAAACTTTATGAAGAGTTTACAGGGGTAACATGATGATTTTCAGAGGATAATGGGATACACTCAAAATTTAAGAATATATGACGCAAACTCTTAGTAAAATTTATGGGGAAATGAGGTTTTATTCTATGAAAAAAGTAAAAAAAAACGTAAAATGTGTGGTTGGTTGTGTTATTTTAAATTATTAAAAGTGGTGATTAGTGATGTGTGAAATGATTGAAAAATAACGATAAAATGATTGAAGATGAGATAAAACGGTTAAAGAAAGATGGTATAAAATGAAAGAGAAAAGTGATAAAATAAAAGAAAAGAAAAAGTGAGAGAAAAACCATATGAATTATAACTTTGAGAGAATGATTAAAATTTATTAAGCATTTGAAATATTTGTAATTAAGACAGTTTTAAGCATGCATGGAAAAAGCAAATCGAAAAAAGGGGCAACAAACATAGTCTTAATGATCCATAGTTCAAGAAGTAAAGTAGAATTCACCACATATTTATTTATTTCTACTTTGTTTGTTTACTCGACCTTTCATGGGGTCTATATAATATTAAATTGCAATATAGCGGCAGGCTTTATCCGGTTCTCGTGCCAATTTCCTCAACTACATGTATATTTTACATGCTCTGCCATGTGGAATCAGTTGATTATCATGTTATTTCAACTTTCAATTATAAGAGAAAAAATATTATTCAAACATATAGAAAAATCCCATATGTAATTCTCGCATTTAATTAATTAATATTGACTGTGTAAAGTTTCAAATCCAACAGGTTCACAATTGGGGAAAAAAAAAAAAAAAAAGTACGTCTACTTAGTGGAGATATTTGTCTAAAATACTCCATCAATTGTTCAAAGCAGCATACAATTGAACTCGGTAATACGAGCTGGCCTGAAACGAAAATGACTGTATCAATAATTGAATTACGATTAACTTGACAAATTTGTACGTTGATAATTTGTATTATGAGTTCGATCTAAAACATATATTTACCCCAATTTTTGACACATAAAATCAAGTAGCTACTATTCTTAAATGTGTATATAATTCAATAATAATACTGGTCTAGTCAAATTATCGTGTGGATGCTTCCAAAGACTGTGTTCGTACTACAAGCTGTCTACGTACCACTCAAGGGGATCAAGTCTGACGTAGTTCTAAGAATAGATTGATTCGTGTTTAGAATAGCTCATAGGTGTGGAAAACATACATAGCCACAATGAGTCTTCATTGTTATATGTATAGATTCCTTAACCACTATTCATGAACTGACATATGAGCCAACAATGAACTGCCACTTGTCACTAGCATAATTGTTCATCAGATATCCATAATAAAATATCATAAAATTGGTCCCTCACTTATGGGCCTGATGAACAACATTGGGCTCGTATTCAACAGTACATTCATCTCATATGGCATAACTTCGTAAATGATTTTATACCATATCGTTCATATTGAGGTTACTTATATTCCTTCTAGTGATGATGCAACCACCTCGTATTCAATCACCTCGTATACGAGTATAATCCCTATCAAATACTTCCTTTTTTTAGACCCTTTCAAGAACTCAAATGCTCGAAGCCTTGATTGATCTAGAACATTAGTCATTTTATTTGATAGTTAATGATTGATTGAATTTGTTTCTAATACTACAATTCTTCTTACAATAAACTGCCACCCTAACTATTTTTTATTTTGTCGTCTTTATTAAAAGGGGTCCAAAAATTATGGGAAAAAAACAAAAACATAAATATTCAGGGGGCATGCACCAAAGCACCGTCGAAGAGTGTATGTACATGTATAAAAACATTGGTCAAAAAAGGCTGAAAAAAATCTGATATGGTATGGGCTGGCTTCTTAAGTACTCACGTTGACCAAAAAAGACTGCTTACCTATATATACACGCTTAAATTTAATAACATATCGAATTTGATTTACTATAGATAATTGAATGAAAATGAATTTTGTGTTAGATAATATTTAGATTAATTTAAATTATATGGTATCGTTTTTATCATAATTTTCTAGTTATTTAATTTATTTTATTTTTATATTTATGACGTAGATTATAATTTATACCATTCTATTAGATTATATTATAACTCTATTTATACTATTTCATCATCAATAATATAGTTTAGTGGTTTCATATTATTTAACATGGTATCAGAACCTTGGCTTCAAGTCCCAATATCTCGATTTTTTGCTTCCGCTGTTTCAAAGTCGCCGTCTCCGTTTGGCGCACCTTATTTCATTTTAATTTTTTTTTTATGTTATCATCGTTCATCTTTGACAAATAAAATATTTGAGCTATTATCGCTGTACCATTTATGTACCATTGGTTTTTACTTTTTATTTTTATGTTACAAGAATTTGTCCTTGCAAATAAGGAGTTTGAGCGGGATAACGCAAAGTCAATTATCATGGGTTGCAGTATTTCACTGGCTACAGAATTAAACAAAAAAAAGCTTGTTCCAATAACTTTAGCTTTGAGTGTTAGGTAAATAGGAAATAAAGGAGTACGGTATTGTACATCTACAGTTTACATACATATTCATCTCCCCTTTCACAATCAGACAAGAGGAACGGACTATTGTATATTCATTTGGAGAGGTGAATAAATTCATTAATTGTAAGATTCAATCTCATAAATGTGATACATAACATGAATTTATGAATCAATGTTTTGTTAGGTCACAAGGTGATATAATTTCGAGTAATTTTGGGATATGAATTGTTGTCAATATTCATGGATTTTAATTAATGTGCGACCTTAATTTGTTGAACAAAATTTTAATTTGCTAGCATTTTGATGTGTGCGATGACTCATTTTACTAAACTTGGTTTATATATTTTACAATTCGAGCTAAAAATTAAATTAATTTACTCGACACTCAATTCGAACTTGAGCGTTAAAAATTTGTTCGAACACGGTTTGATAACTTGTCAAGTCAAAATTGAACAATTTTTTTCTGTTTGAATAATTTTGAATAGCGATTCGATTAGTAACAAATAATAAAAATATGTAAAGAGTAATCAAACTATTCGTGATCGGCTTGATTAAAACTCATTTTAGCTTTGCTCGATTAACCATTAAATCGACTCATGTGGTCGATGATCGATGATCATCACGTATGATTCATGTTGATTCCCTAATTTATATTTAATATAACACAAAAAATATTTTATCATATTAAATACAAATAAAAATTAAATAATGATATATAAAATTTGTGTATTCCATCACATTGAGGTTCCAAGATTTAGGTGTATTTGACAAAATTCAATTCACAAAAATGATTGCCTTAATCATCGCACGAGTCCACGCAGATGACCTTTTTCATCAATTTACCCAACATCATAATCATAGATGTATAGGATTGAATGAGCTCGAAATTATTGATTTCTAATATTTAATGTATAGAGTTGACATTAGATTTATGTTTACTGATTAATTTTTAAAATATTATTATACACTTCTAATCATCTTTGTTATTGGTAATATACTCATTTCAACTTCATCCTCACACTAATAGCTAGTCTAACAATATTATTAAATTGTAAAAATGTTTGACGTGCACACATTTTACAAGTAATTTGTCCTACTTGCACGTATTTATAATCTATGTGTTGTTACAGGTATATCTTGAATATAAATTAATCAGGTTATACAATTCTTGATCGAGTTTCTAATAAAAAAATAAAATCTAGTCTCATCTTAATTTATTTATTTGTAAAAAAAAAATTAAACAATAAGTTCTTTCGATATTTTTATTCTGTGAATGAGATTTGACACTTAATTAAACTTCGATATTTAATTAAAATAAAATAAATTTTGATCAAACTGAAGGGTAAAATTCACGTCAAAGTCTTCAATACTTTTAACTTTACTATTTAACACTAAACTTTCTCAAAACAAAATAATAGACTATACTCCCTAAAAAATTTATATGTATAGTACTTTTTCTTCGAATCAATTTGTTTTATAACAATATGACACGTTTATAAATATTTTTAACTAAACACATTAGAATTCGATTAAAATTTCTTATAATCCAACTTAGTCAACTATTGACTCAATTTAAAAGCCAAGTTCTTTAAACAAATATTTATCAATAATAATTAGTGATACACAAAATCCATCTAGATGATTACATTCTTTTTTTGTCTGAAAATAAATTTGAAAATTAATAATAACTAATAAAAAGACATTTTATATGATATATTTCAGCAATAAATACCCATTCCTCGTCTCTGGCGCTCACTTATTTCAAGTTCTCTCTCTGTGGAGTATCGTGTCTCCATTCTCTCTCTCCGCGAGAACTAACACTACAGCACCTCAAGCTCTTCATTCAATCCCTAACTCCTACATACATTTCTCGCGCCACCATTTTCTCCGTCGGAAATGATTGTGTTGAGACACCACGGCGGCGGAGGCGGTGGATTTCTGGCGGGGAAGCAAGTAGTTCCTGTGAACTATGAAGCCGAGGTGTCGCAGCGGCTTCTAGAAGCTTCTCTTTGCAATGATCTGAGATCAGCTATCGAATGCATCTCCGATCCGTTCGTTGACGTCAACCACGTCGGCGCTGTGTGCTTGAAGATTCGCAAGACCGACGTCATTTTGCGAGAGGAATCGCCGAGCGAAGTAGTTTTCGATTACGAGGAGTTCCGCACTGATGTCACGGCGTTGTTCGTTGCTGTTACGAATGGACATGTGGCTCTCACCAGGAAATTACTGGTAATTTTTCTTAATCTAGGCGATCGAACATTTTAGTGCTGATGTATGTTAATTTTAATTTGTTTTTTCTAGAATTTGTTGTTCGCTATTTGAAAATTTAGGTTTCCTGCGGAAATTAATGGAAATTTCAGCTTGAAGAATTCATTTCCTGCGGATTTTTTTGTTCTTAAAAATTAAAATGCTCGATTTATTTTGCTGCTGATTTTATTTTGTTCATAGTCAACCTGAAATTAAAAATCTGTGTATCACTGTGCTTGTTGCATTTTGGATACTGGTCTCTCGGTTGTTCTATTATTCAATTCAAAAAATGCAAAAGTTTGTTGTGTTGGGTTTATTCCCTATCTATACCTTTTGACTACTTTTTAGTCTTTTATGTCTACAACCGAATTTTGAATTGCTTGCTTTCTAATTTGTTATATCTGGTATCACAATTTGGTTCATACGATTTGGAGTTTTCAACTTATTATCTGAAATCTAGTTCCTTTAGACCAAGACTTTTCTTGTTCTTTTTCCCTTTTAATTCTCTTGTTTGATTTGATCTGATTGTACTGAATCTACTGTGATCCAGTAGCTAATTATGTAACCTTCTACTGCAAATTACCACACTTAATAATAGCAGATTTTGGTACTAATATTTTTCCTCGAATTCTTGAAAACAGTTAGAATTTAAGCGCCTTCCAAGTCTCGGAGTCATGATTTTAATGTTTGGTTAAGTTAACCAAGTTTGACCCTGGACCTGCTTTTTGAATAAGGCCCAAATTCACCTTTTCTTTTTCTGAAGTGTGAAGACCACATGCTAGATCTTGAACTGTGGTTAGTATGGGTACCCTAACCATCCTATCAAAAGTACTTTCATTTCTTTGCCTTGTGTCTGTTGGGTTACTCTGGACTTTTCCAACTATAGTTTCTAGTGAGGGAAAAGGGGAGAGGATAAGCTATGATGCACGGATACGGGACACGGGACACAACACACGCCACGACATGGACACGAAATACGGTATTTTAAAAATTATAGAACACGACACCACCTCGAAACTGCTATAAAATGTATATATATCATACATATATATGTTCATTAATTTACGTTAAAACATATAAATTTATCTTTTCATTCTAATTTAAATATGACTGGTTAGAGTAATAAACTACAACAATGATTGTACATTATAAGCTTGTATTTGATTTGCAAAGTTATGTACATTTGAAAGAAAAATAAATACTTCATTTTTCTAAAACCACAAAAATAAGTGAAATAAAACATCAAGTGTCACAACTAATACATACATAGTAGACACATCCTCTAACCGCGTCCATTACAATGTTCATATTTTTTTCATTTTATTTAAGCAGACGTATTTATTTTCATATTGGATACGGTGTCGGAGAGCGTTTGTGGAGTGACGTGTCCAACAGGGTGTTAGACACGACACGTTGTAATTTTTTAAAGTGTGCGTGCATCATAGAGGATAACTAATGATGCCACTGGGTTGATTGCACTTCTACTTAATGTGTACACTTGATTTTTAGCGCATCATGCAAGAAGCTCGTTGTCCCTTTTACTTATTTATTACTAGATTGTTCCAAGTGAAAATGTTGGTTCCTGTCGAAACTGGTCCCATTCAGCATTGATCAACTTAATTTTCTGGGAATTATGTTAGTAATGGTAGTGTGTGATAGATCAAATTCTCCAAGCTGTCTGATTGTGGGAAAAGTGCGGTTATCCCCATTATGGTGACTTTCCTTAGATCTATTCATGTAGGAACTATGAGGGAGATAGAGAAGGGAAGTCCACCTATACAAGGGGGCAACATGTCTCATGATCGCCTAGATTCTTATTTTCCAGTTGCTGACCCCTTGTATATGTGGATTTGTCCCCCTCTGTTATAATGTCTGAATTCCTTTTGTAGTTTCTAATTCTGAAGTGCATGCACATAATGTGCAGATAGAGTTGTACTCTCCTTTTTTTCCCTTTATTTTTGGTGACCAATAATGTAATATCTCAATAATGGCATAATAGCTCAATGTCCGTGTCAAGCATGGGAAACTTTTATATTTGTACGGATTAATGGATACCCTTTCGTTATGTTCCAGGATTAATTTCTCCACTTTGTAATTACCACAATGTACTTTCCCCCCCCTAAATTGACGTATTATTGAAGTGAAGGAAATTAAGCTAGCTACTGCCTTTTTCCAGACTTCGGTACTTTTTACCTGCAGTGACTTACAAAGCTTGACATTTTTTGTTTCAATGAAATGGCAGAGTGTAGGAGCTGACGTGAACCTGCGACTCTTTAGGGGCTTTGCAACCACAGCAGCTGCAAGGGAGGGCCACCTTGAGATTCTGGAGATCTTACTCAAGGCCGGGGCATCTCAGCCAGCTTGTGAGGAGGCGCTGTTGGAGGCTAGCAGCCATGGCCATTCACAATTAGTTGAACTACTTATGGGAACTGACCTCATCCGACCCCATGCTGCCGTTCATGCTCTTGTCCTGGCATGTTGTAGAGGTTTTGTGGAGGTGGCGGGTACTCTCATGAAGGTATTGTCTTGACTTCGTACATGAAAATATTTATGGGACTATAATCATCTGGAAATGCTTTATTAGTTATTTGACTAGGGGGAAAAATACACGCATTGGATTATGAATCAGTTATTAAATATGGACATAAGGTCAAATTAAAGAATCATGCAATTACCATTTTAATTGTTCCTATATTTCTTTTCTCTTGTAAATAACATTACATCAATGAGTAGCTTTAACGGTTTTATGTAGTCCACCTTGATAATTGTCATCTTTGAACATGGAGTTCACATATAACAAAAGTTGAATATCAGACCTATCAGGTAACTGATTTAGACGGGAAAGACACACAGTGCTTTGTTTTCAAATGGGCAGGAGTATATGTTGCTATCATTCAATACACACTATGTGGATAACTCATGCCATATATCCCAATTAATGTCTGTGATCACTAATTATTGTTTCATGGTCCATCAGCACACTTGATATTATTCTGACGTAGTTGTTACTCAATGGCAGTGTGGAGTAGATGCTAATGCAACTGATCGCGTGATGCTTCAATCTTCCAAGCCTTCTCTGCACACAAATGCTGACTGTGATGCACTTGTTGCTGCTATTGTCAGTAGGCAGACCTCTGTCGTCCGTTTATTACTAGAGGTAAGCAATTTGATGCTTGCTTAGCATTCCTGCTTCCATACCTTTTCATTAAAATTTAATTGTTTTATTGCGGAATATAGGCTGGTGTTAGTACTGAAGTCAAAGGGCAACTTGGGGCATGGTCTTGGGATATGACTTCAGGCGAGGAATTTCGGGTGGGTGCAGGATTGGCAGAGCCTTATCCTATCACTTGGTGTGCCGTGGAATATTATGAAGCAACAGGTTCTATTTTGAAAATGCTCCTCCACCACATCTCCCCCAATATTCCTCACAATGGAAGAACTCTTCTTCACCATGCCATCCTGTGTGACAATGCCGAGGCTGTGAAAGTACTCTTGAAATGGGGTGCTCAGATAGAGACCTCGGTCAAAACCACACGTAAATCTGAGTTTCGTCCTATACATATGGCAGCTCGTCTTGGTTTCTCAACAATTCTTCAAATTTTAATTGATTATGGTTGTGATTTGAACTCAAAAACAGAGGCCGGTGAGACAGCTCTAATGATCTCTGCCAGACATAAGCAAGAAAAGTGCCTCCAGTTACTAATGAAGGCTGGTGCTGACTTTGGCTTGGTCAACATAGCGGGTCAATCTGTTGGTTCAATTGCGGGGTCAACTCAATGGTATCATGGCTTTCAACAAGCAATCCTCGATGCAATACGATGTGCATATTTCCCCACATCAACAGACCTGTCTATTTTTTCACCTTTATTATTTGTGGCTAAATCAGGAGACGTTCTCGCTTTAAAAGCTCTAATTGGACAGCCAGATGTGGATCTCGATAAGCAGGATGACAGAGGTTTCTCTGCAGTGATGGTTGCTGCAATGGAGGGCCACGTTGACGCTTTCCGATTGCTCGTTTACGCTGGTGCTGATGTGAAGCTACAGAATAAATCTGGTGAAACGGCAATCACACTATCGAAACTAAGTAAAAAAAGAGATCTCTTTGAAAAGGTGATGCTCGAGTTTGCTTTGGAAAAGGGAAATAGAATTGCTGGAGGATTTTATGCATTACATTGTGCTGCTAGACGTGGAGATTTGGATGCGGTGAAGCTGTTAGCAAGCAAGGGCTATGATGTTAACGCCTTGGATGGGGATGGCTACACACCGTTGATGATGGCAGCTAGAGAAGGCAATGGTAAAATGTGTGAGCTATTAATCTCTTTCGGAGCACTTTGCGATATTAAAAATGCAAAAGACGAATCTGCCCTTTCACTCACTAGGAAACATGGGGGAGTCGGAAATGAAGCTGAGAATGTGATACTAAACGCGCTTGCACGCAAACTGGTGTTGAGTGGGTCCCGGGTTCAAAAGCACACGAGAGGCGGGAAAGGATCTCCGCATACCAAGCTCGCTAAAATGGTGGGACCCGATGGTGTTCTAAGTTGGGGAAAATCGAGGTGTCGAAATGTGATTTGTCGAGAGGCAGTGGTGGGACCCAGTATGAGCTTCCAGAGAAATAGGCAGAGAAAGGGTGATGGTAATGAACCGGGGATATTCCGTGTTATGACAATGAAGAACAAGGAAGTGCATTTTGTGTGTGATGGGGGATTAGAAATGGCAGAGCTATGGGTGCGTGGGATAAGACTTGTGAGTGGTGAGGCTATTTTTGATAAGTAGACAGAAACTAAAGGCGTTTTGATTTATTTAGGATGTACAGAATTGTAGCAGTACTTAATCTCAAAGTACTGGACCTATTTTCGTATTCAGTGTAAAGGTTTTGATTGCTATAGATGTAAATTCATTTTCAAGTGAATTGAGTTGGCAGGATATGGTATTTTCAGATTCATCAAGTTCTGCAATCTGCATTGGTTCGGAATAGAATTAACCTTACTCTTCATTTTTCTTCTTAAAAAGATTTAAATTCATGAATAGGATCTGATTGCTCAATTTATACCTTTTTAAATCCAAAGAACACTATACATATCCCCTTATTTGTTAATGAAAACTAAGTTGATTAACCTATTATGAAAAATTGGTGTAAATTGGATCACGATATTTGGGGAAATTTATGTCACATTTGGTCGATAGAATAGGTGTGATATACATCATATGTTTGAGATGGGGTGATTTTTATATAGGATTGAGTCTTGAATACAGTCCATCTCTAAAATATATAGTATATATTAGAACGACCATATTGAGCCGACGTAGTATTGCATTTCCTCAATTTATTAGCTATTGATTTTGTATGTAACACTGTGGTGTTAGACGAATATATAAATAGACATGTGTATTTGGTTTTTATTAATTATTTTATTTTTAAATTTTGTAAGCACATGTCAATTATTTATTGGTACAAACACCCAAATAAATCTAGTAGAAAATCTGATTTTAACAATAAAACAAACCACGTGGCCCAATATCTGTTCCATGGTCCATACTCCATAAGGCCCAAAACACGTTCTACTGTTGTTTTACCCTTTACAATTTACTCACTGCCACACACCGCTTGCAGATAGTTTCTACCCATTCAACCAATTTTTTTTTTAAAGAAATGAAAGCTTCAGTATTGTTCAGATCATTAGAACTCCCTTTTTGCTCAAGAACATCCTTTCCCCAAACGTGGTACAATACTTTCTTCTTTTTGTTCAAATTCTGTTTCTCTTTCCTGTTTCCGAATCATATATATGTGAAACTTTCAAATTTGGATTCATGAGCTATGTATTCTCAAAGAATACTTGATTCTAGCCAATTGGTTTAGAAGTAATTTTATGGATATGTTACTCTTTGCATTTTGTTTTCGTAATTTATGAATTGTAATTGAAGTTGAATTTGCTTCCGGACACAGAAATGTGTTGCGCACCATTTGTTTGAAATTGTTACTCAACTAGAATTGGAGAACTATAAATTTCCAAACAGACAGAAATTGTGCACTAGAGAAAGGCTTATAAGTTATTATGATAATGTTAGTGCAAACCATTCCTTGTAAGATAATCATAAGCTAATGAAGTCGCTACTTATAAGAAAAGTGATCTACTTTACATTTCCTGGGTCTCGAGAACTTACGTTAAAGCATCTTATTGAAAAATTGTCTGTAGCATGAAGGTAGATAAATAAGAGAGAGATTGGGATATGTATAGCTTCAGCACTGACCTTCTAATTGTGGACATAGACAATAATATGTATAATTATCATGTACTATATAAATTTTATGGCAGTCATTCTTCATTTCTTTTTTCTTTTGTTAAATTGTCATCTGCAGGGTTAAACTCCCTCTTCCACAGAAGGTTTTCTTCCCTCGTGCGAAGTATGGTAAGATACTAATTCTATGCATTATCCATGTGACTGCAAATGGGGCTATTTCACAAGGAAAACCCAAAAATGCATCAGGGTGTGCCCTATTTTTCATGAATTAACACTGTTGGGTCCCTTTTGATTGGAAGCTGAATCTGGGATAGATGGATCATTTAGCTTAAGGGTGGTTTCTCCAACCTTGCTAGCAGCAGAAAAGGAAGAAGCCAAGGCTGTCTTGATGTTATTCTTGAAAAAACAAGGTTTAAGCAATTCTGCAGCAGCAAGAACTATCAACAAGTCGGATGCTTTTGTTGATCACCTAATTTCCCGTCTTCACTCGGTTCATAAGTCT
Source organism: Verbascum thapsus (assembly GCA_963669365.1). NCBI lineage: Eukaryota > Viridiplantae > Streptophyta > Magnoliopsida > Lamiales > Scrophulariaceae > Verbascum > Verbascum thapsus. The sequence continues at coordinate 6,020,530 of OY770107.1, read as the reverse complement.
CGTTACTTAGTAGGTTTGGCTTCTCATTCTTCAAATCGCATACAAAAACTAATATATTTCCCCTCCAAGTCTTTTGATAAGTTATGTATATTCTTTGTCCTGTCAGGTCGGGAACTCACAACTCTTGAGATTAGGGATGCTCTTATTCCTTATCTTGAGACTGTCCTTGAGGAATATGGCGCCATTTTAGTAGATGTCGTCGAGAACTTTCCAAACCCACCCGTCAAGGAAAAAATAGAAGAAAATGTACAAAAAGAACAATCTGCCCCAGAAAATCCAATTGATGCCACAGTTCCTCCTTCTATTGCTACCCTGGACTTGAAGAAGCTTAAAGCTTTAGCTCGAGTTAGTGACATTAGCCCTACTGGGAAACTTCCATCCCACATTATCTACCTTTTAGAACTGGGGATGGAACTTGAAGCAATTAGGGAAGTTATACGCAAGTTCCCAGCTTTTGCTTATTACAGCTTGGAGGGTAAAATCAAGCCAGTCGTTGAATTTCTTCTCGATCTTGGTGTACCAAAGTCAGATATTCCCACAATACTCAGCAAAAGGCCTCAACTTTGTGGAATTAGTCTAACCGAAAATCTTATTCCCACGATGGCATTTCTTGAGGAATTAGGCGTTGATAAGAAGCAATGGGCCAAAGTCATATACCGTTTTCCTGCTCTTCTGACTTACAGCAGACAGAAACTGAAAGCATCTGTCGAATTTCTCTATGAAATGGGTCTCACAGATGAAAATGTGGGTAAAGTTTTAACTCGTTGCCCACATATAATAAGTTACAGCGTCGAGGAGAAACTACGACCCACTGCTGCATATTTCGCCTCTTTGAATGTCGATGTGGCGTTTCTTTTACATCGAGCACCTCAAACTTTTGGTCTGAGCATAGAGGCTAATTTGAAGCCTTTGACGGAATTTTTTGTCGAAAAGGGATACAGTTTAGGAGATGTTGCAACTATGATATCGAGGTATGGGGCGTTGTATACTTTTAGCTTGAGAGAGAATTTGATGCCAAAATGGGACTTCTTTCTGACTATGATATACCCGAAATCTGAATTGGTAAAATTTCCCCAGTATTTTGGTTACAGTTTAGAAGATAGAATCAAGCCTAGGTATGAGATTATGAGGAAATGTGGAGTGAAGTTGCTACTCAACCAAATGTTGTCTCTCTCAGATAATGACTTTCATAAATTGTTGAAGAAAAGAATGCAGAAAGAAGTTAAAGACTAGTTTTCTTGAGTGTAATTTAACAGATGTTTAATTGCATAGATTGAGATAAAACTTCATGTTTTTGTGCTGGGGTATGGGAAAATATATATCTTGAATGAAGCTTCAATTTAGCTGCACTATATATAAGTTTTTTTGATTTTATTGAAGCTGGGGCATTTGGATGATTCTGTTGTACATAATGTATGGGATAAAAATTAAAAAAGAATTACAGACATCCCCCAGTGTAATGTGTAATTGCCCGACGAACACCTCTTGTATTTGTGAAATTACAAAAAGACCCCATGTAATGTACTTCTTCCAATTACCCACCCATGAATTTTATTGTAGAATTCTAAATATAATGCAAGTAATTTATTTTTATAGATTAATATGATCTATTTTTATTGTTTATTATTTAATCTGTTTTATCATAAAAAAGTGAATGTGTTATTTAGTTGGGTGTGTGTTCGTATACAGAATATTTATACTTTCTTAGCATATTTTAGTTTCACATCAGACACTTAAGCTTATTGCTTGTGGGTCATGTTATGTTGATTGTGGGGGTAGGGGGTGGCATTGGCCGGGTAGAATCCAAACGTGGACCCAAAATTTTGAGCTAGAACCAAACCCGAAGTTTTGGGTCTAAATTGGACCCAGAGTCAGATCCAATAGATCTTGCGATTGAGTCTATTACATACCCAATCGTTTGACTCTGGACAATTCCTTTTTTAATCCAATTTATATTATTCAATGCTTTAAAAATTTAAAATATAATATATAATTGTAGATGACATTCTTAGTCGTAAAATTAGAAATTCGAAAATCAAATAAGTTTATACTGCATTGAAGAAAATATTTTATATATTAATATTCTGTTAATAGTTTATTTGAAAATCATAATTGAATCCAAAATTTGTCAAAAAAATAAACATTAAAAATTTAATTCAAAAAAGTACAATAAAATAATTAGTATAAAAAAAAAATAAGAAATAAATATTATAAAAATTATTAACTTTTACTTTAAAAATGTCATTGAGAATGTGAGTTTAGACTCGGACTCAAATCCAAATAATATGTTTGGGCTCGGGTCTGGACCCAGGTTTGACCCACCCAATAACACCCCTATTCTGGTTATAGCTTCTGGGTCAGACTGACTCAATGCAAACCTATCCACACCGCCTAAAAGTGCTTGCTTTGATATCAATTCAGCTCACAAGGCAAAAAGGTGCAATATTTTAGCTGCCCATCAAATCAATCGTGGTTATGTATACTCGTAAACTTGTGGCTGCTTTAAATATACTGATTACTCAGAATTTGAATGATCCATTCTGAGGCAATCAAATGTAAGACATCAGTAAAGATACAACAGATACACACACTCCGAGTCTAACAATTCTGTTAAGGAAAAATAAAATTTATCAGCAGATGAATTCAATCACTTGAAGATCCATCATCATCATCTTCGTGCTCTCTTATAACCCTTTCCACAAACTTCTTCCTCACACCATCAAGAACAGCTTCTCTTGATTGTTCTCCTCCCCCATGTCCATCATTCAGCACAGGATCCGACTGACACAGAACTAGGGCAACGCCTGAAAAACAAACGTCCTATTTGGTTATATTTCTTCAGAAGCACATAAGCTACAAGTAAAGGAAAATGACTACTCATTGTAAAGAATCCAGTACACATGTCAAAAGCTCGGGCATTATTGGCTTTCCAACAAATGATTCGCATAAGGAATTTGAGGCTTACAAATTAATTTAAACGTGCGCGACTTAAGGGTTTATTGCAAAACTAAGTATCAAGTACCAACAAACTGAATGGATAGAAGAACCTTTTATATAAGTAACTCAGTGAGTAATTACCAAAGAATAGTGTTAATGCAGGTTAGAGAACATGAAGTTTACTTCTTGACGAACATTGCTATTTCTCATTTATATATAATTAATGTTAACTATAAAAGGACTACTCAAAAGTGATAATAAAAAAATCAACTTTAAGAAAAATAACTCAGCATTCTCAAAGAGCATCACGAGGGATGACGTACTTTCAGGAGTGCACCGTCGACCAAAACTATGGGCCCCTATATGAGTTGCCTTAACAGCACTGTTATTGTAAACCAGTATAGTTGGAAGATTATGGTCTGGGTAGTTGGGAATGCATTCCGTGGATATAATTTTTACGAACTTTGTCGCAGGGTATTTTTTAGACAATTCTTCTAGACATTGCAAAAGTAGTCTGCATTCAGGGTACCTGTAAGAAACAGATAAAAGGAATTAACAAAAGATCTTTTGATTTCACTGATAATCAATTATATAATAAGATGATCGACAGTTAGAACTATTTACCCATCTTTATACAATAACACGACAACCCAGACATCTTGAGGGGCCTGTGAAACTTCACGAACAAAATCAGATCCTGAAATTGGAATCACTGAACCAAACCTTGCTATCTTGACTGCTTCTCTCATCTCAGCCAACCTCTTCTTCCTATAACAATCCAAAAGAAAAGAACTATTCATGAATATTGATTATTTCATTTTCAATTGATGCACCATAATTTTTACCCTTTATCTTTCAGATACTTAATAATTTTCAGGGGTTGTATCTTTTGGTTTCATATTCAGATACATTAGTACTAGGACGCTATAAGTTCACCCCTTTTTATTAGATCGACACCCTCCGATCCGGGTTACGTATACGGCTATAACATCGGATATCGGCAGGTACTTTAAACTATGAACACAATCTAACAGAAAGATTACACTTTCACCGGCAATAAATCATCCAACCTGATATCGCAATGCTAATGAAGGAGAGTCTGATGTATTCACATCAAAGATAAGCTGAACAAACTTTGCTAAAATGTCCTATTTTCTTTACTCAATATACTATATAATACCACATTTTCTATTCCAGACAACTTAAATCTAACCAATTCAAAAGTGTACAAGATGCAGCTAAGTTAGCTACTTTTGACTGATTGCAATTTGTAGAGTTCGATTAATTCAAAATCAATTTCTCAAAAAACTTGATCTTCTAAGAGTCAAATATCAGAAACTCAACCTTTCTTTCATGAATTGATAGACGATCGGAAATTTAACATACTGAAAAAGCAAACAGGTACCTGTAATCTTCGAGGAAGCGGTCATCGTCGAGATCATCTTCGAGATCTTCAAGCTCCTCCTCGGTTTTCCCATCGATCCAGGCTTTATCCTTCGGCTTCGAATCCTCGTCCTCGGCTGGCGCGAAAGGTGCCGGCTTGAACGGCGGAGGCTTCTCGGGAAGATTTCCTAGTTTCCTCTGAATGTCATCCCATTGCGTTGAGGCTCCTTCCACATCCTTGTATACGAAATGGTAATCCGCCATTGCTGTGAGTTTTCGCACCTTGAATATCTTTTTCAGAATTTCTTATTCATAGAACATTATTTCTCTAGGCCCAATGCTTTGGGTATTGGCCCAATCCGTTATTAGTAAGTGATTTTTAAATTATTATGTTTAAAAGAATTATTGACTCGAATTTTTCGTATTTCATAATATCCCTTTTAGAATTATAATATATTTTGTCATTTTTTATACATCATTTTTTTCTTATTAAACATAATATACACGTATATATGAAAGTACATATTATTTCTTGTCAACTTTTTTTTTTATGCTGACCATTTGAACGTATTTTTGTTTCGAAATTTGAGTAATACTACTAATACTTGTACAGTTGTACTATAATTAAGTGTTTAATATTCATTTCGTGCTTCACTAACTATGCCTTGTACTACTTTAGAAAGGTCGTTGAATCTTAATCTCCAAGTCCTTAGTCAATCCAAAATTCTAATTTGGATTGAATTCGTCAACAAATCTATAAAATTCGTTTCAATGTATCAAAGTTATAATGAATTTCAAATAACTCGATATTCACTTTGAACTATTTTCTGGATTACTCAATCCAAATACACTCTAAGTCAATTTAGATTGTTGGGCATTCATTATTTCATCAAAATATTCACTCATAAAAACTAAATGGACCCCACCTCACCTCCGAATTCTGTATTTTTTCAGGTCAATTCAATCCAAATTCATATCACATACATTACCTGTACAAATATCTCCAGCTCCATTAGTCTACTGAATAAACCCTAATCAAAATATCTATCCAATTTCTCCTCAACCATAACGATTAATCCATATACATACATGCACTAATCGTTTGGAACTACTACATGGACTTGCTGCAAAATCCACGCTGCATTTCATCTCCGTTTCTCCCTCCGGCACTTGTTCCTCATTCTCGGCTTGCAATTTCAATTTCCCTCTGTAAAAGGCCGAGAAATGTCCGATTATGTAGAAATATGTGCAGCGCGGCTTCGAATTCCGATACAATTGTGATGAAATCGACCAAAAAAGTGGACGAGCACGAGGATTTGAAGTCTTGGATGCATAAGAATGGTCTTCCGCCTTGCAAAGTTGTGCTTAAAGACGGACCGTGTTCTCATGATTCCAACCATCGGCCTATTCACTATGTAGCTGCCAGCGAAGACCTTGTGGTAACTATGAATGTTATAGTTTGCTCAATTCTTGGTGAATCTTCGTTCGATATCGATAGAAAACACTAGGAAAATGCTTACTAGAAATATATAGTTTGCAAGTATAAGAGACGGTAATTCTGAGCTAGTAGCCAAATCAATTTCAAAATTGTTATTTATTTTGTTGAAGATATACTGCGATATATATGTATATATATGTATATCCTTATACTTGCTCTAATTTCTCCTTGAAATTGATGTGTATTCTTTCAGGAAGGTGATGTGGCATTTTCTGTCCCTAATTCGTTGGTAGTGACACTTGAGAGTGTTTTGGGGAATGAGACTATTGGTAATGTGCTGCGCCTTATTATTTGTACCTTTTCTTCATGCAAAGTTGAGACAATAATTTTCATATATTTTTGAACTTGAAATGCAGATATGAGATTTATGTTTCTGCTACTGAACTCGAAATCAGTGCAAAAGGTCTTATCGAATTATTATGCATTCACTGGGCTCCTTATTATTTAGTATGAAAACACTCGCTAGTCCTAGCTGAAGCAGCTCGCTTGATTTTCTCTTTTCACTTTAGTAGATGAACAAATATATATTGTTTCGGAGAGATAAAAGTGTTTGAATCTTTCTTTGAACTACATAATCGGATCTGTATCCGATTCAGTAGAAAAGATCAGTTTCTTGGTTACCGCAGCAAGGAACCGTTTTATGGTTTGTGCTGGTGTGTGGTGCTACACTTTTATATACCAGTGGATTAATGAACACGTTAACAAATCTGAATCTCGATGGATCATCACTCGATATCTTTCAGAGCTTTGGTATAATTGCCACATTTGATGAAATTCATCATTATGTTCTCATCCCTTGTAACTTGCTTTTTTTTTTCCTTCTCAAACTATCCTTTATGCCCTTGCTTTCCTTACTCTGCCATTCAATAGGCATTTGAGACTTTAATTTTGTTTTCTTTCTTGCTGTTTTTCTGGAAGCTTTTGAGTTGTTAGAACAAGTTAATATCTTTCTCATTTGGTTTCAATTTTCTTATATATGAGCTCTACCTATAAGATTGTTGTACATCATGCAGCGGAACTTTTAACCACAAACAAATTATCAGAATTAGCCTGCTTGGCACTATATCTAATGTATGAGAAGAAGCAAGGTAAAAAGTCTTTCTGGTATCCATATATTAGAGAACTCGATCGTCAAAGAGGTAGGGGGCAGTTAGCTGTGGAATCTCCACTTTTATGGTCAGAGGCTGAATTAGATTACCTGACAGGAAGTCCTACAAAGGTATTTCAAAGTCCCTGCTTTCAGTTGAGATTGAATACAATGTCTGTATAATATCAACTATATGTTTTCTGAACCCAAAGTTCTGAATTGACATGTTTGTCATGATTTAGGCTGAAGTTCTGGTGAGGGCTGAAGGAATTAAGAGAGAATACAATGAGCTTGACACTGTTTGGTTCATGGCTGGATCATTATTTAAGGTAGGAGGATAATTTTCCTAATTGGCTTTCGACAAAAAGTTTTATTCTTGTTATTTTCTTAAAATACTTGATACCCTTTTAATCTTGAGAATTTGTTGATGTTTTGCAGCAATATCCATATGATATACCCACGGAGGCTTTCCCTTTTGAGATTTTCAAGCAAGCTTTTGTTGCAGTCCAATCCTGTGTGGTGCATTTGCAGGTTTGCTTCGTTCCGTTAATGGTGGTATTTGCATAATTATTTGTCAAGTTGCGACAGTAAACAAACTTGAGTTGAGTCAGTCCTATATTAGCTAAAGATTTCCACGGAAGTTACATAGTTAATTCTCTACTTCTTTGCAACCAGAAAGTCAGTTTGGCGAGGAGATTTGCATTGGTTCCTCTAGGACCTCCATTACTATCCTATAGAAGCAACTGCAAAGCAATGTTGACTGCTGTTGATGGCGCTGTGCAACTTGTTGTTGATCGTTCATATAAAGCTGGGGAACCTATTGTTGTCTGGTTATAACTCTGTCTTTCTATCACTCTAAATACAAATTACAAAATACAAATGCCATATTTATTTGGAGTCAGGGAATGTGACTTCGAGTTCTTGTTTAAACTTTAACCTTCCCATATTTCCCAAAATGCTCGTTTATAACTTGGAATTTCTTTTCTTTCAAGGTGTGGGCCACAGCCTAATTCAAAATTACTCATAAACTATGGTATTGTGGATGATGATAATTCTTATGATCGCATAATAGTGCAGGTAAATTTCCGTGTCTATTATATCTCTAACTGCGGTCTTCTTGATTATCTGCAATCACCTTTCTTTTGTCCTTTAGGCTTCTTTGAATACTGAGGATCCTCAGTATCAGGAGAAAAGATTGGTTGCTCAAAGGAATGGAAAGCTATCAGTCCAAGTTTTTCAGGTATAATCTTTTAACGTAATTTTTATCTTTGAGCAGTTTTTGCAAGTTAAATAATAGCCATTGAACAGGTTTCTGTGGGGAAGGAAAGAGAGGCTGTAATGGACATGCTTCCTTATTTGCGATTGGGATATGTTACCGATCCTTCAGATTTGCAATCTGTTCTATCTTCTCAAGGTCCAATTTGTCCGGTAAGCTCATTGTGGTATACTTCATCAGCGCAAGTGTTTATCTTGTTCGTTAAGTAGCACCAAAATGTAATGATGCTGTTGTACACAGAAGAGGATACAAATGTATCCAGCGAGCCTAATCTACTTTATTTCCTTACATGTTAAAATTATATATAACCCGTCAAGCTCCACCGAGTCGTGTGAAAATAAAAGCGCTGGTTTATTATTCTGATTGAAGTTGCATCGGAAATAAATTTATGTTTCACTTGGGAACTTTTTTTATAAACATAGGTGAGTCCCTGTACAGAACGTGCTGTTCTAGACCAACTCGCCGAGTACTTTATACAAAGACTGGCTGGTTATCCCACTACTCTTGGTGAAGATGAGACTTTGGTAACTTCCGTGAACTTATCAATTTTTACCTTTGCCTTTTTGTTTGTGGTCCACTTGACGGCTTTTACTTCATGTAGCTTGAAGATAGTAACTTGAATCCAAAACGCCGAGTAGCAACACAACTTGTCAGGTTGGAGAAGAAAATGCTAAAAGCATGTTTGCAGGCAACTGTAGACCTGATAAACCAGTTACCCGATCACTCTTTATCCCCTTGCCCTGCTCCTTATGCCCCAAGTTTGAAATGGTATTTCTGACTTTAACTCTCTATACAATATATCAATCCCTTTTTCCATCTTCCTAAATTGCCTTTAGTGTTTATCATCATCGTTTTAAGCGAAACAATCATTTTGCAGAGTCTTGAATCTCTACCATGATCGTCTTATTGCTGCCTCATGAATTTGTGATATCGGTGTACAGGAATGAGGTTGGTAAACTTAAATTAGTTATTGTTGATTTTTGTTGCATTTGTGCAAGTACATACTTAGGTATTGAAAATTGCATAGATCTGAGATGAGAATTACTAATGCACCACAACTTCTGATATACAATTATACATATCAAAACACCATTTTTAGTCCCACTATCCTTCTAAAGGACGACATTGCTCTCCCAATTTATGAAAATTGTGTCGCATCAAAATCTGCTTCTCGAAAAATAGCATATTGAGGTTCTTCATTCATCTAATTGTGCAATAATTTGCATGTGAAGTCATGATATTTTACTATGAACCTCCTTCACATTGGTTGCAGCTTAATACATGGAAATAGCACTTCTCTAAAGTTGATCTAGCAATGTTATATACACTAAATTAGCTGACCTTGCATCCTTTGGTCTATAATGGTGCTCTTTGCTTCTAAATTCATAGTAAGATCTATAAATAGTTACCACTAATTAGAGGACTCAATTGAATGATAAATAAGTTACGACTAGGCCATCGTTGTTTCTGGTTTCTCATATATATTCTAATCTGTTTATTCACATATTAAAGCCAAGTGTAAGCTTCCAATGCTTAACCTATTATTCATCCACGTTTTCAGGTGGATGTCGTGTTTTGGATACAAATATCGTAAGCCCCTGAAGCAAGCACTTGTTAAGTACAAGGAAATTTAGCGTAGCATTTTGTATGTACCTTTGTTCATACCAGCCCATCCTAGATCAAGTTTCCTTTCCAGTTCTTCACATTTTGTATTCAAATTGTGCAAATCATTTTGTTATGCGAATGGAATCCTATATTGTTTCTCATCTATAGCCAACAATACGGTTTTCAATCAAATATGTTGTCTTGTTCGTTATAAATGAAATTATATCTTGTACTTAAGACTGTAATACAGAAGCTAAGTGCTGTGACCTGAGATTCAAACCAGAAAAGTTAATATTACCAATAAGCTGTTGAAAGATAAATTACATGATTAATTCTGTGTAATTCATACGAACAAACAAGCTAATCTCTAACCAAGAAAATGAAAAATTAAAATACACGAGCTATCTATCTATAACCTAAAAATAATCAATAGCAGCCAAGAAAATTAACATCTATTTTTCAATCACATTTAACTGAATATAAACAAAATTAGGAATCCTATGAAAGATTTAAGGTAAAAGAGGTTAAAATGGACCAACCACATCACAAGCTCAATTTGGTTCTCCACATTTCCCCAAGTACTTTCCTAGGTTGTGGGTCATCAGGTCCTCTATCTCTCTGTCCAGAAGTGAAGTAAAGCCAGCCATTCCAAAAACCAGCCATTGTGGTTTTCACGCGATAAGGAAGCTTCCCAATAACCGACCATTTCTATAATATCGACACAAAAACACAAAACAAAAAATCAGATAATTCTTGTCTTTATATAATCATTTACATACTGATTGTAGAACATAAATATGAGGATGCATACCAATGTGTCCAAATGAAATTGCAGGACCTCTCCAACTAAGATCATCCTCTTATTCACAGGGTGCTTCTCAGTGGTGCCTCCCATAATAATAACGGAGTTATTCAAAATAATCCAAGAAGATTCTATATGGGAGTTGGGTTTGGGCATGGGTGGTAAAGTTTTCCACTTCATTTCGCTATCAAGCATATAAACATCTGCGTAAACCACCTGAAGCAACCAACAATCAACAAAACAATCTTGAACGAGATCGAGATCGAGAGTTAATTCACGTACCTCAAGCCTCCGTGAGCATTTGAAGATAGGTGACCCCGGTTTTGCCATAAAATCACCCTCTTGACCACCAATAACGAAAAGCCTATCATCAACCGCAACACAAGCCCTATTGGAAGATAGAATGTTTGTTAATTATACATGTTTTATTGCAAAATTATGTTTTAATGAGACTAAGTAGAATTTTGCACACAAGATCCAAATAAATGGAACCTGTGAGGTCCACCACGGGGTATTGGAATCTCCGTCTGCCATTCCTTCTCAAGTGCCTTGCCATTCTTCACAGCAATACTCCAATGGTCCACTCCAGGTGTATGTCGATTCTCTTTGCTGCCACCCATCACATGGAGTCTACCCTTCCAAAGCTGAGTTGCAGGAGCATACCTGATATTCTTTCTTAGCTTCATTCTAACAAAATCAACTCTTGCTCTTATAATCACCAAAGAACAACATTTTGAAGATAATAAAAGGGTGTGTTTGGATTGAAGGAATTCAAAGCCATCGATTCCAAATTTATCAAATTCACGTTGTTTGTTTGAATGATTCAAATGTTTTGGAATTCCTCAAATCAAAAACCATCAGTTGAAACATAGCCCGAGTGATTTACAATGTAAGAAGGGTAAATACCTAGGGGCTGGTAATGGTGGAAAGTTTTCCCACTTTCTTGTTTTGGTGTCTAGCACAAATGCACGAGCCGTAGGAGCTCCGCATTGAGGACCAGGCTGTCCAGAAATTACATATACATATCTTCCATCACAAGCCATTCCCAAATGTGAATTTGCCATTTCTTTAGGCGTCTCAAATCTTTCTATCCAAGTATTATCCGTAAAATTGTAGACATCAACATGGGAATGCACCTATCAAATGCATACGCATTTAAAACAATAAGAAAATTTGATTCTAAATTGCTCATTCAGAATTGCATATAATGGAACAGGCTGATCAAAATTCTTACATAGTTGAGCGTTCCATATCCGCAAAAGACGTATAGCAGATTATTGATTTGAATAGCGGAACCATCCAAACGGGGCACAGGTGCTGATTGCATTTGCTCCCATTCTATTGCTGGAGCGGGTAAATCAGCAAATGTAGCTGATAGTGCCCGTTCAGGTACACGATTCTCGTGTACTTTATCATCTGCTTTCTGTGCTTATCAAAATCATCAGATATATAATTGTGTTTCTTCTTACAAATATAAAAACCACATCAATGGGGAGGAATATAATGAAGGAAGAAGGAGAAACATTAGTCCATTAGGATAGGGCTTAGTCACATTGTCTACAAACTTATAATCCTTTTTGTTGCAATCCTGGTAATTGGATGGAATTTCTCTAGCGTGATGGATGCACCATTAACTTTATTAGTGATCACTTGACCAAACTAAGGCCCAAGATTCGTTTTTAGACCAAAATTGAGACAAAATGCATCATTGAAACTAATTTTACAAGTTTGTAAACAATTTTAGGAAAAATAAGATCAATGCACAAGAAAAGATAATCATAATCCCTGGTCTATCCATTGATTTATTTTACATTTTCCTTATGTTTTCGAAAACAAAAAAAAGGGGGGTAAGAACTAAGAATACAAGAACCGACCTTTTCTATTTCAATGTTGGTTGTGGGTTTTGGCACCTCAAAAATGCTGTATTTCTGTCGAGCCCAGTTCGAGGCAATTGATAAATATGGTGAGGAAGAAGAAGATGCCCAGAGAAAATCCAAGGTTAAAGCCACCGCAAGAAGAGATACAAGTGAAAATATGACGGTGGCTTTTGTGGAACTGTGTTTTCCTGCAGATCTTACCATTTTGTATTTGTTGCAATCTAGAATACCATTGAAGCCCCATTTATTTGATCACAAAAGAAATTTATAAGGGAAGATTTCGGGGGAGAAAATAGAGTAAAATATAGAATCACAGATTTCTTTTCAGAAAGCATGGGCGCCAATGGTTTCGGTTGGTTTGTATTTCTGTATATTTTCATTTATTTTCTCAGAGTACCAAAACTAAAATTGAAAAAAAGGACAAAATGCACTTCACCCTCAAAACTAAAAAAATTTGTATTTTGCACTTTTCCCCCTAAAAACATAAAAAAAGACATTGCCCCCTAAAAAATTGATATATGCATCACTTTGCCTCAATTATTATTTTTCGGCCAAATTGTGATCGGAAATCATTTAAATGATTTTTCCGTCAAGAGCATTACCATCTTTATTATTTTTTTGTGATTCTCTCACATGCATGAATTTGAGCCAAAATCATAGTACTTCTCTAACATATCATCTTAGAGCTGCAAAATTTTCACCATGATATCATCTTGCATATAAAGAATGGTAGAAAAAGCTTATCAGAATAGGAACTCACTGTACACAACAAACTTGTAATTCTGAAAATAAAAAAACACAAAAATTGTGACAAAGAAATTTATATTAATCAAAATAAAAATATAGGGTACAAATCTTTATATTTAATCCTCTGATTCTTCCTTCAAAATATATATTTGGATATTGTAGTTGACTTTGCTTCTTTGATCTTCTCCAACGTTGACTTTAATGTATATAACGTTAATGCGAGGGCTTGACAGCTTAATCTCTGATCAAACGTGCAATTTGTTGTATGGAATTTGAAATCTTCAAGGTTGATTTGTAGCTTTGATCTTCCTTGAACTTGATTTGAATTTCTATAACGTTAATTCGTAGGTTTAGCACCATAATTACGAATCAAACGCTATAATTTGATGAACTTCTTCAAGAACGCCTTGAATCTTCTTGTATTTGAAGAACGTCTTGAATCTTCTTTGTATTCGAAGAACTTTTGTAGAGAAAATTCTTCTTTGTATTCGAAGAACTTTCGTAGAGAAAATTCTTCTTTGTATTCGAAGAACTTCTCTATCTTTGATTGTACTTTTGTGTGTAAATTATGAGCTACACAGGACCCTATTTATAGGTGTAGGATGGAAGAGTTATGGATAATTTGGAATCCATTGATAATTATCCATTTGATTTAATAAATAATTATCATAATTATGGAGCCATTTGATTGGCTGATAGAAGATCTAGATAGATCTTTTAGAAATTATCCATAAGTTAACTTAAGTTGATAATTATCCATAAATTAACTTAAGTAGATAATTATCCATAAATCATCTTGAGTTGATAATTATCCATAAAGTAACTTAAGTAGATAAATATCATTTGACACGTGTCGTCACTTGATTCGTCGATAAAATGAATATTAAAATATCAATTAAATCAATTATTTTATTTTGGAATTAAATTTGAGAAATCCCCAAATATATATTAAAATATTTAAATTAATATTTAATATCACATTTTCCACTTGTCATCATTTGATTGGATGTAAAATTTCAATGTTTACACTCACATCAAATGCATGATGAGATCATGGTGAGTATTTTGCAACCCTAAGATGATATATTAGAGAAGCACAACGATTTTGGGCCCAAATCCGGATATGTGATAGAATCACGCATAAATGGTAAAGACGATAATGTTCTTGACGAAAAAATCATTTCAATGATTTCCGATTAAATTTAGCCGAAAAATAGTAATTGGGGCAAAGTAATGCATATATCAAATTTTTAGGAGGCAACGTCTCTTTTTTGTGTTTTTAGGGGGGTAAATTTTTTGAGGGGGTGAAGTGCACTTTGCCCTTGAAAAAATTCTTGTATAAACATGACGTGTGACCATATGTACATATAGTAAACTTTGGGTCAAACATAATTTTGTCCAACTCAGATATTGTGGATGTGTTTGTTTAGGTTTTTGAGTTTTGATTTTAAAAATATTTCAGAAAAATGCATCTAAAGTTGAGTGAGAGTAATGTATGTTTTTTTTTTTTTTTAAAATTAGTTGAAAGTTATAAAATATGTCGAATTAATATCGATAAGTTGATGGACGATGTATTGTATGTTAGCTATATGTAAAAATGATTATATAAATAAAAAATAAAAAAATTATAAAAAAATTGTAAAATATATAAGAAAAACAATGATTACAATAAATTATTTTAATTGGTGAATGTGTAAATGATATATATGATTATTAGATAGTTATATAGGGGATTAAAAAATAGAGATGAAAAAATATGAATTTAAATGAGAATAATTTGTATTACTTTTATTTAAAATTTTATGATCTATAATTTTAAAAATTAATTTTTAAAACATAAACAAACAAGGCATGTGCACATGGCAATACTTCGATTTAAAAGCATGTTATATTATTTTATGGTGTGTTTATTTATTTTTTGGAACAATTTATTTTACAATTTTTCGTACAAAATACTTGTATAGGTTACAAATAAGTGGAGTTGGGCCGCATAAGTGGTTGTTGAAATTTATTTAAATTACTAGAAAATACCACGTGCGTCGCACGTGGTAGCACGTTATTTTTTAAAAATGAATTAAATTAAAATAAATTATTATTATTATGAAATAATTTCATAATTTTTTAATTTATTACTAAATTGGAATTTATATTTTCATCTCAATTTTTTTAACACCTTCGTATTTTTTTAAAATTTATCTTAACGCCATTTTTTCTTCCTTGTATTCCACACATGTATATTTCCTTTTTTTCATTCTACATTACTCTTCACCTAATATCTGAAAAACTTTATATGCTTGTTTATATTTGCAAATTGTTTATAGCAACTTTTGAGAATTTCAATACCACTTTAAACAAAAATAATTCAGTCACTTTTTCATATGTAGATACTCATTAACCAACACTTTCATTACTTCACAATAGTTCACATTATTTCTCATTATTTCACACTATCTCACGTCGAAAATTTCATATTTGAACTATTTTTTTTTCTCTTCTTACTTTATTCTTTTCTAATCACTTAATCATGACAAAAATAACAAAGCAATCACTTACGCGTCATTCATTAATATACTGACACTTGATTTGACAAATTTCAGTTATTTTGTAAAAGTATAAACAGATCCAAAATCAATCATTTTACGTGAATATATAAGTACACACTTTTCAAAGAATTCAGAAAAAATTAATTTCAAATATAAAACACTTTTAATAGATTAAGATATCTATCTACATATTTTGTTATATTTCTTCATTCATAAAAAAGTTTTCTAAACATATTGTTTATATAATTTTGAATAACTTAGAAATCTAAATAATAAAATTTCCTTTACTAAATGATTTCCTATTATTAAGAGTATTTTTTCTTAACTGACCGTTATTATATTTGTTTTATCTATTTTTGAATAACTAATTGTGTTTACTTGAATGTAAAATAAAGTTTTGACAAAAAAATATTAGTATTTGACTTTAATATCCATGTTTCTGTATAAGATACTAATATATGTATCACTAGTCGTAATTCTTCCTCGTTATAGAAATCTAAATTTTTTTCTAACGATGGTTAATATACAATATTATTTTTTAATATAAATATCGACACCATCATCATCAGGCATCATTTAAAAGCATCATCCTTCTCGATGACACTCTTTTACACAATCTCTCTGCTTTATCACCTACTCATGTTGCCTCCTCAATCTTCATTCCACAAACAGTACCCCTTGGCCTCTCTCCACTACCGTTAGCCCGAAATCCAATGTCGTGTCTCTCTCACACAAACTCCAAAACTAAACTTCATGCAAACCCTAATTCCCTCATCCCAGAATTGTCAACATATATTACACATTTGTCATCCTGATTCCAATCTTAACCCTATGTTGCCAACCCTCCCCACCAAATCGGTGCCTCCAACTGAAACTCTAACACAACTCTTGTTGTCACGCCCAACATCCGAACATCGACTTCCTCATCTCTTCCTCATATCTATCTTGACAATGATGCACACCCAAAACCCTATTAGGTCATTTCTTCATCGTCATCTCACTCTCACCTAACCCAACTCTTGTTGTCACGCCACTTCTCCAAATCCTATCTTTTGCCCATCTCTCCTCTCCCTTCTCCCTCTTTTCACGAAAAATCCTAATTTGCATGCTATATATTTTCCACACCTTCCCACTCCATCTTTCACACCAGAAAATCCTTCGTCTGCCGCCTCGTTCTCATCATAATTTCTCCTTAATGTTCACCAAAACAAACTCAACTTAGACAACTATCTCTTGTGGAAATATCATTTAGACCTAATTTTTCATAATCATAATTTACTTGGCTGGGTGGATGGCTCAATTCCATTTTTCTCATCTCGCATTCTTAACTTTATGGAGAATCTTTTCCTAGTCTGGCATATAATACATGGCTATGCATGAATCGATTTTACTTTCACCAATCGGTTGTATTCACACTCGCGGTATTATGTGACAGTTTCTTATCTTGGTGTACTAAAAAACAACATGCCACTTTCTCTCATTCTAGCAGTGAATCCAGTGTTGCTAAATTGCATATAATGTTCCGATCCAAATGCTAGTGAAATTATTGATATATGAACTTGATCACTACAAATCAAGAGTCCACATAGTTTGTTACTATGAGTTGAATATATAAACTTTTAAATATGAGTTCAAAAAAATTAAAATGTTTTCATCATTTTAGCCATAGAAGATTTATTCGACTAATTATACAAAATCTTATTAATACAATAAAAGTCCTACTACTAAATAATTTTCTACCATATCTATATATAACATAATATATAAATATGTTCACAATAATATTATGTTAAAGAATATAATTAAACTCTAGATAACTAAATATTTTTTTATAGGTATGGTATTGTGAAGAGTTAGGAATATAGTTTATTCTATTATTAAATAGTATCTTACTATTTAATATGTCTCTTTTCTTTTATAGATCATTTTTGCTACGTAAATGATTTCCCGTTACTATTAGAATTGTTTTATATAATAAGTTCAATTATTATAATAATGGTACCCATATATCTCTTTTCTTGTAGAGATCGTTTTTACTACATAAATGATTTCTTATTACTATTAGAATTCTTTTACATAACAAATTCAATTATTATAATAATGGTGGGTATGAAAGTCTTTTCACATAAGAAGAAATAATTTTGTTATTCACACATTATGTAGAAAAAAGATTATAATTATAATAATTTAATTATTATATTATTATCATTTATATTATTTAGGTTTTGTTTCTTAGTATACTTATAATATTATATTATTTAGGTTTTGTGTGTTTATTAGATTTTTTAGTATGAATTGGACTTATGGAAAAAAATGAAATTAATATTTTTGCCAACTTTAATTTACTAAATATTCTTTAAATTTGAGCTAATATCTTTTTCAAATACCCTTTGAATGATGGTCTACATATGAAATTATTAATTTTATGATTTTATTCTAGGAATATCATGTAGGAATATTATTATATATATTACTTATTATATTTAGGTTTTGTGATTAGTACATTTATAATATTATATATATATTATTTAGATTTTATTTATTAGTTTTCTGATTTTATTAGGTATTTAAGGTAAAGTTGGACTCTAGTTTTTAATAAATTAAATAGTGTTATAATACTAAAAGGTTTCTAGTTCCAATTACTAAAAGAATTCTAGCTAAATTTGAATAAGGGTACGTGAGTCTTTTCACATAGGACTAAACAATTTTACTATTCAAACATTTATATAAGGGATAGATTAATTTACTAAATATTCTTTAAATTTGAGCTAATATCTTTTTCAAATACCCTTTGAATGATGGTCTACATATGAAATTATTAATTTTCTGATTTTATTCTAGGAATATCATGTAGGAATATTATTATATATATTACTTATTATATTTAGGTTTTGTGATTAGTACATTTATAATATTATATATATTATTTAGATTTTATTTATTAATTTTCTGATTTTATTAGGTATTTAAGGTAAAGTTGGACTCTAGTTTTTAATAAATTAAATAGTGTTATAATACTAAAAGGTTTCTAGTTCCAATTACTAAAAGAATTCTAGCTAAATTTGAATAAGGGTACGTGAGTCTTTTCACATAAGACTAAACAATTTTATTATTCACACATTTATATAAGGGATAGATTATTGAAATACAGAATTTAAATTTTGATTGACCGAATTATTAACTGATTCAAGCTCGAGTAGCCTGATTTCTAACACATTACATTATCATCACTTCTTTCACTAGTCATCTATGATGCACGGACACGAGACACGGGACACGGCGCACGACACGACACGGACACGGGACACGATATTTTCAAAAAACCTAGGACACGACACGACACTTGTATATATATATATTTAAATATATATATATATATATATATATATATATATAATTTACTTGCTTCTTTGTAAAACTTGATATGTCTAAAAGTAAACTACTAATCATTACTCAATAAGTCTAACAATGCAAAATAAAAATAAACACGTCTTCAACCCAAAAATAACCATGTCTTCAATCAAAAAATAACCACATCTTCATTGTTCAAATCATAATGCAAATAAGTGAAAATAACAAACATTAATTGTCATATGCAAATAATGAAAAACGTAACAATCGAATCTAAGCTTCCATGTTTGGTACAATATCATAATTATGAGGTTCTTCACCAAGTTTATCAACAACAAATCATGTTCCAATTCTGGTTCATCAAGAGTAAGATTGGCAATCTCTAAAATTCTAACGTCATCACTTGACTCAAAGCATCCCCACCCACATCCCATATTTTGGTCTCGCCTTTCAAATATTGTGGAGTCTTTCTTGATAAAAGACGAATATTGCTATGTACGAAAACTAAATCTTGAGCACGTTGTGTGGAGTAATTTTATTCCTTTTTGTAGAATGTATAAAGGAGTAAGTACTACGATTTCTTTTGAAGCATGATGAAGAAGACACATGAGCAAGTAACCTTACGGCAATCTTTTGAAAGTTAGGGGTTGCGAATCCATAAATTGTACTTTTTTAAATTGCATTTAACCCCATACAATATAATTTCTTCAAAAATTAAATTGGGCACAAGTGTCCCAATCCGTGTCGGACACTCCACATGGCCGTGTCGGACACTCCACATTGCCGTGTCCGACACCGTGTCCAATTTTTTTTATTTTTGGACACTCCTTGGCCGTGTCGGACACGTGTCGGAGCGTGTCGGAGCCGTGTCCGTGTCCGACACGTGTCCGACACCATACGCCTTGAATTTTAGAGGTGTCCGTGCATTAGAGCTAGTCATGGAGCTTCCAATTAGGTGTATAGTACAACATTTTGATGAAAATATGGGCTTATGATTTGCAACCTATATAGAGAAATACTTTGGTGGGCTCTTGGTTTGTCATTTTACCTGTGTAATGTATATTCATTGTATTGGGCCAAACCCACTCATGAAAGCCCAGTGCTTAGCTAGCCCAATGCTGGAACCCAAACAATCCATTTGCATCATTTTAACAAAATGAGAAAAAAAACTCTACATTTATTCAAGTCCGGAATCATCTGTAAATCGGAAACACTGGTCTCCTTCTTCCTATATCGGATCTGCATAAGCCGATCGATTATCCGTTTATTTTCAGGTGATTTTTTTTCTATCGTTTCAGTTTGTGTTTCGTTTGATTGTATACGTACATATCCTGTTGGTATCCATTTATACTTGTCGTTCTTTTGGAAGTTGCTGTTTGAAATTTTGTTTGTAGTTATGCTTTTATAAATGCTTTAAAAGTCTTTTCGATATGCTATTAGCTAACACGACAAATAGATCTAGTGGAATGTTGTGGTGTCAGCTCATATGGTGGGCGATGTTATCAGTTGCCCTGCTCTTGACAATGAAATTGTTGCGAAAAATGTAACAATTTGTTATGGAAATTGGTATAGTCGAGGCACGCCTTACTCGATTTCCTTAGTACAATCACGTCCTGCCCATGTTGGGTTCCATGATATGGCATTTGTGTCCCAAAATATAAGTTTTAGAAATAAGATTACTCCAAATTTCCACCACAAATTTCTTAGTCTAGAGAGAACTCTCATTATCGTGCACTCAATGTAGTAATTAAAAGAAGAAGAGAAAGAAGAAAATGCTGGAAATAATACTTCAGTGTTTTGAATCTGAAAATATGGGGACCTATTTACAGATTTTCAAAGTTGGGGCTGAAAATGTGTAACTTTCATAATCTGCAAAGCAGCCATTGAAAAGTGAAAAGGCGCCTCTTCACCCCCAACGGACGTTCCGTCCAGTGTTTTAGCATAGGTTTTTCGGTAGAATAATGGCTAGTTTTTGTTTTCTATGTCAATCGAGGTCTGTCCAAAGTGAAAGTCGAACAAGTACACCCTCGAGTCTCGATCACCTTCAGTGGAAATTTAGTCTTCTCTTTCTATTTCCAAGCTTGAAAAAGGTAAGAGAAAACTGCAAATTTAGTCCCTGTAACCATAGGGTTTTGGCAAAAGTCTAATTGTAATGACATTGGAAAATTGGTCCGGTATTAAAACAAGTGGCAATTTGAGGACATATTTGGCTGGGCTTTCTCAATTTGTCCTACATTACTGATGTGACACACACTTTGTCAGCAATTTTAATGTCACATGTTTATACCACGCCAAATTGAGAAACCCGACCAAAATTATCCTCAAATTGCCACTCTTTTAAAAAATAATAATTATGGGACCAATTTTGCCAATGTCATTACAACTGGACCAATTTAGCCAACACCTATAGTTACAGGACTAAATTTGCAATTTTCTCAAAAAGGTAAAGTGTTGTGCTTGGAATACCTTCTTTGGTATTAAAGTTTAGTAAAATCTTTGAAGTGACTTGTATTACTTCTAAAACATTGAAGAATTCATCGTTTACTTAGATTGATGATTTCCCCTCTGACCAAGCATTTCATGTTTGGCTTGAAAATCTTTTCGCCTTGAGCATTTTTAACCCATATCTGGTACCAAAAATTGCTGACAATTGAGAGCTATACAAATTACTTGACGTGCTTGGTGCGTAACTCCCTAGAAAAAGAAAGTATCTTTTATCTCTGTTTCTTTTGCTAAATAGCATGGAAATCCGTTCAAAAACATGAAATTCGTCTAATTCTTTCCCAATTTGATCGATAAGGGAAATGAATTATATGCTTATGTAATTCCCTTCTATTTGCGTTTACGGGCTAAATGCTGCTCGTGGTAATTCATTGGTAGATTTTCCGTCTTTTGCATTATGGTCATTGAATGCTGCTGTTGTTGATGACATCATGTAGATACTCTCTGTTGATTTTTGCTTATCATCATATATTCAGTATCTTCCATTTTCCTGTTTTCTGTATAAGCAGGGTACTCCTTTAAAATGTTTGGAGGTAGAGCGATTCATCGGTTGCTGAGAGAGAGACTTCAGTCAAAAACCACTGTAATCTATTTTGGATTTTCTTCTTTGTTGAAGTTCTGTTATTTTCTTCGCTTGAATCAGCATTGCTTGTATTTATGCTTTGGGACATCCATTTTCTGTCTTAACTAGAAAGTTAGAAAATACGCAAATTTTACGATTTCAAATTTCTTGGCTGGGTTGCCAACTTTTTTCATGCATTATTTTATTCTCCACTATCATGATAACAATCTTGCTTTTGCGATGAGTGAATTAGACATCAATCCACATTGTTTCTATTACGCACTAAAATTACGGGTCACCATGGTCAGTTTGCGGAAGTGTCAAATGACGAATCATTATTTATTGTTATTTTTTGTTAAGAAAGAAATGAACAAACTTCAATTTTTTTCATCCTTCAGTGTTCTCCAGTTTTGTCATCTCTTATCTCGAAGAAAGAGCATGAAGGAGTTGGATCTGCCACCACTAAGTCCTTGAGGGCATTGGCCCTCTTTGGTGCAGGAGTATCAGGGCTTTTAAGTTTTGCAACAATCTCATCTTGTGATGAGGCTGAACATGGTTTGGATGCCCCCGACTATCCTTGGCCTCACAAGGGTATTCTAAGTTCATATGACCATGCTTCGTGAGTTCTTAATTTACTTACCTCTAACTTCGGCATATGTTCTTTATTCATAGGAAAATTATATTCAGAACTATGTTCAGCACTGTTTATCTAAGATTTTTTTACTTAGTTGTGACTTGATCTGGAGCTAGATGCCATTGATCCATTTCCATGTACACATTCGATTTGTTTCACATGTTGATTTCTTATACTAAGCTCATGTTCGTGTATGATTTGCTAAGTTGCAACTTGGTCTGTAGCTCGATGGCCTAGATCCATTCCCATGTACTCATGGCCTATCTGTTTCACATGTTGATTTCTTTTAACTAATCTCCATTGTATTAGGGTTAAATATCCTCATGATGATACCCAACCTCGTATATTTTGTACAGTGATCTCCTGTTCCAGATAAGGGGTATACCCTGACATTGGAATTTTACCTTGTAAGAAATTTCAAAATCACATCGTACCTCCATGAGAATTCACTTATGCACCAGTTTATTTTTGGTGTGCAGATAAGCCTTAATTATTTCCTAAAATTGCAAAAAATGAAGATATGAATGGATTCTGATGCTTTCACTTTCCATGATTTTGTCTCCTTGTTAAGGCTTTGAAATGCTGGTACTTAAATTTACTGTCTTAGTAAGAAGTCATTGACATTGCCTCAACTGACTTGTCAATCAGTTTCAACCTTTATATCTTACTGCAACTATTCACCAAGTAAAACATATGCCCATTGTGCCTTATGTAGGGATGAAGAAACTTGGTAAGGTCTTGCTGCTTTTTATTGAGACCATTTCTTTTTAACATAACAAAAACTTTGTGTGTGACATTAACCGCCAATAGAATAGGTTATCATTAAGAATATTATCAGTTCTTTATTTCCCTTACTCCAAGATCAACGTGCAATTAGTTGTTTCTAGGAAACTTGTTCTTCTTTGCCCTTCAATTCTTTTCCGTTTTTTAGTTGAGGTATTATGAAAATAGGGCACGATCTCTTCTTTTGCATACCCTGAGATTCGTGGATGGTGGAACTCCTTGATGATCTTTGCATTAACATATTTTGGTCAATTTTCTAACAGGATTCGCCGCGGTCACCAGGTTTATCAGCAAGTATGTGCATCCTGCCATTCCATGTCCTTAATTTCATATCGTGACTTGGTGGGTGTGGCGTATACAGAGGAGGAAACTAAGGCAATGGCAGCTGAGATTGAGGTAACTGATGGGCCTAATGATGAAGGAGAGATGTTTACTCGTCCTGGAAAACTGAGTGATCGTTTTCCTCAACCATATTCTAATGAACAAGCAGCTCGGTTTGCAAATGGAGGGGCCTATCCTCCGGATTTAAGTCTCATCACCAAAGTATTTCTTTCTTTTCCCCATCAAACTTTATTTTTTGGAAGTCCTTTCCATATGTCTAAGCTAATTTATCACTTTTGTGCCTTCTTAGGCTCGTCATAATGGTCAAAATTACGTTTTTGCACTTCTAACTGGATACCGTGATCCTCCTGCTGGTATTTCAGTAAGTTCTTTCAACTTTTCTTTCATTTATTCTACTTGACAATCAACTGGCCTGTTGTTTAGACTTCTAGTATGTATCCAGGTAGAACTTAGCCTGATCTCACGAGTTACGTTTATTTACTGATACAGCAACGTAAGACATATATGCTAATTTGTATTAGTAAACATCCATTTTAAATTGTTCGATGCCGATTGCATGTTCCATTATTTGATAGCGACGTGCATTTTTGATGACACATCCAGAAGAAAATAATACAGCTATTGCATTGTTGAAAATTGAGGGCTAAGTTTCATATATAATTTTCACAACTTCTATCAAATAAAAGCTATGTGATATGTACTTGGATTTCCCCGCCTTGATCCTGAGCCAAGTGCATTTAGCGATCAATCTATTGTTCAGATTACTAATAAATTCCTTGTAATAGTGTTTGCCCTTCTTTTTTAGGGTGAAATATGGTATATTTTGTGGATGTGTTAACTAGGCAATATACTTTCCTCTTTTAGATTCGTGAAGGATTGCATTATAATCCTTACTTCCCCGGGGGAGCTATTGCTATGCCTAAAATGCTGAACGATGGTGCTGTTGAGTATGAAGATGGTACCCCTGCAACCGAAGCTCAGGTAATTTCCCTCGTCATTCTTGTTAAATTTCAGTATACCTTAACACACGCACACACATCTTAGTAGTTTATTATCCAATGTCTTATAATTGTACTCATCTTCTTTATTTTTTGCTTGTCCTTCTAAGATGGGAAAAGATATAGTCTCATTTTTATCATGGGCCGCAGAGCCTGAAATGGAAGAGAGAAAACTGGTAAGCGATCTATCGCTCATATATAGTAAAGATTACAATAAATACAATTTTTTTGCTTAGCGTTTTGACATTTTAACGTTATATATTACTACTACCACAGATGGGATTCAAGTGGATATTTGTTCTATCACTGGCACTTCTTCAAGCTGGTTATTACAGGCGACTCAGGTGGTCAGTTCTCAAGTCCCGAAAGCTTGTGCTTGATGTTGTCAACTAGATTCCTCGACACAGGATCTGAAATTGGCAATAATTACGTTGTCTTGTGTACTAATTTTATCTGCTGGTGAAACCAGCTGACATTGTTTTTTTGGTACTGCACTTTTAAATTTTTTCCAGTTTGATGGAGAATAAGAGCAACACTACATTTCTTCTCTTTTGGAGCTCTATGTGAAAAATGAGCTGTTTTCTGGTGTCGACTTGACGAGTAAATGCCACTACTTGTAATGTGACTCTCAGTTTTTTGTTTGTTATTCCTTTAACTGGGTTATACTGCATAAACTTTGAATACAGTAGATCTGTTGTTTATCTGTTTGAATAAATTGAACTCTTTCTAGAGGTGTGAATGAAGAAAACGTGGGAAAAAAATGGAGACGTATTAGATTGCACGAGATTATAGAGAAGGAAAAGTTTGAAGTAAAATCGCATTTCATCCTCCATGGCTCTACCTTCTCATTCACATGAAATTTATATAATATTCTAAACTTAGTAAAAGGGGCAAAAAGAAAGAATTTAGGGCCTAATTGATTGGCACGTCTAACTTCGAGAATTTGTTTTCGTGATAAAAAATGAGCAATGTGGTTTGAAACATATGAGATTTTTAATAGAAAAAAAAAATGATTGTGGTTGATGTGAAGTTTTTTTTGTTGTGAAAATTTTATTTTTGTTGATATTTAAATGTAATTTTTATTAAATGTGTTAAGTCAAAATCATTGATTTAGACGTCAGAAAATAGTCACAATGGATCTTATTTTAATCGTTGCATTATTTTGCATTAGAATATGTAATTAATTTAATTTTTGGCTTTGAAAGATAGTTGGAAAAACCCTATTAATTTATTGTATTAACTGTCAAATCATGAATAGTAAAATTTATTTGTTGGAAGAATTTTTTCATATTATTTATAATATTAAGAGAATTTTTTTGTAAGAAATTTTTCACGATTTGCCAAACAAACGAATTTCTCAAAAAATTTTACTCTAAAAAATATTTTTGAGGACATAGGCGCCGCCCTTATTTTGTCAAGCCCCCTGTTTCACAGCGATAATTGGGAAGGGATAATCGAGAAGGGGTATCGGATTAGATCAAATGGAGAAATGGAGGTCCTTGATAGATAGCGATTTGACTTTTTTTCAAATGGAGAAATGGAGGTCCCTAATACTCTTATACACAGCATAAACGTGGCTACAATTTGGAACTCTTTTTTTTTTTTGCTTTATATGTAGGTGTGGATAAATTTAATTTATTTTCATTATATGTAGTTTGGTATATGAGTGGGGACTGTATAATTTTTTGCTGGAATGGGTACATATTGAATTTTTTTTCCATCTTAAAAAGTGGTTTGGAGAAAGTAGAATTCTACTCCTTTTATTTATATTGAATAGTGTCTCGTTAATAATATGTTTCATTTTATATTAATAATAAATAATTAAAAGGTGTCCATCTATATATATATATATTATATTATAAAAGCAATTATTTATTATTATATTATTTATTATATTATTATATTTATTATTATTATTATTATTTATTATTTATTATTATATATTATTATATATATTATAAAAATACGAGTTGTTTTTTTTACATTTTTGAACTACCTAAAATATCCCTACGTATTTCAAATTTTTAATGGTAAAAGTGTAAAATTAATATCAATTAATTGTATAAGAAGTGTAATTATATTAGGACATTACAATTAAAACATATATCAATATAATCAAATATTACAATTGCATGATAATACTATATATAATTAATGGAACAAAAGAAAAAGACAAAAAAAACAGTATATACTATTATAAAAGCACGAGTTTTGTTTTTACTTTTTTGAATTACCTAAAATATCCCTACGTATTTAAAAAAAAAAAATAATGGTAAAAGAGTAAAATTATTATCAATGAATTGTATAAGAAGTGTAATTATATTAGGACACTCCAATTAAAACATATATGAATACAATTAAATATACAATTGCATTAGAAAACTATATATAATTAATGGAATAAAAGAAAAGGACAAAAAAAAAATTATACTTCAATTCCATTTTGCTGTGTGCTATTATTAATAACCCAAATCTTATCAAATTGATAAATTCCAGTAAGTAACACCTAATAATATCTAATCATACACTTTAGCAAAAAATTTAGGTCAACAATTGAAATTAAGGCACATATCTTCAGATTTATTCTGTTTAGAATAGGGTCACCAACGAATTTATTTGAATTAGAATTAGGAGACATATTAGCCTCTATACATAATCATAATTGGGTTTATAAATCATAACTAAAACTCATCATTGCGTATCTGTTGGAATTAACTTTAATTTGAATACATTTTTTTTTGATAAATAATAAGTTTTAATATATTAGATTAACCAAATTTATATTAATTGATTTTGATTGTTTACAATTAATGGGATTAGAATGAGTTTTTATAGTTGTAAAGTGTTAAGATAGATATTGGTATTTTATTCATAAGTGAAAGTCTATGTTATTTAAGATATATTATTTTATTGAAGATAATCTATCTATACTATTATAAGAGTACGAGTTGTTGATTTGCATGTATATTTTATGTTTTTCGGGAAAATAGCATTCACCTCACTCGAACTATGGGCTATTGGCATCAACCCCTCTCATGTTTGATTTTTTGGCAATAACCTCCATTCCATTCAATTTTCTATCAATTTTCTCTTATTATGACTAAAATGCCTTTTATTAATTATTTTCTAGTGAAATAATATTTAAAATTTTCTCATCAAAATTAGAATAAATGTTATCACCAAAATGCCATTATTCATTGTTCAAAGATTATTTAATATATATTCATGCATGCACTTAATATTAGCCTATATTTTCAATGTAAAAGCTTTTCATTTCATAAAACCTTAAGTCAAAAGGTGTGTGGCCGAGTGGTTAAGGGCATGGCCTGGAATTTCCAGGTTTGCTTCCACAAGGGTTCAAACCCCACTGGAGACATCCGCCTCCCCTTTGGGGAGATTTACCTGGTTGGTGTGGTTGCGGGTCTTGTGCCAACCCCCAGGTTTACCCTGTGCGCACTGGTGGTCGGGCTCCGCTCTAAGAGTGGTCGGGCTCCGCCAGTGGCGGCTGTGGGTTCCTGGGTTATCAAAAAAAAAAAAAAAAATTAGGCTTAAAAAATCTTTGAATTAAATTACCCTTTACGTAAGTTAAAAATTGATCACTTAAATTTTTTAATCATTTTTATGACCTTACTTTTTTCGTTTACCATAAAATAATAATAATTAAAAGTATAGAAACATATGCTTATCCTAACATTGTACTATCGATCAACAGGATCTAAAGTAGATTAAGGTATTTGAAATTCATTTAGGGTGTGTTTGGATTGAGTTATTTGGATTTGTGGAGGGGATTTGGAGGAAGATTTTGAAATGACATCTAAAATTATGTCATTTGAAATCTACCGTAGTTACGGAGAAAATAGGTCGAAATGAATGACAAGGGATTTGAAATCCATCGTAACATGAATTCATCCAAACGAACTTAAATGAATTTGTCGATAAATTTGAAATTCATAGATTTCAAATCCTTCAATCCAAACACACCCTTGAAGATTGATAGATAATCATAAAATTCAATTGGTATAATACAAAAAATAAGTTCTAAGTAACACATTTTTACTCCACAATTTGAACCAAGTTCAACTCAATTAGTTAAAAAATAATGAGTAAATATAAAATATCAAGTTCGACAATCTTGATCTACATTAAATTTGATTGAACTATTCAATTTTAACTCAATTAACTATTAAATAAAGAGCAAAAACAATTAATTGTAAAATTGGACAAACACTTAAACAAGTTCATCAATATATTATTCACTCAATCACATCGTCACCTATATGTATTTCTTCATCTCAGAAACTTGGAGAAATTTCGAGATACTCAATACTAGCAAAACAATAATATTAATTACATCAACTTTATATAAAATATAAGACACCAAAAATTAATTGATATTGTTTAATAATGTAAACTGATGGAGAATGGAGAATTAGACTAATATTCTCAAAGTGAGAACATCTATGTGAAGTGCATGTATAAATATATCATGATCTTTTAATAATGAATAATGGCATTTTGGTTAATTTGGATGATAACATTTTCAGTAATTTTGATGATAGAATTTCAATTATTATTTCCCACCAGGAAATAATAAATGAAAGGTATTTTAGTCATAAGAAGAGAAAATTGACAAAATATTAGATGGGAGGCAAGTTATTGCCAAAAGACCAAACATGAGAGGTGTGAATGCTAATAGCCCATAGTTCAGGGGAGGTGGATGCTATTTTCCCATGTTTTTCTTTTATAAATATGTGAATAATAAAATTGTTTCGTCCTATGTGAAAGACTTGCATACACTTACTTAAATTTAGAATCCTTTTAATAGTTGGATCTAGAGAAGTTTTAGTATTATACCACTATTTAATTTATTAAAAATTGAGTTTCTCTTAACCTTAAATACCTAATAGAGCTAGAAAATTAATAATGAATATATAAAACATAAGTATGTGGATAATAAAATTGTTTCGTCTTATGTGAAAAGACTTGCATATCCTTACTTAAATTTAGAAACCTTTTAATAATTGGAACTAGAGACCTTTTAGTATTATACCACTATTTAATTTATAAAAAAGTAGAGTTTTATTTTACCTTAAATACCTAATAGAGCTAGAAAATTAATAAACAGAACATAAATCATACATATAAAATATAAAACTATAATAAATATAGATAAAAAATTATGGAGTTCCAAAAGTTTATATATATATATTATATTATACTATTATAAAATTATGAGTTGTTTTTGTTTACATTTTTGATCTACCTAAAATAGCCCTGTGAAATTCAATTTTTAATGGCAAAAGAGTCACATACTAAATAATAATAATAATAATAATTATATATATCTATAAGATGTGTAATAACATTAGGGCTCTACACAAAAAAAAAAAAAATTAGGACTCTTAAAGTTTTTTATATAAAAAATAGATATTTTTTTTCTTACATGAGTGTGAAGTACAAACGGCATATAATAAATACATTCATCAAAATTTTCTCAAACTTTACGTGTAAAGAATAGAGAGAATGATTATTGCTCTAGATTGTACCATTAAGTTACGTGGCTATTCGTAATTCATCATTTCTTTTATTTTAGTAGATTTGCACGATTAATTTGCCATAAAAAAGTTGTTTCTATATCAGTGGATAATGAGAAAAAGATGAAGAGGTCACTCGCTAATGTGTAGCATTTTCAGTATGTAATTAAAATATCACCACAACCTTATAGCTGATATAATTGTGAGGCCTACTATCCACCGCTACACATTACATCACTTATTTTAATGTGTGTTTCATGAAGAAATTGAGTCTAAATTTAATTTGGTCAAATTAAGTATATTTCAAGAACATATTAAATTACATTCACTCTATCATAGGATGAGCGTTCCTTAATAAAAAGACCGTTCACATGATTTGATTATGACTTCAAACACCTGAGCCTTCTTATCGTCATTTTTTGTGGTTGGCTATTTTCTTAATTAGAAACATAGTTATTTTAATTTAGTTTTTAATGAAATATTTCATGAGAAACTTGTGAACATCTTGAAAATAAAGTGCAAACTCAAAATTTAGCCAGTTTTATATTATTTAGAAAATAAAAATAAATATCAAAATTTGACGTTATTTTATTTACGAGTAATATTATAATTCATTACCGAAAAATTTAAATTAGTAAGTTGCCGAAAAAATATTAAACCAATAATAAAATATAATAAATTGAGAGAAAATAAATCTATATAGATAAGGTTAGAATAAAAAATATATAAGATGAAGTTATTTGTAGAGAATAAATGTAAACTTTTATTATAAGAGGGAGGTGTGTATGATCCAATAAAATAAAACCCATTGTAATTACACTAAGTAAGGAGGATGTTAACGCAATCAACACTTTCTAAGTAGTTTTTTTTATAAAATGAGTAAAGATTGACAGTTTTACAACGACATTCGTTTGAGGGGTTTAATGTAAGATATTTTTGTAAGAGGTGGTGTTTGTTGTGGTACAAAAATAAGCAAACTAGAATATTTTAACACTAAATAAGAGGTATAATAAAGGTATTTAACCCTAACGTGTATCGAGTGTCGGTCCCTATATATATGTATCAATTGTATCAATATATATAAATAAATGTTTAAGTACTAGATCATTTTTCTTTCTTTATTTATTCATAAATCAACTTAAATATATCATTTCATTAGTACTCTACAATGAAAATACTATTGCACATATGTGTCAGTGTGCTCGTGTAAAAGTTATTTTCTTTTGTGTTTATAACTTCTGATTATATTATTTAAGGTTTTTAATTAAAGATTAAGTAATACAAGGTGGTACATTGTATTGATTAACTTGTACTAATATTTACATTCAAATATGCACTTCTAATTCCATTTAAATATAACCTATATACACAACATCCAAAAAGACTAAAATTTAATACATTTTCTAATAGAAAAATATGTGTGCTTACTAAATAATATATACATCGGGCAATTATGTATTATCTTGGTTATAAAAACTAATATTTATTGAAATGTAGGGAAGTAAAATATAAGTATGTGGTAATTTGCACTTTGCACCCTTAAAATAGAGCTCATAGGCACTCTACATCCTAGAAAAGAAAAAATAACACTATACACTCTTGAATTAGGTTAACATTGGCAAGTTGTACCCTATATAATTCTTTTACCCAAAATCTCATCTCAATAAGGGTAAAAATATTTTAAAAAAAGAAAGTGAATCCCCTCCATTCATGTTGCCAACCTAACTCTATTCACTCGCTAATTTCCATTTCATCGTGATTCTTCCTCCCGAAAATAATTAATTAAAAATGCATAAAAAAAATTTATGAGTGAACAAGATTTATCTTCTTTTTCGTCCAACACTAATGACTCTATCATCATTAAAGTAATGCACAAGAATGAACCAATTTGTTGTCACAAAGTGTGAACTAAATGAAATATCATCACCACAGTAAAATTAGATTCCCAAAAGGCTTAAAACTTGAAATTAGGTCAAACGTATATCACATAATAATGCAAAAAAAAAAAATTACAGACGACATTTGAGATGTATTCATCTATCTTTGAAAATAAGAAATTTGAAGACGACATTCAAGATGCAATTTTCTGCTTTTCTGAATTAAAAAATATAAATTTTGAAGATGATATTTGAGAACTTTCAAAATGGGACACTTTTATTCTGCTTCATAATTGTATTATTTTGAAAACTTTTCATTTGTTTTGCTAAAACCTCCATAAATGGAGCATATAATATTTTTTGATATAAATTGATTATTTTGCCTTTAGAAATTCATTTGTATTTATGGATGCTTTTGTCCTTTCTAAATGAAATTTTTGGTTGAAAAACTATACAGGGTGCAACTTGCAAAACTTAATCAATTTCAGGGTACGTTGTGCTAATGTTTCTTTTTTAGGGTGCAAACTGCCTATTAGGCCTCTTTTAAGGGTGCAAAGTGCAAATTACCCTATAAGTATGTTGTAAAACTTAATGTGCAACAGATAAAATAATAAAATAAAAGAATTCGTAAAGTAATTATTCTATATGATCATCGTATTTATGATTCCAATCATAGTATTCCTAAACAAAACGCTCGTCATATTCTAAATAAAATTTTTACGAATACTATTAGTTTCATACATATGTGTATATAAGCTTCCTGAACTCAAGCAAAAGCACAATTAATTTAATGAATATTTAAATATAAGGCAATAGAATTAAATTATACATCAATCATTATAAATACTCGAATAAACTATTTAATAAAACTAAATTATTAAACATTCAAAAAACCTGAATTGTTATTTGACTAAATAAAATTCTCACTAATAAACCATATCTAAATTCTTTTATTTGAGTTGGTGACCTGTTAGTTGTTTTTAATTTTATGCGTTAACAATTATTTTATAATTATGATACTAAATCTCTTCATGTAATTACATTGCAACAAAGAAGACTCTATGATGTATACATCACATTTTTAACAGTAAAAAGATAAATAATAAATAATAAACGTAAGTTGTATAATTACAATAATTATATGTTACACTACAACTTTACGATAAAATTATATATAAACATTAAATATAAATTAAAAGCACGTCGTTAAAACATGCAAAATTATAATATGATGTTACAATTTTGTTATGCTAAAACTTAATAAATCTAAACATATTAAAAGCCTATTGTTGTTAAATCACTCAAAAGCATGAATATTTAACTCTCAAATTATTGTAGCAAAACACTTTCAATGTTCTAATGCATATTATATATTTATTCTAAATCTTATAGTTTGAGATTTCAATTTCTAATAAAATTAATTCTTTTACATATTAATTCAATACTTCATGTCAATCAATATGTTCTATAAAAACTTATTAATTCATTGCATAACAATTCACTTGATTAAGTCATTATTTAAAAAATATCTGTACGTATACTAAACATTTTACGAGATCATGACTTATCATTTTTAGTAAGTATTTGACTTAATAAATTATTGTTTAAGTTTTGAATGTTCAATAATGTAGTTTCTTTTAAGTATTCCTTTTCACAATTTGCATATATTAATACTTTCTCCTATATTACCTCCAAATATTTTAAATAATAATTCAATTAATTTTAATTTTGCAATGAATTTAAAAAGTTTGTATAATTTACCAACAATATTTATGAAGTATTATCAAAGTTAGTAGAAGCAACATTTCAAAATATGGTAATTGATTTATTTAAAAATCTTCTATCAATTGATATCAAAATATAATGAAGCTAACTATTAAATTAAAGGAAAAAATAATCTCTTATTATGTTAATATTTATTGTTTATATTGTGCATTAACTTCTATTGCAATATGAGCCTTTTTTTTTTCCTTTACATGTATTTATTAATTAAACTCAATTAGTAAAAAGAAAATATACATTCAAAGAAGACATAAAATAATGAATCATATATGCCAACTCATTCATTGTGACTTCCGAAAAATGATATTGAAGTTTAAAAGTGAAATACTTTTAATGATGTTGAGAAGAAACATGATCCTCTAACTTCAAAAATTAAAAATAAATACAATAATTATGAAATAAAAAATAAAAACACTAGAGAAGTATGTGAGAAGAAAGAAAAAAGGGAAGTATTTGATTTATTAAGGAAGATATATGTATAAATGAAACATGAGTTTTATAAGAGAGTATATTTAATTACATTATTATTACTGTTTCAATTTTTCACTTAACTTAGTTCCTTCAATATTTAAGTTTTTAAATTATAGTTCACTTAGTTATAATTAATCATTACCAGTATCGTCAAATTCAATAATAATTACGTGTATAAATTAGTTTTAATAAAATCTTATGGTTTACGTACAATGTACGTGTTGTTTATTGGTCTAATAAAGTATTTGAGAGTATTATAGGTATGTATATCTTCTCACAACCACAAAATAATTTTTATTATTATATAAAAAAAAATATGTACCTTAAATCATATTCTACACGTACCAAATGACAATAAATTATTATCTTTATATTACACTCATATGATTTCCAACCATTTTTAATAAGTACAACCAATCATATCATAAAAGTAATATTTGTACATAAGTATGTATAAATCACATTCTCAATACAAAAACGTGTAAAACATATTTGTAACTAAAACCAAGCATAACAAAATTGTTTGTTTTCCTTTAGAGCGATCATAGTGTTTGGGTTGGATTGGAGCTTGAATTCCTCCAATAGAATTTTGAGAGTGACATCCAATCGAACCCACGCGTCGATAAAAACTGTGACAATGCAATAAAAGACGAGCCAACGCAGCTCAAGTACTGCAGTATGTGTCCATCTTCACATTGGTTCTCCAATGAAACCAACTCCTTTTCTAAGATTACAACAGCCCCACCAGATCTATCTATGATGTGAAATATATATATAGAAAATATCTCTAAATACTTTTGTGTTTTAGTTAAAGTTTACTACTCATGTATATATGATCATTACATGAAGCGATGACCACCACAGGATTAGTCTGAAGTAGGGGTGGCAATTGAGCGAGTTGGGTTGGTTTTGGGTCGGTTTCAATGGGTTGGTTGTTAAATGAGTTTGGTTCTTAAATGGTTTTAAGGTGGAACCAAATTCAACCCAAAATGGAACCAAAATCAATCCAAAAGAACCAAGTCCAATCCGACTCAATACCTTACATTTTGTTCATTATAATTTAGGTTATTGACAAACGATTTGGACCTAACTTGAAATTTAGTTGGACCCAACTTGGAACCAAGTTGGAACCAATTAGGAACCAAATAAAATTTTCTTAGGAATCATTTCAACCCAAATTGGGTTGGAACCGTAGTTCCGGATCCATTTTGCCACCCCTAGTCTGAAGATATGTAGAGGGTGTTGAAGGCGCGGGATCGAGAGAGAACAAAAACAATTAGAAATTGATTTTAAATTCTGACAAACTCATGCAATTGTAAAATTATAGACAAGATCAAAATGTTTAACTACCAAAAGTTATCATCAAATATTGATCAAATCCAAATGTAGTTAGAACGAAAAACTGTTTATAGTCTGAGAAATTGTTTTAAAGAGTTTAGGTTCTATCTTGTACACCTAAGCCTAAAATTTCCAGCCGCAGTTTAGAATTCAATTACCAAGTGACAGCATTCTCTATTGACCTACAGATTAGAAATGAACTGAAATTAAGCATAATTGAGTACCACGAATTAAAGATTAGAAAAGAACTTAAATCAGAATAGCAATTATATTTTTCGTTTTCATCGTTGTAAGTGATATATGTATGGATCACAAAATAACCTGGTTTTGGTCGTGAGAACAGCCTCTATCTGTTACAGGTAACTAACTGAACACGTAACACTGAATATGATATATATATATATATATATGTCTGTTTGATTAATAAATGACGACCATGATTGGTGGAAATTAATTAAATTAAACCTATTCTTCTTATCCTTTTCAGAATAATAAAGTAATATGTGTATTGATGATTTGAAAACGAATCTTTCTAGTCCACCAATAAATAAATGTTTGATTTCAACAGCAACAAATCACGGTCTTGATGAATGCTCAACATTATATACTACCTCACAAAACCGTCCACGTAACAATTCATCCATCTTTTGATGGGAATAATGGCCGGGGATACCAAGAGTTCAATAAATTTTCTAAAACTTTTAAATTCAGTTCCATTTCCATTGACAAATACTGTACCGTTTCATAACCACTTCTTATACAAGATCATATATTTGAAGTGAAAGATATTATCTCCGATTTTATTTATTTGTATACATAAGTAGATTGAACTCAAATTCATGGTATATTTTAGGGGTGGCAAAATGGATCCGGAACCATGATTCCAACGGTTCCAACTCAATTTGAGTTGAATTAGTTCATAAGAAAATTTTATTTGGTTCCTAATTGGTTCCAACTTGATTTCAAGTTGGGTCCAACTAAATTTCAAGTTAGGCCCAAATCGTTTTTCAATAATTTAAATTATAATGAACAAAATGTAAAGTATTGAGTCGGGTTGGGCTTGGTTCCCTTTTAGATTGATTTTGGTTCCATTTTGGGTGGAACTTGGTTCCACCTTAAAATCATTTAAGAACCAAACTCATTTAATAACCAACCAGTGGCGAAGCTAGGGGGGGCCGGGGGGGCCGCCGCCCCCCCCAAATTTTTAAATTTTTTAACATGCGTGTGTAAAATTTTTTTTTTACATGTGTATATTTTAAAAAATTTAACATTTCGTCCCTCCCAAATTTTTAACATAAGTATATTTTAAAAAAATTAACATTTCGCCCCCCCCTTTCGATTCCTGGCTCCGCCACTGTAACCAACCCATTGGAACTAACCAAAAACCAACCCATTGGAACCAACCAAAAACCAACCCAACTCGTTCAATTGCCACCCCTAGTATATTTTAAGAAAAGACATCCATAAAAGTACATAGAATATGAGATAGATTTTGTAGAAGGGAATTCAAAGAAAGCCAGATTTATGTTTTTTTCTTTTTCTGTAAATCTTTATAGTGGTCACAGATTCTAAAAATGTATATATTAAGAAACTTTTATGAAGAGCCCTAATATATATATAATAGAATCTGCTAAAGACTGCCATTATCAATCAACAAGAAAGCACAGACACACACGTGTCACTATTCTCGAACCTTCATTCCAAGAGTGAAAAAAACAGCATGATTCAATGGGTAGGTGTCCCCTTATCTACAGACCCCGACACGTCACCTTCTCCAATTCGTCGATTCTCCATCTCCAATCCTGCCCTTTTCTTTTCAAATATAGTCACCATTTCGTACGCCACCACTTTTACTTTTTTGTATTCTTCTTCTTCTTTTCATTTGAATAACTCTTATTCCTTTTTCGTTTTTGGAGAAATATCAGGATTATGCTCAGATTCAGGCCTATTGCGCCTAAGCCGGCCGGTGGAGATGCGGTTTCTTCCGCGGCGGAGCAGGAGAGGCGAAACGGCATCGTCATAAACGGAAGGAGAACGAAGAGGAAATATGTTAGGAATCGCCCTCCGAAAAGAAGTAATAAGAGGAAAATTAGGGAAATAGGAGACTTATCGACGCCAGAGAAATCAGGAGTCGAAGATGAATCGTCGCCGGAGAAAGGGCTTGTGACGCTTCAATTGCTACCCGAGAGATCTAAAAGCTCAGATAATAGTACTGCTAAAAAAGCTCATGAGAATTGGAACAACATAGATCTATATACCAGCTTAGACGATGACGTCACTCACAAGAAGTTAAACTCCGGCGTCGACGGAACGGCGGAGATGCTAAACGCCCGATATAAGCTCTGCGATAATAGTACTGCTAAAATTAAAACTGATCAGGAAAATTGGAACAATATAGATCCATACTATACCTTAAGCGATAACGCCAGTTACCGGCGATCAGATGACGGCGGCGGTGAAATGGAGGATTTAAATAGCGTCCGATCTGTATCAGAGACGCAGATAATTGTCGAATCTGTGACTGATACAACATATATCGTAAGTGGGATAGGGTTAGGGTTTTCAGATAGGGATAAGATCAACGATCTGCAGGTGGACACGTGTCCGGGGTTTGTATCGGACGGTACAAATAACGTGGTATGGGTAAACCAAGCGTATAGGAAGATGGTGGGGGATGAGAATAATGGGTTTATGGTACGATTGGTGGTGAAAGAAAGATTGCCCCATTTTTGCCCTTCATTTGCATGCAGAGTGAGGCTGGTTCAGCACAGAAAGCAAGGGCATAACTGGAATAAAATAGTGCCTTGTGATGTTTGGAGAATGGAATACTTTGCAGGGTTTGCATGGAAATTGGACGTCAATGCTGCGCTTGGTTTAGCCATTTAATATATCTCAGGTCATTTACAAATATATTGATATATATTCTCCATTTTTTAATTTTGATAAGAATTTACATGTAGTTAATTGATTTTAAAAGATTTATTATATTTATACTTTCTAAATCAAGAGGAAAAAAAGATAAATAAACCTTAAATACTTAACAAGAAAAAGGAAATAGGACATTCTAATCAAACAATTTCAAATTGCACAAAAGAATTCTTTATGAAAGAAGACACAAAGTAAGTGGAGAAAGGGAATATCTAAATTAAGATTCAAATACTTTAACATCAATTTAACATTTAGGTTCTTTTATCTATATCTATCTATATCTATATCTATATCTATACTAATATAAAAGTATGGATCTTCAAAGTGTTTCTTTCCATTAAAAAAGATAAATTTGCCCTCAATACTTAAATATTGTATTAATTAATAAGTGAGTTATTATTCCTATTCTTAAATAATAAATATGGATGTCTTTCAAACTACTTATATTATCCATGAATAAATGATTTATTATTATTATTATATAATAAACATAATTGTCTTTTAAACTACCAAGTTATTAATGGTAAACTATATAAATATATATCTATATCTTTCTATACTCTATATACTATTATAAAAATATATTTTTCTAAAAAAATTTTGATCAACCTAAAACAGTCGTATTTAATTGAACTTAAAAAGTCAAAAAAAATAATAAAAATTATTTATAGTATATGTAATATCACAACAATAAGAAGTATAATTACATTACGACTCTTTAGTGAATATATAATAGAGGCTGATTATATAAAAACTATCATTTACTTACTATAAAAAGAAAAGGAACAAGTCATTGCTATGGATGGTTAAGGCTAGGTACAGTGACATGTAGAAAAAAAGTATATAAAACAATACATGTTCATTAATACATGATTAAATATTTTATGTAACTAAATAAACAAAGCATTCCCATATTTCTTTTACGTTTAGTATATATAGGTTTATCATTGTACATAATTAAATTATAGGGTAAAACAAAGTTTGTCAAATTGATTTGTCAGCTATATCACAATATACTCCATAAACTATCAAATGTAATATTTACCCCCTTATTTATTTGATTCACCATTTATATCCTTGTATAAAATATGTATTTCTTATCATTAAATTTGACTCTTTATTTATTGTTACTTCTAAAATTTTCTCTTAGCATAAAGAAAATACTTCTCAAATTACATGATTCTAAAAACTTATAAACTTTGAGATGATTCAATACTCAATTTTGGCATCATCTTTATTATAAATTACTTTAAATAGTATATTTAATTTTCTCATTCTTAAATCAGTCAAAGATGAGTGTTAATTTAAACAACATTACTAACATATTTTATTTATCTATTATTTTCCTCGTGATAACTCTTGAATTTAGCATATTTGATTATTTTTCAATTTGACTACAGGCTATTTAACGAAAGAATTTTTAGAGGCTACTAAAGGGGAAAAAAAGAGAGGGAAAAATATTGCGGAAGAGTAAGGAAAAAAGAAAGAAAGAAAACATACACAAAATAAATATAGATTATTCAATGAAGACAAAAATGAAGATCTATGTTATACTAAAATAGGTTTATGTCGGTAAGATCATCATTGATTGTGATGCGTCTTCAATTCGAGTAGAAGACAATACTCCAAAATAATAGAGAGAAGAGATGAAAAACTAGAAATTATTTGAAAACTTTTCCTTGAATAATCCCTCAAAACATTAATCCTAACAACTATAAATAATGAAAGACTCCTAATTGAAATATAATACTAAACAAAGTAAAAATCTTAAGAAACTAAATAACTAAAACAACTAGAACTCTTAATAAACCTAATTAAACAAGGACTCGAATTAATAAATTAAAATATAATACTTAAATATTAAATAACTAATTATATTTCCTATCAATTCCTCCCCCTTAAAAACAGCTTTGTCCCCAAGGCTGACCTTGGGAAACTTGTGCATCTGCTTGTTCCAGGAAGCGCTATAAATAGATGAGAAGTGCTTGCTTTGGTTGTGAAAGGCAGTGTTTAGGAACATTGAAAAATTTAATTCGAGCTAACCATTCAAGCGGTTTAGCGTCAACAGAAATAAGAATAGTGGCGGAGTAGTTGTGAGTTTGTTGGGAGAAGTTTTGAGATAATTGGTAGATAGAGATGGTGTTAGTTTCTGTTGGTTTGACGTTCACGGTGGTGGTTTCTGGAGTAGTGGTTGCATATATGTAGGGGTGGCAATTGGGTTGATCGGGTCGGGTTTGGGTTGGATCCATTTGGGTTGGTTCAAACTGGGTTGGGTCCAACTGGGTCCAATGACAAAATACATGCATTATTGTTGGACCCAATAAGGACCCAATCACGGACCCAACAAGGACCCAAATATAGAATATAAGATATTTTAAATAAGTTTAGCATTATTTTTACACTCACAACACACATTACCCACATAAACTAATTTTTTTTACAAAGAATGCACTTTTTACATACACATTTCACACCTTTTACACATAACGCACACATTTTATATAAAATACACACTTTTTACACACTTTTTACACACACGATATATTTTTATACACACATTTCACACTTTTACACATAGTGTGCACTAGAGGTATAAACGAGCCGAGCTCGAGCCGAGCTTGACATTTTTTTCAAGCTCGAGCTCGACCTTGAGCCTTACTATACAACGGCTCGAGCTCGTCGAGCCCAAATTTTTCGAGCATGGGTTCGAGCTCGAGCCGAGCCCCAAGCTCGTGAGCTCGAGCCCGAACTCGAGCCGAATATTTTAATTTTTTTAAATTATTTAATATATATTTATTAATTATTTAATATATATTTATTAAAATAATAATAAAAATAAAAATATATTAAAAAAATAAAAAAGCTCGCGAGCCCGGATCGTGAGCTTTTTCAGAGACAAATGGACTCGGGCTCAAGCTCGATTAAAAGTTCGAGCTCGTGAAGCTCAACTCGAGCTCGAGCCGAGCTCGTTTGATCGAGCTCGAGCCGGCTCAATATAAATTCTTCGAATACACAACTCAATATAATTTGATATTTGATAATATCGAATATATGAAAAAAAAATGTGCATTTTTAATAAAAAGTGTGCAATTCGTGTAAACAATGTGTTTTGTATGTAAAAATTGTGTAATGTGTGTGATGAATGTGAAGTATGTGTAAGTTTTTTAATAAACAAATTAATTATTATAGAAAATCAAGTTGGACCCGGTTTGGACCCAAATTGGGCTCAATTGCCAACCCAATTGGACCCAAATATTATAAAACATCAACCCAATTGGAACTACAATTTTACATTATTAGGACCCAACTCATTGAAAACCTAGTTTAATTTGGGTCCAAATATAAGTTTGGACCCAAATTGCCACCCCTACATATATGTGAGGATTATTTGTTAGTGTTGTTTGTTGAAAAAATCGATTTTCTGGGTTTGGTTCTTGAGAAGCAGATGTTTGTTGAATGATGATATTTGATTTTGTAAATCTATCATGGTAGTGTTCAACAATTCTATATGTCGGTTTGTCTCTTTTTTTTTTTCCTCTATCTTTTGAGTAATCTGATGTGTAGTCTGGGCTTGGAATCTATTGAACAATTACGTCATGGCGGCAAGTGAATCCTCTAGTGGGGTGGGATTCGGCATTTGTGTAGGCTTGGGAGGCATGACTCTGGACGAGAGCACCAAATGATACGTTTTCAATTCGAGTAGAAGACAATACTCCAGAATAATAGAGAGAAGGGATAAAAAACTAGAAATTATTTGAAAACTTTTTCCTTGAATAATCCCTCAAAACATTAATCCTAACAACTATAAATAATGAAAGACTCTTAATTGAAATAGAATACTAAACAAAGTAAGCATCCTAAGAAACTAAATAACTAAAACAGTTAAAACTCTTAATAAACCTAATTAAACAAGGACTCGAATTAATAAATTAAAATATAATACTTAAATATTAAATAACTAATTGTATTTCCTATCAGATTGTCTACGGACA
This sequence comes from Verbascum thapsus, assembly GCA_963669365.1. Taxonomy (NCBI): domain Eukaryota; kingdom Viridiplantae; phylum Streptophyta; class Magnoliopsida; order Lamiales; family Scrophulariaceae; genus Verbascum; species Verbascum thapsus. The sequence goes on along the minus strand of OY770107.1, from coordinate 5,977,681 downwards.
TTTGTTACATGACCTATAGTTCGAGGCTAGTGTGTATTTTATACTAAATTTTATTATTAACGATTATTTACTATACATCGATTTCATTGATATTTATTTGTCTTTATCCATCTTACTTAGTTATGGTCTTAACAGAATATGTATTATAAATATCATGCAAAAATAATTATCACTTTGTTATCAAATAATAAAGAGAAAGAAAAGAAAATCAAAACTTGAAAATAAAAGTAAATTTACTAAATTTTAACCAATATATAATATACTGTCAGCACATTTATAGTTATATATATGATGATTCATAATCAGGAGTGTACAAATACTATTTTAATATTGCACACATTATTTAATTTTAAAATTTAAAATATTTATTTTTATTGGAAATTAACTTGATGTCTATATTTTGTTAATTAGACATTTATTGACTCTTTAATAATCTTTAGTTTTATAATTATTAATGTGTATGTATATGTATATATTATATCATATCATTTATAGTATATACATGTGATAAATTTTAAAATTTTGAAATTTCAAAGTTGATATTTTGTTAATTGTTGAATACTTGCATCGTGGAATAAATATATCAAGTTATAGACTATACGAAGAAATGTAACTCAAAGGTTAATATTTATGGTAAATGTGAAAGCACTTTCATTTTGAATTAGATGTATGTAGTTATTAACATGTAAATTTCTATAAGAATATTGTATCCATGCAAAAAATCTATTTCTAATTATCAATTTTCAATAGAATAAATATTTTTATAATTCCTAATATGTGATCATTTTTAATATCAAATATATTAAATTGGTTTTATTAAAAAATTATATGATTGTGCTGAGAAAATGATTAAAAATGAATAATTTTAATAATTCATTACTTAGAAAGTTATAAACTATACAAGTGTTTTGAATTGCACTTAATAACACTTGCAAAAGTAAAAGAAAATTACTTCTAAATTGTTCGTCTGCTTTTTTACATTTTTAATTTGATTTACATGAGAAAATAAAATCAGAAATCTAGAAAATTTTACTTTTGACCTCATAGTAGTTCAACTAAATCACTTTTATTCTCATAAAATTTTTAATGACACATTTGGTCTTATTGGAATAAAAATCTGATACTTTTAGCTATATCCATTCATTTTTTTCCTTATAATTATCAACGTGTGTCGCACACTTAGTTAACTACCTTAGGATTTAAAAAAAAAATACGTGAGAATTTTTAGGCTAAACTGAGTATCTGTCTCCCACATGTAATTTTTATCTATTTGTGGAACTAAACGTGTCGTATTTTAATTTAATGGAACCAAATGTAGCAATGAGACCAAACATATCACTAAAATTTTAATGGGACTAAAAGTGATTTGGTCAAGTTCCAATGATTGCAAAACTAAATTTTTCCCTCTCTGTCTAATTATAGAAAATTTGAGCTTATAATATAATAATTATTACAATTCCTTTACACGCCTTTGTCAAAGTATTTAACGAAACAAGAAACTTGCAATCAATTCAACAACATAAAATCTTTAATCAAAACTTCTATATTAGGAGTTTCATCGTTCGATGCATAAGCTAATACTATTTTTGACAATTTACTGATAAAAGAGTAAAGCATAAATAATAAAATTAGTTTTTGAATTTATACAACAATAAATTATATGAATATATTATCACTTTAAAATGAAATTATAAGCCAACAATCAGATGTAGAGTCATATCAAGAAATACTTTAATATATTGGGCGAAATGAACAAAGGAATCATAAGCTCGATTGAAACAAGATACTTGCAAATATTCAGTTATTAAGTATTTTAATGTATTATTTATCACAGTTGTTCATATTAGAAAGTAGTCATCCAAAATAATCTCTTATATCTAAAAAAACATTTTTATTTGGAAAAAAAAATATTTAGGGCTAATACATTTATGGTCTTGACCACCCTAAGTCCTCTAAATTAAAAATTAATTAATTAAAATTTCACATAAATTTAATATATTTGAAACTTTTTTATTGATTGTTGAATCTAATAATGATTTAAATATATAGTTTTTAGATATTTGAATCGTAATAAAAATTCAAAAATTGAATTGTTAGATACATACCAACCTATAATATTAAAATAAACTGTATTAAAATAATTACAATATTAATATTAAACTAAAACTTATATTATATGTTCAATAAGAAAAATTTAATAAGAAAATTCAATGAATTAATTCTTAACTTGAAAAATGAAAGGTCATTTCTTATCCTAACTTTTGGATTTTTTACTTTAAAAATTCATTTATTTGATATTTTAGTCATTATATTATTTTCTATAAAATTAAAACACTACAAATTAAAAATTCAATTTTAAACATTTGTAAGAAAACATTTTATTCAGAGGAAATTTATGGAATAGACAAATATTGCAAAAAAGTACAAGAGCAAAAAATTTCAGAAAAAAGATTGATATAGATAAATAATCAATATAGTTTTGGTTAGTCTTAGTAAAATTTCGATGAATGTCATAGTAGTATCTTTTTAATTTATTTTTTGTTCCTACAATATTAGATTTTCTTAAAAAATCACTTAAAATAATAATTATTATAATATTTATTTATTTTGTTTCTAAAAATTCAATAACAAATACAGGCCTCCACGTGCGACGCACGTGCTTTATACTAGTCTCTGTAAAGTTGGCTAACATTTTGTTTCGATTTTTGATTTGTTTTGGTGTCTTTAATTTAGTTATTTCAATTAATAAATTTGCATTTTCAACTACTATCTTTAAAAAGGTTATTATCAATAAAAGTTTTATATATCCATTTATTTGTTACTTTCAAAATTAAAGTTTTATATATCCGAATAATTAGTTTCATTCAAGAACTGAATTTGCTTAAATGGAAGTCCCAAGAGCATCTCGTATTCTCATTGGACTATATTTTACCCTATATAAAACGAGAATCTCTCAGAGGATGCTCTATTATTTAATTATATCTATTTTCAATATTTTTTATTCATTTTTTCTTATATCAACTTATATACTTGGATTAAATATTCCATCTTAAGCATTAGTTTCCACTTTCCAATGATAGGCACAATTATTTTTCATTTTTCTTTTCTATAAATGTGGATAGCATTAAGCCAATTAACAAATACTGTCCCCATTAGTAACATATAGTCTTTAGAGACAGGATTTTCTTATTACTCTTTATAAAACTGGTACAAGTCTTATTGTCTTCTAATAAAATGTTTCTCATGCAGTACGAGGATCGCGTTCGTGTCTTTACCTTGTCATGGGCCGATTTGCTTTGAATCTCAACCAACAAAATTAGCTATTTGGTCAGGTAACACTTGAGAAAGGGATATAATTTTCTGTTCCAAATACTTGTTAATTTATATATTTACTTAGTAAACTATATTTAACAATGTGTCAATATTTTGACACAATCGATAATGATGTACATGAGAGTTATGGGATATTATAGTTCCGACTTTGGCCTGGTTTGATCGGAACTAAATTATAGTTTTCAATATGAGTAAATCCAAGTGTGGCTTATGAATTACAATGTTTTCTAGTCCAGAAATTTGTTGAGTTTATGTCAATTGCTCATTAGCTTAAGACCATAATCCTAATTCACCAGTTATACCATTTAAACACCAACTTGGATTTACAATAAGAAGTCTGAAGTTGAATCCATTCATAATTAACGATACTATCATACCTCATCCGTGAACTAGTTGCATATTTTCGAACACGACTTGTTTAAATTGGCAGTTTTTATTTCATCCCCAAACAAGATACTTTCTATTGCTGCTTCTGTACTTCTCTCCATCTATTCATTCGCTCCTTTCGCTATCCTCGTTTCATTTCTTAATGATTTTAACATTTTAATTTTTCTTGGTTTATTGAGAGACAAGGGATATATTACATAAGTAAAATCCGTTCAAAGTATGATTATATTACAAAGCCGACTGTGATAAGGTTTTTCATTCACCAAAAGATTACAAATACATTAAGAGTACTAAAATATATTTATACACACAATAAATGCAGATAGAAATCGGAAGGAGTGAAAAGACTAACAAGATCTTCATGCCCTGAATCCTTCCTTGCAAACAATTGACAAAATCCATCACACAGAAAAATTTCTTCTTTTTTTTTCTCTCTATAAAAGAGGAAACTACAGGCCTATTTTTGTCTCGTAGTGCTTATGAATAGAACGTGTAAGTTTTAGCTTGGATTATAATCTGCCTTAGCCCTCCAATGGGTGCTATAATCATCAAGAGAACACCTAGGATGATGCATACCTGAAATTTTACCAATCCAAACACAAATCCCATTAGCTCTAATCTCAATAAATTGTTTTAAGAAATATGTGAAGTTGAACTTACCCAGTTAGTGCACCAAGACAAGCTAAGTTTCTTTGGTTTGTAGATGGCAAGCCACATTATACAGGGAAGCTGAAGAAGAAAGTTTAATTGTTAGTCATGTTATATATTCTGTTCTACAAGGTATAGAAATAGTATATATAAAACACTTGGAATTTTGCTTACAAAATATGTGGTTGGGGCGAAAGCAAATCCTCCGAAAAATCCAAGAAGCCCGCCGAAGAAAGGGAAGGTTATGGCAACAAACATTGTCAATGCTGAAATACACAAAATCCATATGTAAGTACAAATATGATCAGAAAATAGAGTTGTCAAACTGAAGAACAAAAGGTTGTAAGTTGTAGCTAATTACTTACCCACATAAATGTTCCTCGTAATAAACCGCAAGTACCATGTGGGCTTGAACCTTAGTTTTTTCACAAGGACAGTCTCCAACATATCAAAAACAGGCATTGCATAGATCTGAATCAAACCAAATCAAGCCGAATTAGTTATTTCTGAATTCTTACTTTCTTTTATATATGAACAAATAGATCATTCTTAAGAGAAAAATTGTTCACCTGATAGCTTCCAATAACATGAATCACAACAAACAAGTTAGCTGCAGCTATGAGCCACACAGGTTTGTCCAACGAGATGAGAATATTGTCGCTCACGGAATTTCCATAAACATAGTAACCGATAAAAGCAACGGGGAAGTAGCACAAGGCAACAACAATATAAGCCACAATGACACCTTTCCACATAGGTCCCTTTGAAGGCTTTTCCGGTGTTGAAGGGATTGTGGCTTGAATTTCCAACACAACGTTGTGACCCGCATAGGCAAAAGCCACATCACCCAAGGCACTAAAGAAGTTGAAAACGGTACCCGTTGTGGTCCTTGCTCTATACCCATATTGCACGTCTGGTTGGACCCCTTTGTTGACTGATGCAGCCCAAGCAATTGTAGAGTAAGTGAGGGACATAACTGCTGCTGCTAAAGACACACCTGAGATTGAGTTGAAGTTGGGAAGATGGGATAGTACAAAATGCACTGAGGCAAAGATCATAATGAAATAGGTAATCTTTATGTCTTTGCATTCGTTTTTACAGACCAATTCATGGAATTTGTGAAGTGATCTTCCTCCTGTAACCATGTAAACTATACATACACCAACTTCAACAATTAACTGTTGAGGCACCACAATGTATAATCCAAGCTTTTTGCCAAAAGCGTGCTGTCCAAGCTCATGATACCTATCGAAACGTTTTCCAGGTACCATTTCGTGCATCTCAACCATTTGCCATAGAGTGTATAATGTAATGATCCATGATATCACCATCACTGTTACTCCAGGACCCCTGAAAAAATGATTAGTAGAAACTTTAATTTCGTTCATTTTCTATGAATATATAATGATTTATTTGGAAAAATTATGAGTATTTTTTTTTTTTTACCATCCAAGTTCAGACATGGCGTAAGGGAGACTGAGGACTCCAGCTCCAACCATGGCGGTGACATTGTGGAAAGCTGCGTACCACCATTTTGCGTTTCTTGAGGAAGTGATTGGCAGCCATGCATCAATTTTCTTCTCTTCTTCAGTTCGATTATCCTGTACATATATGGAGTTTTCGTGTTATCAAATTTGCTATTGTTATAATTCCTTGTCGGGGTGCTTTATAACTAGACTAAAGTATTTGAACACTCGGTTTTATGGTCATAATTTGTAAGATTGTGGTTGTAATGAAACTTAGTTAAGAAAATGAAATTTTATGGGCGTAACAATTTGGTGGACAGTTACTATATTCTATCAAACGGAATTGTTTGGTAGTATTCCCACGACTTACTGATAAAACTTTTGACATCCCATTTTTTTGTCTGTTTCCAAAACTTGGAATCTATGGACTGATATTTCATAAGGTTTGTCGATGTTATTACTAATTAAAGTTTGTTTCAAGTAATTCTACTATTTGATACTTACGTTATATTACTCAATTAGATAAGATGTTGAGAACCTCGTCAAATCCACGGGAATTCGATAGACGTTATAAAACTACCCATAAATTATTACAGCTGTACTTACCAAGATTAATTTACGGAATTATAAAAAATTAAGACTAACGTGGGAGTCATAAATGACACAATTTTGTTGAAAAATATATGAGGTATGGATTCAAAAATGAGACCAAGACTATGAGTAAAATGATTTTAGTCAACTTTGTCGACACAACTAGTTGTTATTTTTCTTTATTTGACGTAAACTGCACGTTGTACTGAAATTAATTAATAGCTTTGGTCCATTTGTTGTTTTTGTGTAATTGACTAGGAAATTTCTAACACTTTGATACTGTAATAACGGAGTTCATTTTCGCAAAATTAGGATATGGAAATGCAAAATAAATAGAATTTTAGTGGGACAAAGAAACCCAAAAAAAGAGAGGCAAAGATAATATCCCAAATATTATATTATGGTTAGATTTGTGTAAAGTTTATATGTTGTTAATTCACAACAAGCCCAAAAGATGGGACGAAATCAATACAAGAAATTAAGTTATAACTCTAAAGCAATGGGGGAAAATATTAAGAAATAAATTTTCTGGCATCAAATTCAAATGATCATATCATAAGAGTTAATATAAATATGAAATTCACAAGTATATATTACCAAAAAAAAAATGAAAAAAATCCAAACATTGGTCTATGTAAAGGCATCAAATATAAACTTACAGTTTTGGTGTAGTTGTTCTTGTCATCATCATAAGGACCTTCAGTTCCCATAATTAACTGCACTAAACTGAAGCTTAAAGAAATAAGCTAAGAAGGGAGAAAACTTATATTGAAAAAAACTTAATATGAAACTATCAAACTACCATTCAGCCTTTATATACGTACATGAAACTTATGAAATAATAATAATAATAGTCAAGTGAGAAAGAGAGAGACGTTTTTTGTTTGACTAGTATGTACATGCATGTATTAATTTTTATGACAACATACAAATGTTTATTATTAGTTTATGAAAATAAGAAACGTTACATTTGTCTGTATTTTTCCTAGGAAAATTCATCGAACCTTACATTCTATTGATTCTCAACGCTCAAAGCCGGCTGTCATAATGGTATCTCTTACGATTATTTTTTTCTTAAAAAGATGCAATTAATTTTTTATTCACACCTCATACGAAAATAATAACATTAATATATTGAAAAAAGTAAGGATTAAAATTTTGTTTCTCAATGAAGACTTTTGGGTTGTCGATCATAAGAAACACATCGAAACAGTTCAAAACTATCAGAGAAAACTTATAAAATATTTTTAGAGGGAAATGGTAAAAATAGAAGTAAACTAAGACTTGTTTCAATTTTTTTTCGTCGGTAAAAATCAATATTTTGTTTTAAAATTGTTAAGTATACATCATTAATCTATTGAAATAAACAAAGTGGTAATGTTAGATAAGCTGGTTTCATGTTTTGCAATTATATAGCATAAAATGACAAAATTCTTTGTTACTCTTTTTATTTATTTTAATATTCTTTTATTTAGCAATAGAGTAACAACTTTTCTGAAAATGAATTAGGAAACTTATTTTTCAAGGTTCCAAAATTTCCAAGAAAATTATGGAAATATTGAGTGTTTCCGTTGAAGAAATTATAGTACTTCGTAGTTTCTTTTTCATAAGCTAACTGACAAAAAAAATTCAAATGTACCAAATTCGAATCGTTCCGGATTTTTCTGAATTTGATTATTGTATAGTTGCTTGCACAAATCCAGTTAATGAAACCAAATAAACTAATGATCCTCCAATCAGCACCAAATTGGCAAATTATAGCTTGCTGTCCTATAAGTAGCCATTTGTTTAACTGCTAGTGATTAGCAAAATGATTAAGAAAATTACTATTATTATTGTTAACTAAATTATTTTATATATAGATTTGGTCATGTAGAAGAAATTAATTTAGGACCTGCATATGTAAGATTTGTGATAGGAAATGCTTCATCATAATTAGTAACTAACAGCCATCAATAATTATATTATTTGTGAATGATTTCGGTTTTATATGGTCTAGATTCAAATAGGGGCAGGGAAAAAATACAAATTTAGATTGACAATTTAATTTTTTAAGAAAGATGTATAACATAATAATGGTGTTTTTAGTCGAAATTTAAGTGAAAGCCTCACAAAATTCCTTAGCAAATTAGAGGAAATTGTTCACGAAATCTTTTTTTTTTTTGGGGGGGGGGTGGGGGTTAAATAAATCTTATATATTAATTAATACGAACAAAAGAGGTTACAAGATATAGTTCACTACAAACTAGGTTGCGTTCATCAAAATAAATGACTACCAACTTATAGAATCTAAACTCAAAAATGAAGCTTGATGATAGAACAACAAAAGATATATCAAAGATGGAATATTAATAATATTAATCATATAGAAGAAAGCAATGTTTTTTAATTTTTATAACTCAGAGACATGTATTAATAAAGATGTGACATAAATATTAATTTAGGCATTTGTTGTTTCCCAGTATTTTTGTGTCATATATTTTTTAATGTTTTGAATTCTAGAAAGAAACTTCCTTGCTATGGCATCAAATTAAAATATATACACACATATATTATGCACTTTAATTAAATAGGGTAATTAGTCGAAGATGGGATGTGTTTTTAAAGAAAGTTGGGCAATTAAAAAGACTTTTAGAAATCTCCTGGACTCGTGGTTTATTGTTAATTAAAATTGAAAAGAAAAAAAACAAAAAGTCAAATGCACAGTAACATCAATAATATCTAATTAAAATTATCATGGAATAAATAGTGACTAAAAGAAATAGTCAAACATGGAGTACAATTTTTGTGCGAGTTATTCCGTACGTTAAAAATGTGGATTTATACTGTTTTAATCTTCAACAATTATAAGAAGTTTCAAATTATTTGGCTAACCCATGGTTTATGACCAATTATGCAGCCTTAATTAATTTTTTCCTTTTAATTATTGGTTTCTCAATATATCTGAAAATTAAGGTGTCCATTTTTTCTATTTTTCTCAATTATACTTAATTATTCTATTGAGTATAACGATATTTAGGTGCGTAGTCTTAGATTGAGGCTTTATTTTTTCAAGAATTGGATCGAGACTATACAAAGCTAGAACATCATAAAATTTCCATGACTTTATCATAAATTTTAGTTTTCTTGTGCTCCTTTAAAATTCCGGATATTATTAGGCATTATTGTAAGAATAATATTTTTTTATATATTTAAACATTTAAATTAAAAATCATTTATTTAAACGACCAGAGCCCTTTTTCATTTTTGATTTTGGATTAACCTCATTTCGCTTCATTTGACTTCAAGCGCTGATATACAGGCTAGGGGTGTAAGACGAGCCGAGCTGGCTCGCGAGCCGGCTCGGCTCGTCTCAAACGAGCTCGGCTCGAGCTCGAGTTTTTCGAGCTCGAGCCGAGCTTCACGAGCTCGAGCTCTGAGTCGAGCTCGAGCTCGAGCTTAACTATTTCCGAAAAAAGCTCGCGAGCCCGGCTCGCGAGCTTTTTGTTAATTTTAATTTTTTTTAATTATATTAATATTAAATAGTTAATAATTAATAATGAATAATGAATAATTAATAAATAAATTAAAAGAATTGGATTTGGGAATTAGAATGGAACTTGGAAGAAATAGCAAACAGGGCACGACTTCTCCTTCTCAAATTCAAAACCCTAGTTTTCAAATTTCCATCTTCGATCGTCGTCGTCTCAACTCTCTTCATCGTCGGGAATTACCATGGATAACATTTGTTGGCTTCATCTGCTTTAAAGGTAGGATTTTGGGTTCCATATCACAGTCAATTTTTTTTGACGATTTTTTTTTTCGATTTCAATTTCTGAGATTTTTTCAATTTCAGTTGTACACATATGTATACATATATATACACATATATATACACAGAAATAGCTCCAAGAGTTTGATTGAAGAAAATCAATTTACAAACCTCTGCCGCCTCTGCCATTAAATTGGTTCTGCATTTCTGCATTTTACTTTTCGAGCTCGGGCTCGCGAGCCTGGATTCGAACCGAGCTCGCGAGCCGAGCCGAACAAAAATAGTGACTACCGAGCTCGAGCTCGAGCCCTCCAAATCGAGCTCGACGAGCTCGAGCTCGAGCTCGAGCTCGAGCTCATATATTGAGTTTCGAGCTCGAGCTCGAGCCCGAGAAAATCACCGGGCTCGGCTCGAGCTCGGCTCGTTTACACCCCTAATACAGGCAACGAGATAAATCAGAACAAAGAATATATGGATGGATCACTGTTAGCCTCGTATAGATGTTGTCTCATACATAAATAGTGAATACTAATTACATTGTGGGTCAAACCGGTGCAGGTCGGGCTCCATCTAAACTCAGCAACTCAAATAACGTGGATCACCAAATTCAGGACAAGACTGATGACCGTAAAGTCGTGCCCAAGCGTCTAATTTGTTTATAAATACTCCTTAAAAAATTCAAACTAGGAATAAAAGTTTAACTCAATAATACGATTCGACTATCAATATCTCAACTGGAGAGATGCAAACATTGACTTTACTTTTGTTAAGTCTGAATCTCATATTTGCCTTTTTTATTTTTTCAGTATTTTGTAAAAGTATATATTTTTTTTTAATAAAATAAAGAATATCTTTGTACTTGTTTAAAAGTGTACAATTTGATAATAGTTTATATTTAAAAATTATGGTCAAATAGAGGCTAAGATATGGCATTAGATTTGGACAACCCCATAACTAAAGTTGCGTTTATACTGGTCTTCCAAATTGGTATGCTGTATTTGGATGAGTGTGGGACTTGTCTTAAGCATCATTCTTTGAAATTTGGTAGCTCAAGTCCACTACAATCCTTTTCTATTCTTTCTATTTTATCTTTGTTTTTCTTGAGCAAAGTTCACTATAGTGCACAAATAGATTTATAAAAACTTTGACTTGTAAAAAGTTTGGATGTTTATGTATAATTGTAATAGTTATAATTGATATGTACTTTGAGGTTACACAATTTATAATTTATAATTTATTCTATATCTTGTCTTTGAGAGAAAATTAGATATTGAAATTAGTTTTTCTTCTGTAGGTTATTTCATAAGTTTTTTTTAATGTTCATCTCCAATTGAATTCCACAATCACAATCAATTTTTGTAAATTTCTATGGATGATTGGTTGCGATGTAGGACTTGACCAACGAATGAATTGAATAAAATTAATCAATTAAGTTTATTGATATCAACAAATGAAATGTTTTAAGATGAGAATCCAAAAAGGATTTATTTGGTTTCACATGGTGAAGCGTGCAAGTAGGAAAATTTGCACACGAAGACTTGGACTTATATAAGTCAATAATATGTGTCATATTACAAGTGGTGCGTCGACATTAATAAATTCCTACACTTTGACCTTTTCAAATTTTGACAATAAGTTATCATGCTTGAGTATAAGTCACAACTTTATTGGCACTCTTGTTAGTTATTGCAACTTGGGTTCATAGTTTTTTAATTAAATAAATAAAAGATGGAATAAATGGTTCATTGTATTTTGCCATTTTTTAAGTCAAGCTACATTCCCCATCTGTGTTCATACCATAATTCAATACAATGAAAGTAAACTAATATTAATATTAGAGTAATTCTCAGCAGAGTTAGTAGACAGTTAAATTTAAATTTTGTGATATTGGTTACGAGTTCGATTTGTACTTACCTTCTCTATTGTAAGGTTGCAATTTGTAAATGAGTGGAGTCGAGTAAACACATAGTTGTTCAAATTTGTTTGAACTACAATCGAACCTAAAAAATTATGTTTGAGCTTGGTTTGATTGTTAATTGAATCGAGCGCTAACGAGTTTTAATCATTTCGAACACGAGTCAAACTCGAGTAGTTTGATTATTTTGTACATATTTTTATTTTTTAACTAATTGAGTCGAACACGAACCGAACTTCAAAAATTATCTATCACATAAGGGTTGTTCAAGCTTTGTTTGACAAATTAACGAACCGAGCTCAAATTGAATATTAATAGTTTGGTTTGATTTTCAGTCATATGTGAGTCTGGCAACCAACACAGATTTAATTATCTTAAATGGTTTGCATATTATTACATAAAGACGATGTTTACCCATTATATACTAAAAATAACGCTGTGAAATTTCCTCGCTTACACAAATGTGACAAAATTGGACCACTCTACCTTTTTCACTTGATTATTTAAATATCCAGAAATGCAAAATCGAAACCGCTAGCATCCATATATTCAACTTTTATCCGGGACAAAATGTGGGAAAATAAATATACGCAAACAAATAACGTCATGAGATGAAGACTAGCATAAACTGCTTCAACCTACTCCACAATTTATTTATTTACAAATTTAAATAAATCCCCAGATTGGACTTTATTACCAATTTCCACTAAACTGGATTCATATGCTTGGAACTTTTAGTTGATGTAAACTATTAGTCTATGGAGATTTCTACTTTAAAGTCTTTGGGGTTTTGCCTATTTTTCTTAGTGTGACATCAGATCAATGGAATTTTTACTGAGTCAAGATGTTGAAACGTATACGTGATGTTAGAATATTTTCACAAATAATTATATAATGATTTTAATCACAATAGATCAAAATGTGCACATCGATCCTCGCCAAAATCTAACTAAATATTTTATAATGATCATAGAGAATTAAGGTGGAGATGGACGTTAACAGTTGAATAATAGTTACCAGCTACAACTTTTTTATTTAAAAAAAAAAAAAAAAAAACTGCCTGAATTTATTGGGCTTGTAGATTCACTTGGGCCTGAATTACCTATGAATCTATGATTAATGCTAGCCAATCCAAACTTATTTCCCCCATAAATGTGAGCCCAACTGAATTGGGCCTAGTCATCAATGATCAATGATGTTGATTGTTGATTCAATCCACTCGGCCTAGAGAAATAGAGAGATTTCTGTAATAACACTAATAAAGATGTTATAAATAATAAAATAATAATAGTAATATGTTAATTGAGGTAGCATAGCAAATTGGTAAGAATCCAAAGTCCAAACATAACAAGAACCCATTGAAGGAAGCATATCTGTACTTAAAGAGTACAGCATAGAATGCGCAATGTCAACAGATGAGAAGTCATGCAACCAAGTTTTGTACAAAATTTATTTCAACATCTCTCTCTCTCTCTCTCTACCTTCTTTATCTCCTTCATCAAGCCGCATACACAAAAAACGGCTACAATTCACCAATGCAGAGAGCTTGCTAACCAAATCATGTGGTCGAGATCGCTCCATCATCATTTATATTACGCCTTTGCAATCTCATTCTCAATCATACTTCCTTTTTGCACATCTGTAGAACTTTGTGAAGAGAGTGATAATTTAGAAGACGAACTAGAACGACGACCCGTATAACTAGGCACAGCCTGCATAACACCATCCATTACCCCAGAGGCTAATTTCTTTTTAGCTGTTGGGCTCGGTACGTTGCTCCGTACTGCAAGTGCTCGTTTGTTGTTAGGAAGTGATGTGAACCTCTCCCGTAGTGGGACCGGCATGTCTTCCAAATTTTTAGTCCTCTCCGAAGAATAATTGTTCTTCTTTTTCATCTTAGGCCAATGGAGGAATCGTTTTAGGGCGTCATTTACCGAACCCAGTTTGCTAACTTTTCGGGGAGGAGTGGGGCCTGCCACGTTCGAGTCGTTTTGACTTATTTCCGGTGAGTATGTACTGCATGGCGTGCTACGAGTTCCATTCTCCAACCCCGTGTACGAAAATATTTCAATGTCGCTTATTCGAAACGACGTGCCAGGGCTGGTCCCTTTACTTTGCCTCTTAATGTGAGATGCAATGATTCTTCTTGCAGAATAGTCTTGAGAACTGAAAATCCCACCAGCAGAAATCAATTGTCTTGTAAGAAGTTCCGATGATGCAGAGTGTGGCCGTTTCTTGAGAATATCGAGGGGAGTTATCCCATCCGTGTCACGAATGTTAATGTCGATCCCTCTGACGCTCATTAGTAATTCCACCAGGCCCGAATCAATGTTCCCAATAATGGCCAAATGAAGAGGCGTTTGACCATGGATATTTTTGGCGTTGATGATTTCTTCGATTTTGAAAAGTTTTCCAGATAGTAAGTGCTTTAGGAGCTGGATTTGGCGGTCCTGTCTATGGAAACCGGGAGTCTGAAAACCAGTGACAACAGCGTGAAGAAATGTTTCACCAGCATTGTTTGTGAGGTTGATTAACGAGGGTGATGCGAGAATTAGAGCTTCAACAACGGATAAATGGCCTCTGTGAGCAGCCACATGTAATGCCGTATTGCCATTGTTGTCGTATGAGTTGATTAACTCGGGAGATGATGTCAGCTCTTTTACTACCTACATTTATATGCAATATGTGTATGAAGGACAAAAAACACCAAAACCAATTGATGAATGACCAAGATCTTCTATTGCAAAATAGCGTTGCAATTGTATTGCAAGTCATTGGATGAATGACACATGTAATTATCAACGTTTGTCATTCATGTAGAAGTGGCAAATGTGTTGGTTGAGTTGATTTTGAGTTCGTTATACATATGAGTAGGTTTTTAAATGAGATGGGTTTTCTAATAGTTCAGGGCGGAACCAAACTTAGCCAAAAATAGAATCAAAGTCAACTCCTGGCATATTGTTCCTTTTAGTTTGGATTCTTGGCAATAATCAACTATAAACACCAAAATATTTTTTTAGAAAACAAATATTGCCACCCATACATTCATCTACTAGCTTACAATATGGAATGAAATAAGACTTTTGTAATAAAAAATTCTGTCTGCATTAGTTCTGTAACTGTCAGGAGACAAATTCAGTCATGTAAATTGGGGCAGTATGGAACTGTTAGATCTACAAAATTGAAAATTCCTCAAATTAAATACCCAAGAAAAAAATGAAAAATAAACAAGCGACTAAATAATCAAATGAAATCTGTTGGGCATAAATGAGAAAGTAAGTATAAAAGCATCTCAAATTATGGAGAAAAATATAAATGAGTTGAAAAAATAGAGTTGTAAATATCACCACATAAAACAGAGTTAAAAAACAGAGTAGTATTCTATTGTATGGTACCTGAACCTGGCCGCGGGCAGCGGCGGCGTGCAAAAGCGTAGCCCCCTGAGCATCTCTATAAGCCAAGGCATCATCATCGTCATCAGAAAGAAGTTCCTTCAACAGCTTCAAATTCCCACCTCGAGCAGCAGCATGAACAGCTCTATTCATTATCTCCACCTTATAATCACCACGTATATTATTATTATTATTATTATTATTATTATTCTCCCCGATTTGCCCCTCCAACCTCGGCCTCACACAATAATCCAAAACAACCTTAAAAACCTCACAACTCTGGCTCCTAGCAGCCGCGTACAAGATATCCGTCACGCCGTACTCCCCTTCCCCAAACACCAATAGTGGGTCCCTCTCCAATAATTCCATAACAAAGCTCAAATCCCCAGCAGATGCAGCTGTGTACATAAGCCACCCGCCATAGCCAGCTCCGATAAGCGAGTTCTTACCCTTTTTTATTTCGCATTCTGTGAGAAGCTTTCGTGCTACGTCCGACCGACACGCGGCGACGTCGTGGAACTGAGATTCATCGTCCCACACGGTCTCCAGGCGGCGGATGCGGCGGAGGGAGGTGAGCTGGATGAGGTGGTTTCCATCGAGGAGGAGGAGCTCCCGGACAAGATCGTATTGGCCGTTCGCGGCGGCGTAATCGATCGGAGATGCGTACCACCATTGATCGCCGGTGCTTTCCCACCGGAGAGGGAAGTATGTCGGAATTGACATTTTATGGGATTTCCGGACACAATTTGAACTCGAGTAGAATTTTTGTCAGAAGATTATCGTAAACAGATTACTTGGTCAAAGAAAAATATTTTGTTTCTTTTTTTGGTTGTTGAACGCAGTCTCAAGACCCTGAGAATATGATAATCAGATTCCTTTGTCAAATGAGAATTAATATTGAAAAGAAATGAAACAAGATATACACGGCTAGAAGTTGATTATATGGAGAAATTATAAATTATAAATCATAAATTAGATGATTTGAGTAGCAAAATGCATATCTTTAAGCAATAAAAGAGAATAATGAGGCTGGCCCTACCAACTCTTTAGGCTAATTGTCATAAAAAGAAAGGGAATTACAATATTGCTCATATGGGATAAAGCTTTATTGCAATTTTTCTCAAATTATTTGCAAGTAAAAATACTCCAAAAAATGGTTAAGAAAATATATGGAGTCTACAAGGTCTAGAATAAATTGTATAGATATTGACTATTACAACACTGGATGCTAAATAACAGGTGTAATTATGCAAGTTTTAAATGATACCTTGGTGGTTATAACGAAATTTATGCAACTTAAATAATAAGAACGTGCGTGTAGAGAATAGTCATATAATATCAATATTTTACATCCTTTTTTAGCACATGGGATGATTAATGTAATAATTAAGGTCTTATAAATTAATATCGCAAGTTCGTAAATAATGAATGTCAAAATTATAAGAGACCTATTTTATGTGATTTATACTATATTTTTTTCCACATAGAAACTAATAAGAGAGGTGCAGTAGAAAAAGCTTCCACTTATTTTGAGTGAAAATTATTACAATTTTGAACAAAGCATGATGCTAACCGCATGCCACTATGAGACAATTGTTTATTAGAGATGATGACAGTGAACAGATAATCATAATTAACAATATCAATTAAGAGATATGAGACAGACAGAAATAGAATGAAGCTATCATTTTTATCACCTTTTAATGATATATATTTCCCAATTATAATCTTTGATTAAGGAGAAAACAATAGATGAAAAAGATTATTTCAATTTTTTATTAATGTATTTATATTGGATGGATGATTTTTAATTTTTATTGTTGAGTTGATTCAAGACTTGTTCCATTCTTTATGCCAAATTAAATTAGTTGCCACCCCATCATGAACTAAACCGTGTGGGTGTACAAGTCAAGAGCTAGCCAAAATAATAAAATATGACAATGAAGAGTACAATATATATGATTACAATTGTTGTATATCAAATATATGTATATGTGAATTCTGTTTAGCAGGTATAATTACTAAAAAAAAAAAAGAGCCAATAAGAATTAAAAAATAAATAAATAAGAGTCAATTTTCTGGCAGCTTCAGGCAGGCCACATAGAAAAGATAGTTTGGAGCTGAATACAATAATAGTTAAGTTAACCGCCCCTTTTAATAAATAATATTCTTCCTCAAATTAAAGAATTATAGATTAGTATAATATGTGTGGCACAAACAATTACTAAAATCTCCAATCATTTAACTAAGTAACTGAACTCCTTATATAATAATGTAGTGGAATTAAGGCCCCCGATTGAATGTAACGCCGTTTTTAATTTTTATCAAACTTTCATAAAAAGAATTTATAAAAATACATTTATTTAATATCAGTTATGTCAAACAAATATTTACACACAATATCTCTAGAAAATTTCAAATTTCTTATCTAGATAGTATTTCTGAAGAAATTCAATTTTTTTAACCATTCATGATTACATTATTCAACGGAGAGAATATCTTAGCATAATTATTAAAATAATTACAAAATAAGATTAGAAAAGGCAGATTTCCTGTCCGGTCGCTATCAGCATTATCGAAAGAAGTAATTTCCGGAAAGATGCGTGGTTAGGCTTGGATTTTAGCACTAGCATTAAAAACCCATTTTAAGTGAAAATATTAGCCCAAGCAATTTTTTACTGGTCCAATCCAAGAGAGAGCTCTCTTTTTTTCTTTTTTTTTTTTGGATAATTTAAGACTCTAATTGATTGATTATAATTAAGTCATAACTCGTAGTTAATAAGAAACATTGTAATTGCAACATTATTTGGGTTTGTGTATGGACTGTCACGAACAAATACAATTTCCTAATTATTATATTATTGTAAGACTATGGGATGGTCTTAGGTCCAACCTCGAAGACACCAAAATCCTGTCCTGGGAATTCACAAGTCTTCAGTCTGCCATTTTAATGTGAAAAGCAGCTTTAACTTTTTTGTAAAGCTACAAATGGCATGGCCTGCCTGCCTGCCTGCCTGCCGGCTTTCATCACTTGTAACATAACAACAATAAATAGTAACATACATAGTATTAAATCTACAATCTAAATATATTTACACTCAATATTAAAAATAAATATATACAAATATCAGCAGGTTTACCTGCATGGTATACCAACTACTCATATGCAAAGCTTGAATACCTCTACCAAGTGTATATACTAACGAGCCTCATTCATATGCATACCAGCTCAAGTTTGGAATAAAACACACTAATTTATCCATAAATCAAAAAGTATTGAATCCATAAATAAATATTGTCCAAACAATCGGGTTGCGTCGGAGAGAAAAGAGGCGTTGTCGGAGGTGGGAGTAGCTTGAGTTGGGGGAGAGATAGATATTATTAATGTTGAATTTATAGATATGTAATTAATTGTGTATATATTGTAAAAGTTGGGTTGGGCCTAAACTTAAGTTTTGGTTTAGATGGGTCTATGTTTGGGTCTCAATTTATTTTGGGTTTGGGTTTGAATTTGGGTCTAAACCCAAACTTAATTTTTGGGTTTGAGTCTAATCAAGACCTACCCATTGACACCCCTAAATTAAGTCATGTGATATTGATTGTAAGCCTAAATACAAACCAAATCAAGCATAATCTCGATGACAGTATGCACCTAGATGGATCTGACTGTCTACGTCCCTTAATAAGGATCAAGTCTAACTAAGTTCAATTTTCGATTTTTGTATATGATGCTCATTATCTCGCAGGTCGTATATAAATTTACGATAATTTGTATTCCGTGATCGTATTCTTCCATTGATATAGAGGCACA
Source organism: Verbascum thapsus (assembly GCA_963669365.1). Lineage (NCBI taxonomy): Eukaryota > Viridiplantae > Streptophyta > Magnoliopsida > Lamiales > Scrophulariaceae > Verbascum > Verbascum thapsus. The sequence goes on along the minus strand of OY770107.1, from coordinate 5,958,387 downwards.
ATTAGGTGATGATCTTTAAAACGAGTTAATTAAATGCTCTCAAATCCATTCATTCATGTGTTGACGTATGCACTATTTATAAGAAATTGTAATTGTACAGTGGCTTAATATGAATTAATTGTCACAACCCAAAGCTTCACATTTCATTTAAATCATACATTAGCATAAGCACGCACATTTATTTTTGCTAGCATTTAACACTAGTAATATAAGCATGACGTTTACATAAGCAATGAGTTTAGATTAAGCAGGTATGACATTTAGCATTTATTACCAATTAAGAACAAATTATTGACGTGCTTTTCAGGGTCACCCATCCTATGATTGCTCTCGTATTAGAACTCTTAATAACTTTAGAGTTTTTATTGTATACGGACACTAAACCTTCTCGTTAGTTATTGGGTAAATATATTGATGGAAAAATTAGCTTGATGGCCCCGAATCTTCGAACTTCATGATAATCATTCAGAAAACGATAAACTGAAAACATACCTGAATCAATAGCAATGGAATTGACTTTAGTTATTATCTTCCAATTGATCGTACCCGGAAACCTTTCTTAAGATGATGGGATTCCAGAGAGAAATGAGAGAAAATTTTGTTGTAGTACGTCAATTGGGGACCATAACCTCTATTTATAGCTGAATTAGGACTTATTTGCAAATTAGCCCATCATAAATTGCAGTTCAGTCTTCAAGGTCTACACATATAAAATATAACCCCATATCAAAATAGATGATCAGGGCCTATAAACTTTAACTTTGATCACTTAATTAAGGCCCAAACATTATTTAATATGTGATATACAATTTAAACTGCAATGCACATGCCCAAAGGCATATAGTTATGATATGAACATAATATATGTCCACAAAATATTCCAACATATATTTCATACACTACGCGTCACTTATATTAACTATATGTCCTAATTAATGTTATGACACATAGAAAATATAACACACATATATATATTACTCGTATTAAGCTAGCAGCTGCAAATAATTCAATAAATATAATATAATATATGGTCACCAAACTAACTTAGCAACTAAGTTTTCTATAAATCGGGCTATTCCCACTTAAAAGACTTTTTGGATGAAAGAAAGGATAGAAACTAGAGGGAAAAACAGAGTGAAAGGAGAGAAGAGAAAGGAGATAAAGGAAAAGGAAGAAAAAGAGAAGAACATATGGGAAAAATAGGACATGAAGAGTAGTATGTAAAGTGAGTTACGAAAATCGGCATTCTTATAACAAGTGTTTTACCGATTGTTTTCTTTGTTTTAATTATGAGTTTGGAATATAATTTATATGTGTTGGACTTGATGTGTAGTTTGAGGGTTTAGATGTTTAGAACCTATAAATTCTGAAATCAAAGTGTTTTAACATACAAACATGTTTAAGGGGAATAACACTTAGTTTGTTAAAATTTAGAATTTGCGCTCCAAGTTTACGTCTATAATTGTGTAGTTAAACTTGTAAATTTTATAATGATGATTTTTCTTTATCCATTTGAGGGTGTCTAAAACACCGCTGCAAAATTTGGTAAAAGTTGGAGGTACGTATCAATTTCTAAAAATCGTAGCGTTAAAACTGCCAGTTTATTCGACATGATTACAAACAACTACTGCTTTGGGACTATTTGACAAGCCTAGGAACTTTTTTTGGTCTGTTGTAATTTCTAAATCCTTATATACATGTAAGGAAGTTTTCTTGAAAGTTTGAGAATTTATAAAGCAAAATGAGAATTTATAAAATTGTTTGAGACAGCTTTGCCTGTGCTAAAATTATTTTCCGGGTGCAACATACTTGGAGGATCAAATGACAATAATAAATATGTTAATTTAATATGGAACTTTTATGTCACGTTATTCAATGTGTTTACTATATTACAGAGTGATTTGAGAGAAAATTCATATGCTTATAATTTATTATAATTTAAGTAGTAAAATCATTCAAGTGTAGCTTACGGGTGACTTGTTAGTTGTAAGTAAGTCTAGGCAGGTCATCAAGAAAAAACTCATGCATTCATTTACATTTTATATGTTGTATTAAGTAAAGTTATGATTTGCAATATGCTTAATAGGGCGGGATTCGAATAGAGGAGTTGAAAACGTCAACTAGGGAAAGACATCTCTATAAGGTGCTAATTAACTTATATGATTTTTAATCCCACGAGGCAGCAATAGACTCATTTCACAGATAAAGAGTTCCACCAAAGTTCTTGTTCTTGGTCATTTTGGTAAGGAAAGTCATGCATATGTCTAAATTATCAACAAAAGAAAAGAAAATGAAATTTCTAAAATAAAATTGAAAACTAAAAATCTGCAAAGTTTTTCCATCACTACAGGGGATGAGTTTTTCTAATGAGATGAGCATTATAGAGTAATTAGCTAAAAGATGAAGTGGTCGTACCGATGATGAAAAATTGCCGACGAATTTAACAAGAATACGTCACCACCGGTACAGAATGATATTTGTTTTCTTCAAACTTTTGTTGGAGATTTGGTTGGAGAAGAAGATTGACATTTTCTTACTTGAATATAGAGAGAGAAGGAAGAGAGAGAATGAGTTTGATAGAAAGTAGGGAAGATAGTTCCCGTATGATAGAGAAAGGGGCAAAAGTAGAAAAGTGATTTTTTATGGAAATTGACTCTTTACACGTGTCCTCCTCTCCTTTCTGGAACATGAATTGGAGCACAAACTGGGAACAGAAAAACTCATTTCGGAATCTAGTAGTTGCAGCAGAACATTGAAAAACACATCTTTCGACCTTGGCCCAAGTCTATTCCTGAGCCGGTCTAGTGGGTCGACACAAAATTTAGCTGGGCTAGTGGGCCGATACAAAATGTTGCTGGGCTCTAGTTGAGACCTTGAATTTTTTCTATGCACTTCTATTATTGATATCTATTTGGTCCATTCTTTAGGTAGTCGATATTATTGAACTGGTCAATTACTATTTTTCAACCAAAAATGATTGGTCACATTATTTTTGGCATAAACTTCATTAATATTTTTTTTAATGATTTCTTTATTCTTTCATGTTCACGTTGGATTTGAGCACAAACACATGTGTTCCTATCATGCGACCCTTTTCCAATAAAAAATAGTAAGTGAGCCAAAGTAAGCTTATATGAAATTTTTAAGGAGAAGATTTTTTTTATGTGTTTTTAAGAGGACACGCAAAAGACAAGCTTTTCAAAAAGCCGAAGTGCATTTTCTACTAAATTTAATTTCAAATTGTTATAAGTTGTGATTTTTTTCTCCTTATTTGAAGTATTACGAAATATGTGTGGTCATAATTAAAAAATTATCGATTGGGAATTATTGGATAAAAGCATCACCCTAGGCCTAAAACATATATAAAAAAAGAGTAAGGATGCTTGCTATATGGTGCACCAGCAAATTGGTATCCGTTGGGCATTTACCTTAGCTTAGCAGCACAAAAGCAGAATAATTATTGTGCTTATGTTTGTTGTGAGATGTGACTTTAGATCTTACCATTTGAGAAAGTTAGCTGGATCAAAATTGTCAAACCCCACCTAAGAAATTGTAATTATTTATTTTACATAATTTCAGTTTCAATGTTGCACCAGGAATGGCTACTTTTGCTTATATCACATCTTGATGGGGACATGTCAACCTACCATTGGAAAATTCTATATTGGAAGGAGACCTTTGGCCCGGTCATTCTCCACCACATATTTATGGGGTGGTGGGTGGTTCACACATGGGTGGGTGTATGTGAAAAACCACCCACCACCCCATAAATGTGTGGTGTATATGGGCCGGGACCAAAGGTCTCAGTCCATGATAGACACATCCGGTAAAATTAATTGCTATGGTCTGAGTTCAATGCATAATTTAATGTAAATAAACAAATTTTTGTTTGTTTTCTCACCAATAAATTAAAGAGAAAAATTACCCAAAATCCCCTTAAATTTAACTGTCTCCAAAAAGTCCAAAAGGTTATTTTATTTCAAACCTCAAAAACCCTTTTCACAAACTTGTCAATAAGAAAACCCAAAAGTTAAAATTAATAAATTTCTTGGACTACATTAGACTTCATTCCTTAAGTTAATAATTGATCAAATAAATTTTTTATCATAATTTATTATTTTAAAACTGACAAATTGGTTAAAATGAATTTTACTTTTTTGTATTAAATTTAAATGTTTTGATATGATTTTCTTAATTATTTTAATATCATAATTATTTAAAAGTGCATTTTAAAAACTTTTACAAAAAAAATAAAATTATAATCAGTCTCTATTATCCATATAACATTTTTAAATTAATAAGTTCTATACTGTCGGCCTAAATTTTGAAATGAAAAATTGGTGAACTAAAATTAATGATTTTTGTGGATCCAGTTTTTTTTGGAGGTGCTTAGTAATTTTCTCTTAAATAAAAGGTAAATTGCACTTAGTGAAGACTCATTCTATCATTACAATTCCACATACATATCCTGATGAGGGAATGCCTTATTACTTTCTCTACTGTGAGCTGTCAGCTATGGGCAACCTAGGCTGGTTTTCCTCTCTTGTGTGGTTTGCAGGCTATTACACAAGAGCGGGGTTTACCCAGTGCGCACCTAACGGTAGCGGCTGCGGGTTCCCTTGTCATCAAAAAAATTCCACATACATTCAGTATAAGTAAGAAAACTATCACGAGAGGAGACAAATTTGCCACAATTTAAAGATAAGAGGGGCCTTTACATAATTAGGTCTTCGTTAGGGTGTTAAGCATAATTTACCATGAATTAAAAAATAATTGAATTGAAAAATTGGAAATGATAAGAGAAATAATTTTCCTTTTGGAATATTCATATCCAAAACAAAACTTGGTCTTCCTTGTAAACAAAAAAAAAAAAGGAAAAAAAAACTTGGTCTCCTCAATTAATAATATTATATTACATAATTTATTTGTAATTAACTTTCCTCCGTAAGATATAAATATAACAAATATATACCATCCATTTGTTTATTGTTATATAAAATTATATTGCCCAAAAGCCAAAACTATTGGACACAGTCTAAAGAGAAAGATGCTTCAAATATTTGAACATGGAACCCACTTCCAAACATTCCTATTATTCCCAGTGCATTTCCGGATAAGTTAAAGAATCACAAGTTTTGAGCTCTAATATACATAATTAATCCTATTTCATAATATAGTTCACATTGACGAGATCTTAAATTTCTATCCCCTTTCCTAAATCTTGTAATTTGATAGAGTTCAATACTTATTTATTGAATGTTTATTTGACCTTCTTTGTTAGCTATGACAAATTGATTTAATTTTGTTATATGATTTATATGTTATAATGCAAAAACAAAATTTATCCAATATGAATCTAAGGTAATTAGTGCAATGTGCCTAGTAATAGAAAAACAGATTATTAATACTATAGGAGAAAATATACAATTTGCACTCCCTAACCTGAAACCGACACTCTCACCTAAACATTCTTAATTATTAAGACAAAAGCTAAACGCCATTAGGAAAGATTAAATTACAATTTAATTAGTCTCTTGGGACCAAGCATGAAATGATTAATTAAATATAAGTCTTTGTTTGGCTTCACATTCCAAATTGGCTTTTGAACACACAATAATTATTTCCTTTTTAATAAAGAAAAAAAAAAAGAAAAACTCAACCAGATTGATAAACTCTATTTGAAATTGAGAATTTCAATGTCGGTACCTTTTCAGATTTACACTTTTTCTTTCCTTGCACAATACAATGTCACAATGATTAAACCCAAATATTTGATTTTACCATCAAAATAATATTAATTCTGATTATCATAATGTCTAATTCACGTTAGTCACTCTGATTTGGACCTCCAATTTTCTTACACCAATATAACTCTCAAATTAACAATCGAAATTATTACCTCATTCCTTATCTGCACAAAAAAGAAAAAATGAAAAATCTAAAAATACTTTTCAGCTCTCGGAATCTTAATTGAAAAATTATTACATTATTATAAATACCTTTGAAAATGACGTTATGGTGAGCTGTGTTCATCTCACTCTCACAGCCTCAGATACACTTCTCTCACTTCAATGTGTATGTATATGAACGTACAATCAGATACAAAACGCACCGTTTCGGCTATCCACTTCCCCACATTCTCCTAATTTTACGCACTTCATTTACCTCTGTAAGTGGTTTCTATCCTTTGTTCTTCTCTTTTTTGCTCTACTTTTTTTAAAAAAAAAATAATTTATATACTGCATTAATCTGAACTTGATTATATTCTGGAAATATAAATGTAATTTGGCGTACAAATATCTTCTGATGCTGCTGCATTATGGTACAGCTCTTTCATTTGTGGTGATTTGACCTGGTGGTGACTGAATGATGTTAAGTTGATTGTGTCGGCAGTGTTTGGATCTGATTTATGCAATGATCTCACAATTAAGCAAAAATTATTTTGTTTTTTTTGGAATTTGTTACTTTTTTGGTTCTAAATCCTATAAGAGGAAATAATTGCAGCTTGATTTTCATTTTGAAGTTCTTTTTTCTGTTCTTTGTATGTTTAATAAGTCTTTATGTAGTTTGATAGGCTTGTGTTTTGTGATTGTGCTTTTGTGTATAAAGTGGATATTCTACATTAAATGAACATTTATGGTTTTCCGGTGGCTGAACTGACCTGCATGTGAAGTCATTTATTGCTGCAAACTCCAGAAAATTCATCTTCATTGTGTACTTGACTTCAGTTCATAGAAAAAAGATGCCATTTATGCAGTCGCACTTATATCTAAATTCTAAGCTATAAAGGTCATTCAATTGTTTCTCCGCGTGCTTTATATCACATGTTCCTAAGGAATGCTTCTGATGTATATTTTTAGGAACTTTATTGCATTGATACCGTTTGAGTACCTGTGTTGATGTAATAATGGTTCTGGGTTTGAGGACCAAAACCAGGAGAAGCCATTTGGTCCAGCTTGATTACATCATCCATATTCAGGAGATCAAGCCCTGGCCCCCATCTCAATCACTGAGATCACTTCGCTCTGTTCTGATTCAGTGGGAGCATGGAGAAAAGACTTCTGGATTAACCAATCAAGTTGTCCCTTCACTGGGGACTGGGTCTGGCGTCGGTGATGGAAGAATTGAATTCAATGAATCTATTAGGCTCTCGGTTACACTTATGCGCGAGATGTCTATTAAAGGTGGGGATAGAGACACTTTCCAAAAGAACTGCATTGAGTTCAATCTTTATGAACCGCGACGAGACAAGACGGTTAAAGGCCAGCTGTTGGGAACTGCTATTCTGGACTTGGCAGATTATGGCGTTATTAGAGAAAATTTGAGTATTAGTGCTCCAATTAACTGTAAACGGACCTATGGGAAGACTGCACAACCAGTTATCTTCCTTCACATCCAGCCGGTTGAGAAGACTGGTTCATCCTTCTCTTCGAGGAACAGTTTGACGAGAGAAGCTTCAATGGACAGTAATCGTGCTGAATCTGTTTCTGCATTAATGAGTGAAGAATATGCAGAAGAAGCTGAGGTTGCCTCATTTACAACAGATGATGATGTTTCCTCGCACTCGTCTCTGGCTGTTACTTCTTCAGCAGCTGAATCAAATGGCAGTTCATCACCTCAAAATAAACAGGTGTAGAGCTTGTTTACTCTTTCTAATGCAAAATGTGTAACAATCATTATGCCCCCATTAGTTCACTACTTTTTGGAGATTCAAAATTTCGTGATTCAAGATGAAGTCCTAGTAGCCTGTAGTGAAAATGTCAAACATGCGAATTTCACTAGCGTATCACTTAAATTCCTCACCCCCCCCCCCCCCCAACAAAAAAAACCCTGCTATTGTTACATGCATGATGTGTTTTGTCAAGTTGGTCACATTTTGTGTTGTTCATTAGTTCCTGTAATGCATTCGATTATGATTTGATAGGATGATAATCATCAATTGCAGGATGCAGCAGTTACTGTGAACGGTAGTACTGGAGATGCTGAAGTCCATAAACCAGATCAGCATGTTGCGAAAGCAGAAAAGGTTCATCCCACTGAATCTTATGTGAGTTCAGCAGGAAATTCATCCCGTTCATCATCCATAGATTTATCTTCTAATCTTGAATGGATCACGAAAAAAATTACTTCTCAAAGTTTTCAGTCTTCTATGGTGGAAGAAACGGAAAAACAGCAGAGCTCCAACATAAGGAGTGAACATTTTAACAAAGCAGAGGGTAATGTTGTGAATGGCGGGAAGGATGTGAAAATTCAGCTGACTTCCCAGGAAGGCATACTCAATAGTACTATTGCCAAAAAAGACCTTGCAGAGTTAGATCACCACAAGGATAAAAATTTAGGTTCTGTTGTTAGCCATAGGCAGGATGACGAGAATTTAGCTTCGTTTCCTGGTCCAGAGAATTGTCTTGTGGCTGGAAGAACAAAGTCCCCTCTAAATGGTTCCACAGATGATGAGAACAGAGAAAAACACACAAGGTATGCAGACGAGAGAAGAAGTATCGAAGAGAAAAGGCAACAAATTGAGGACAAGCCATTATGTGACTTAACTCAAACTGATGTTCAGGACCAAGTCACATTAGAAAATGGTTTGTTTTCGCCTAAAAAGGATAACTTTTCAGTTAATGGTAATCTTCCAAATACTGCAAAGCATGTAAAATCAGTCCGATCATCAGTAGACTCAAGCAAGAGCAATGGATCGACTAGAAGCAATCGGTCTTTTGTTGAAGATACTGTACGAGGCTCTATCAGCACTGAGCGCAAAGATTCTAAGTTGTATACGAAGGAAACAAGAAACCTGATCTCAGATAGCAGAATCCAGCATTTGGAACATAGGATAAAAAATCTCGAGGGAGAATTGAAGGAAGCAGCTGCCATTGAAGTTAGCCTTTACTCTGTGGTTGCAGAACATGGAAGTTCCATGGCTAAAGTCCATGCTCCAGCTCGACGCCTCTCGAGGCTCTATTTTCATGCCATCAAACAGAATTCAAAATCAAGGAGAGGGACTGCAGCTAAAAGTGTTGTGTCTGGACTAGCTTTGGTTGCAAAAGCATGTGGTAATGATGTTCCTAGGTAAGCTTCTGCACAATGTCCTACTTTAGGCCTTGTTTCATTGAGCTTCTTAATTTTTTTTTTTGCGAAACTTGTTTCGGTGAGCTTGATTTGAGTAATTTAACTGCAAGAATTCTGTAGTGTAGCCGCGCCATTTGTTTCGATCATATTTTTTTTTTTCATTTTCTTTCTTTATTTTAGGAAACTAGCATTCAAGCAGTTGATAGAAAAGAAATAACTGCACATCCTTAAAGCTAGTTTTCCAGTTTCGAATTGGGTTTTCTGCGCTGACTCACACCCTCCTGCTAAATAAACCATTCAGGACTAGTAAACATGTTTTATAGCCTGCTAAACTGAGTTTTTCTTCTCCATATCATCTGAACCCATTCGTCTGGGGCTCAAAAGTCATCATTTACTTTTTCTTCTTTCCATTTATGAATCATAGTTTTATCTTGTCTGACATTACTGAATTTGTCTTACTTTGATGCAGATTAACTTTCTGGCTGTCAAATTCGATAGTATTGAGAGTGATTATGAACAAGTCCTTTGGGGATAATCAGCTACCTACTTCCATGGCACCTTTGATTGGAACACCGGGAGACAGGAACAGAAGGAACTCATCAGCACTTAATTGGGAATCCTTTCCCAATAAGATTACGAGAAGTTCTATCGAGGAAAGTTTTGGTGACTGGGAAAACCCTCTGACATTTACAGCTGCACTGGAAAAGGTTGAAGCATGGATATTTTCCCGAATCATCGAGTCTGTCTGGTGGCAGGTACTTATTTAGATTAACTTTGCGAAATTAATCCCTTGTGAAGTAACTCTAGCTAGATTTTCTGGTAAACATTAATTAGAAATTTGTTGTCTTTTACACCTGAATGACTTATATAAGTTTCTCCTTGTTTTTTCCGCTGCAGACTTTTACTCCACATATGCAGTCTGGTGCTGCTAAAGCAATTCGTAAAAGTATGCATTCCGACTCTAGCAAGTTATACAGAAGGACGTCAAGCTCAATGGACCAGCATCAGGAGAAGTTTTCTCTGGAACTCTGGAAAAAGGCTTTCAAGGATGCATGTGAAAGGATTTGTCCTGTTCGAGCTGGAGGACATGAGTGTGGCTGTTTGCCTTTGCTCTCCAGACTGGTACACCTCCATACAGTTATCCTTTCATGACAAATATTAAAAAATCTAATTTGATAACTTGAGATGTGTATGACACAAACCAGTCTAGGAGCCCTATACGGCATAAAATTTGCTGAAATTTGAAATTATCCTCATGCAAATCATTTGCCGCTGTGCTATGTATAACTTCTGAGTTGTTTATTCTTAAGTGATCTCCTTTTCCTAATAGATACAACTTTACTCAGTTCAAGCTCTGTCTATCAATTATGAAATGTTCTATCTTCAGCCTAGATGATATTTTGTTTCTTTTCTGCGTGAATTTAATTATAGAACATCAGTTTCAGTTAATTTGCTTGCACAGTATTTAAATGATCACTAAAATATGGAAAACTTACTTTTACATAGACTACAATCTTTCAACAATCAATTTATATAATTATATAATGGAGCGATTAATTTTTTACTTGATTTTTAAGTCTGCAAACCCAGCATTTTTAATAGGTTATGGTGTACTCTTTTGATAACTAGATAATGGAGCAAATGATTGCTCGACTAGATGTGGCTATGTTTAATGCCATCCTTCGAGAATCGGCTGATGAAATCCCAACAGATCCTATAGCAGACCCCATTAGCGATGCAGAGGTACTTCCAATTCCATCAGGGAAAGCTAGCTTTGGTGCTGGTGCACAACTAAAGAATGCGGTGAGCATCACCACTAAATTTCTTGCTTTTAAGTAGGGGTGGCAAAATGGATCCGGAACCATGGCTTCAACGGTTCCAACCCAATTTGGGTTGAATTGGTTCCTAAGAAAATTTTATTTGGTTCCTAATTGGTTCCAACTTGGTTCCAAGTACTAAATTTCAAGTTAGGCCCAAATCGTTTGCCAATAATCTAAATTATAATGAACAAAATGTAAAGTATTGAGTCGGTTGGGCTTGGTTCCCTTTTAGATTGATTTTGGTTCTATTTTGGGTTGAATTTGGTTCCACCTTAAAACCATTTAAGAACCAAACTCATTTAATAACCAACCCAACCCGTCCAATTGCCACCCCCTACTCTTAAGATATTCAATGAAAAATACGATTTCACGACTGTTTATCATTTTGAATGACAGATTGGGAATTGGTCCAGATGGCTTACCGATCTCTTTGGTATTGATGATGACGATTTGCTTGAAAATGAGAATAGCTCAGAAGCTGCTGATGATGAGGAGGAGCATAGATCAAGTGATGCACCATCAAAATCTTTCCATCTCCTCAACGCACTTAGTGATCTTATGATGCTTCCTAAGGATATGCTCTTAAGTCGAACAATTAGAAAAGAGGTCTAACAAAATCCTCAAAGCTCTATAACTACTAACAAAATTCCCTTGCTCACGATACTCTTCTTTTTAAATTTGGATCCCAGGTATGTCCTACATTTGGTCCACCACTGATAAGAAGGGTTCTCAACTCTTTCATCCCAGATGAGTTCTGCCCGGACCCGATTCCTGGAGTTGTGCTTGAAGCATTGAATTCAGAGGTTTGTATCATGGACTCACTATTTTGTTCCTTTTTTTTAAATATTGTTAGTATTATATCTATTATTGGAATTACATTCTTGCTTTCTCACTTATTTTGGGTAATTATGACGAACTCCATGACACCCCCATTTGATCCTGACAATAAAAAAAAAAAAAGTTATATGAATAAAATTGTAAAAAGTTATATGACAAGGGGGAGTATGACATTGTAATGTGTTTTTAATGATAGAAAAATATGGTAATTTATCAAACCTCGGGTATTTTCCTTAACTAGGTCTCACAGAATGGATGCTTGTATAATTTTTAGTGTCTATAATTTACCTTTATTATTACTTGGAAAAATATGTTATGTTTAAATTGAAAGTGGCAGTGAAATTTTTGCACGTTCGTTAGTGACGTTAAAAGAAAAAATATGTTCTCACAGGATCCATTTGATTCAGAAGAACATTGTATCATGAACTTCCCTTGTCCAGCAGCACCTATTGTATATCAGGCACCATCAGCTGCTTCAGTAGCTATTATTTTAGGAGAAATTGGTGGTCATTCTCAGTTGAGACGTAGTGGATCCTCCGTACTAAGAAAATCACAGACGAGCGATGATGAACTTGATGAACTGGATTCACCTCTGAAATCCATAATCCATGATAGCTTCAGTTCATCAGTAAAGTCTGGATTGATATCGAAAGAGAATGGAAGTCGAAATACTGTGAGGTATCAACTTCTTCGGGAAGTATGGATGAACAGTGAGTAGCTGTCGACATGATGAGATTTGCACATCAATCTGCTCATATAATATATGTTTCGATTATTGTAAGATGTGTGACACTCGTGTATTAGGAATAAAGTTTATAGATGTTAGTGCTTCTGGGTTGTTCAAGTGACCTTCATTGACGTTGATTATTCTAGGTTTGTTGTACATAGTGTTTGGTATGATTTGAAGGAAAAGCCTTATTAATGCACAATTTTTTCCAGGTTCATTATTAACGTCTAATGGTAGTAACTTGTTTGTTCTAGATGCAAGTGAATGTATCAACTTAGGCCCCAATTGGATGAGAAATTTATCTCAGGAAAGAAGATATGATAAAGTAAGAAAACAATATTTTAGGACAAGACACATGGTATGAGACATGTGTTTGGGTTAGTTATTTTAGCGAAAGATATGTAATGATTATGATTATTGTGATATGTTTTTTTTTTTTTGTGAGAAATTTGTTTGGATTGATATTTAGATATAATGTCTATTAAATACTTTTTGTCAAACCGACCAATTTAAACGTAAAAAAATAGTTATAATGAATCTTATTTTAAATAATACATTATTTTACATTAGAACATGTGAATAGTAAAAATTCAAAATTATCTATAACTTTGAGAGATTTTTAATTTTTTTTAATGACATATCAAACAATTAACATTTCTTGAAAATTTTTATTCAAAACATTTTTAAGGAAAAATGCAAAAAAACCCCATGTATTAATTCGAAAATGCAAAAAAAAAACCATGTGTTAATGAATAGGCTGAAAGACACATTGTGTTATTCAAAAGTCTGCAAATAATACATGCGTGCTCATTCCGTCAATGATTTCTACGCTGTTAATTTTTAATATGCAATGCCCATTATACCCTTCATATTAATAAAAGATTTTAACTTAAAACTTCATATTAATACACCAGCGCGTGAACAACAATCATGTTAACTTCTAACAGAATTAGTATTATTTACAGACTTTTGAATAACACAAGGTGCCTTTCAGCTTATTTCACTAACACGTGTATTTTTGCATTTTCAAATTAACGCATAGGGCTATATTGCATTTTTCCCTATTTTTTTATGGGGTGAAGTTCCCAGCCGGGGCCTTAGTTTTTTCTAACCTTTTGTCTGTGTATCATAAATTCAATAGCTTTTCGCCTTAAGGAAAAAGAGGCTCCATTCCACATGGAAGAGTCTAATACAAGTACAACTAAACAACATTCAAACAATTTTATGAATATATAAGATTGGAAGCAATTGCCTTATAAACGTAATCGACATAAATGAGAATTAGAATCTCCGACGCCCGACCCTATTTTCGCAAATGCTAGTTAAATTGTAATTTTGCTTGCACTGAAATTGTAATTTTGCTTGGTGCATGAGACGAGCAGCAACTACAATTAACCACGGGATGTAAACTATATGACAGGAAACAGAGTGTGTGTGAGTGTGTGTGAGAGAGAGAGAGAGAGAGAGAGAGAGAGAGAGAGAGAGAGAGAGAGAGATTGCTATGTATAATGCTGCATAAGAAGACAAAGGATACACCTCTCAGCTTGGCTAGCTATACTTATTCCAGCCAAAATATACTGTGACACACTCAAAAACGTATATTCTTTCAGACAAAATTGGATATACTCTACCACAAAAACTCAACAAACTCTAACACGGGGGACCAGTATATTCTGGTGTTTGCTATCACACCAGAATTGGACAACAAAAACAGAAATTGGGTGGCGAAAATTATGCGGTCAATTTCTGTGATGAATTGGCTGCATTCATGTGCTGCAGCTGCAATGCAGCCAAGAGACCCTGCCAGGTATCACCGGGCGCACCAGCAACTTGGAAATCGAGAAGCTTCTTCTGTTGCTTATAGTATTCTTCTAGAGGCTTCATCTGATTACAAACAAAGCCAATTCTATCAGTATATACATTCATGACCATTTAATCGAGATTTATTTCGAAGAGAAAGGAGGTAGTAGATACCTGCTCTGCATGCATACGAAGTTTCTCTTTCCAGATGGCATCTGAGTCAGCACTCGAAGATTGAAGGGGCCTCGCATGTGGCTGAAGACTGAGATTGAATGTTGAACTGGCCATGGAGTGAAATTCTCGAGGAGAATAAATTCCTTTGCCTGATGTTTTCTTCAACACAGATTCTTCTGTGCATTTAAGATTCAGCACCAAGTCTATATCTGCTACTTGGTCCAATATCTCCTGTACGGGACCAAAAATAAGAATTACTCGCGTTATTTGAGAGAGTTTATAATCAACAAAAGATTAATTTCCTAAAACACAGCTAATATGTCACAAATATTAAGAAAATAGGCATGAGCAGCTGACAAGATTCACAAATATTAAGATAGTAATTGAACACAAGTGCAAAACAAATTGAAAGACATCCATGTAAATATATTAAGCTATACGAGATAGCCTTCAGATGAAATTTAACAAAAGCAATCAACTAAGCAAGAATCAATATGAATCCAGATTACTTACAGCTTGCAACCTTGTTCGAGGAATTCCATCCAGAATGAAGCCAGTTTCACCTCTGCAATATCCTTCCTCCAGTCTCTTCGATAGAAGCCCAAATATCACATCCTCTGGCACTAACTTTCCTTGATTCACCGCACTAGCAATCTGTGTTTTAAGACCAACATGAAGGTAAACACATTTCATTTCCTATATATGTAATTAAAAAGAATCACCATCATAACTGCAAGATTAACAGAGAAGAAAAGGCAAAAAATGGCATACCAGTGAACAATTCATGAAATTTAGACAGCATATGAACTAGGATACATTACAAAATGAATAGCGATGCTTCAAATTCTAAAAATCTTGATCTCCTTTAACGCCAAACAGTTCTTCAAAATTGTACTTTCCAATTCAAAAATTGGATTCATTTTTAATTCAACGTAAGATTGAAGGAAAAAAAACCTGTTTATAGAGAGGAGAGCTAGGACTGAGCTCCTGTCTAACGAGAGATCCCATGGAGATATGAGGAACATCTAGAAGCTTCGCAAGGCGTTCGGCGTACACGTGTCGCCTGACCATTGGATCGCCCATGATCACCCACTGTACGCCCCTACCAACCGTCTCCCATCCCTCCGATGCCTCCATTTCTCTCCGGTTAACCTTCCTATGCGGTTCTTCCACATCATCATCGTAATAATCATAATCAAGCTGAGCAGCTGATCCGTAGCTTCGGCGCAAGGGCTGACGAATCTGAGAAGATAACCGCGCGGCCACTCCGATCCGGCTGAGCAGTGACATGGCGAAACTCAGGCGAAAAGATTGCCGAGAAGGATTCGGAAATGGTAAACGGGGAAAGGAAAGTAAGCGGCCGAGAGCGAAAGAAAGGGTTTGAACTTTGAGGTGTGTGGAGGGCACAATTTCAGGGTTTTAGGGACTCATTCTTTGCGGAAATTACGGTTTCGACCTAATCGAAGTGGAAATTGCAATTTTACTCCATAAGTTCAGACTTATTCGCTAATCTCGCCTTCCTACTTTTTTTTTTGCTTTTTAATTCAATTAATTACAAAGTCATCAACAAATATTTTGAAATTCAACTTGAACACTGAGTTAAAAAGAATTGATAATTGAACAAATGATGTCCAATTATGTAATAAATAATAATTAATACACAAATAAATTTAAAAATTATAAATATATAAAAAGATCATATATTTTAAAAATATTTTCATTGTATCCACTTCATATTTATAAATATTTTTATCAATAATTTGAATAAAATTTTATATATATATATATAGAATTATGTCAATCTTGAGGGTTAATCGAGTTTAAGAAATTTTTAGGATTGAAGATGTGAAAAAAAATGAGTAGAAGAAGTGATGAAAATATTGTTTAGTCTTTAATTGATATGCTTTCAGATATAATTGGTTTTCTCGATCCATTATTGGGTCGAACGATTCAACGGACAATCAGGTCGCATGAGTTTGACAGTTTTTAGAATGACCAATCTTTACATCACCAGGATCAACGATCCAAGTTTCAACCGACCAAGCTAGATTGAATTTCAAAACAAATAATCAAATATAAATAGTTCGAAATTAACTATTATTGAAAATTATGAAAACTCACGTACTATGAGTGAAAGTAGAAATTTAGACTTATAAAAAAGTAGGTGTCTTAGTGTACCAATAGAGCTAATCATTATTGACCCTGTCATCACCTTTCTTATTTGCCAAATATCGAAGCACAAATTCGTAAAGAATCTAATAACGTGAAAAAAATTGCTCTGAAACTTGTCAAAAAGGATAATACAGGGTCACCTAACGGTAGCGGCTGCGAGTTTCCTTGTCATAAAAAAAAAAAGGATAATAGAGGGGGAGACTTCATTTTTGTAGATGTATGAAGCGAGGATAATATTTAAATATTACATAAATTGATTAATGATGTCTAATGAAAAATAAGCCTCACAAAAATAAACATAGAAATAGAATACATGTTTATTAGGACCAACAAGGATAATTACGATACAACAGCAATAAAGAAAAAGAGCTTAACATAAGGGACTAAAAATACAATTTCCCCATAATTAGTAGGTTTTTCAGCCGGAAGGAAATCTGCAAACGATCCAGATGCATGGGAGAGTGTGTGAATGGATGGATGACACGTGGACAAGGCGTGGGCTTTGCGCATGAGTCAATTGTTGTGACAACTAATCTTGGACCAGAATTGCTTCCACAACGGCGTCTTATAGGATGCATAATTTCATCAACTTCCATAATGTACACCAAACTCCAAAGTCCATAGAGATACGATGAAAAAGGACCTTCTAAAAGATGTGCTTCACATTGGATCTTGTATTCCGTTTCTTTTTAAGGTCATTTTATTAGGTTTAAGGCCAATGGATCAAATCGGCCCAAGCCATTTCGGTTAGTGGACGAATTTGACCTGTTTAAATTATCTAAATATTTTATATTATAACTATATATTTTATTATTTTATTTTAAAATAAAGTGTAATACAATTAGAAAAATATCAAGATGTGAATAGGGTTTAAATCCTCTTACTTACATTAAATAATTCCTACAAATTAAAATAGAACAAACAAATAAAAAAAAGGTCGACCACATTAAGGAGCATTATATTCCTTTAGACTTGATTGATTTTCTTAAGGGCCTTTCCTTTACGAAAACGAGCTTAATGGGCTTAATGAGCCGGTCCTTTTGACATCTTTAGTCTTCTTACCTTTATGGTGAATTCAAAATGACTTGTGCGCACACAAGTTTTGGTCATTGATTGAAACAAATATACATCTCAATCTACGCTCTTTAGTTGGTTGTATTGATATAATTACTCAAATTTTGCCAATAGATTTAAGTGAAGAGTATTTGGTAAAATCCTAAAATCCACCTATTAAATATTTTATTGGCTAAAAACCCCTATGAAAAAAATATAGCCTGAAAACTCCTTGTGTAATTTTGAAATTGCACACTTTCCATTTCTTTCAATTTATTAATTCTATTTTTTTTTTCTTAATATACCATTATATCCTTCATATTTAATCAAATAAAATATTATATTTTATTTATTTGACTTCCATATGTGTGTCTAAGATAGAGAAGCAATAAGATAGTTTAGGGTTTGAATATTCCTTCAAATGTTGAAAAAAAATAGCACATTAATATGTATTTAATTCAAAATATTAGAAATTATGTTCATATTTTTTCTTTTGTTTTTATTGCAAAATCATGTTTGTCGCTTGAAGACGTAAAAAAAAATATTATTATTTTTGTGCAAATTAATAAAATCTTTATTATATTTATAATTTTCTAAAATCCTTAATTAATATTGTACAATTTTGTGAAAAAATTGATTTAATCTCTTCCTTTTTATATGACTAGAAAATATCACGTGCGTCGCACGTGGTTCGCACGTGATTCTTTTAATAATTAACTAAACTAAAATAAATTATTATTATTCTATCAAATGATTTCATAGTTATTAATTTAATTTATTACTATACTAAATAAATTCAATTCTTATTAATCATTTAAAACATTAAACTTGTTTTGAATAAACTTACAAAATTAGAATAAAATAAGTCATATTCAAAGATGAGCCAAATCTAATTGTTAATTTATATTTTTCTCTCAGTTTTTTTAACACCTTATATTTCAAAAATTATGTACATGTATGTTTGCAAAAATTATTTCTTTTATCACAAGTTTCTCAAAGTTTGAAATATAACATATTTACTATCTAATTCATTTTCTTTCATATTTATTATGTTCATGTATAGTTCTTATTAGTCAACATAAATTACATCACATTATTCCTCATAATTTCACATATCTCTCATCAACAATTTTATTTATTAAATTATTATTTTTTCTCTTATTTGATACTTTAAATCACATAATCATCACAAAAATACAAAGCAATAACGTAAACGTCGTTCACAAATATAATTACGCTTGATTTGATATATTTCACAAATCCTTGCAATAGAATATACATATATATAACTCACATTTTTCAAATAATTTTCAAAGAAACTATTTGAATTCCTTTTACTAAATGATGTTTTACTATTAATAGATTTTTTTCTTAACCGACCGTTATTATGTTTGTTTTATCTATTTTTAAACAACCTATTATGTTTATTTTATTGTAAAATAAACTTTTGACCAAAAAGTATTAGTATGTTGTATTAACATTATATTAAAATTTATCAGAGACATCATTCTTCTTCCTTATAGAAATCTATTTTTTTTTTCAATAATGTTTAATCTTCATTATCATTTTTCAAGATGACGATCGATATCATCATAATCATCTAAAGGCTTCATCCTTCTCGATGACACTCTTTTACACAATCTCTCTGATTTATCACCTACTCTTGCTGCCCCCATCAATTTTTCATCCAAAGATGGTATGAGTACCTCTCTCTCCACTGTTGTTAATTCGAATGTCGCGTCTCTCTCATACAAACTCCAACCCTAAACTATATGCTAACTCTAATCCTAATTCCCCCATCCCAGAGTCGCCAACATATATTACACATTTGACATCCTGATTCCAATCCTAACTCGTTGCCTAACCTCCCGACCAAGTCGGTGCCTCAAACTAAAACCCTAGCCCTCTCATACTACAAATCCAAACACCAACTTGCTCTTCCTTATCTCGGCGATGTACTACGCACAAAACCCTATTAAGTCAATCCATCCTCGGAATTTCACCTACACACAAGTCTTGTTGTCGCTCCACTTCTCCAAACCTTATCTTCTGCCCATCTTTCATGGAAATCCTAACTTGCATGCTATATATTTTCCACAACTTCCCACTCATCATTCACACCATAAACTTCTCCGTCTTCCGCCACACTCTCATCATAATCTCTCCTTAATGTTACCAAAATAAACTCAACTCAGACAACTATCTCTTGTGAAAATGTCAATTATACCTAATACTTCGTAACCACAATTTACTTGGCTACGTGGATTGCTCAATTCCATATTCCTCATCTCGCACCCTTAACTCATGTGGAGAATCTTTCCCTAATTTGGCATATAATGCATGGCTATGCATGGATATGTACAAATCAATTTTACTTTCACATTAGTGGTCTTCACACTCTCATACCTTGTGTGATATTTATGTGTCAATTTCTTATCCAGTGTCGCTAAATTGCATATAACGTGATGCTAGTGGAATTAGCTAAATGAACTTGACCACTACAAATCAAGACTCCTAATTTTTTCTATACTATGTATGGGTTGCAAGAATTTGATACTTGTAAATATGAGTACAAAAAATTCAATTATTTTCATTATATTAGTATTCTTAATTTTGTTCTACTATTTATACAATGTCCTATTCATATAATTAATATAATGAAAGTCCTACTACTAAATAATTTGCTACTGTATCTATATATAATGTAAAATATAAATATGTCCACAATAATATTATGTTCATCAAATAAGTAAAAGACAACTAAATGTTTTGTTTATAGGCAGACATTATGAAAATTTAGGAATATAGTTTATTTCTTAAACAGTGTCTATGTCTAACAACAAATATGTTTATTTTCTTATAGAGATCGTTTTTGCTATATAAATGATTTCTCATTAATCATTAGTATTAAAGAAAATTTATATAATAAATTCAACTATTATAATAACGACACCAATATGTCTTTTTCCTTATAAACATTGTTTTGCTATATAAATAATTTTCCATTACTATTGGATATTTAAGATAAAGTGACTTTTTAATTAATTAAATAGAGTTATGATACTAATAGGTTTTTAGTTCAAATTACTAAAAGAATTATAAAATTGAATAAGGGTATGTATGTCATATAGGACGAAACAATTTTATAATTTTAATTTAATTGATAATAATAATAATAATAATCCATTTTATACATTTGATTCTTTAATTAATTTAATCATGTTTACTGTTGGTGGGATTTACTACTAATAATAATAATTTACTTTATACATTTAATTTATTAATTTTAAATTTAGTACATGTTTACGACCGGTTGAATCCCAATTTACTGGTGGAATCCTAATAACAATAATAATAATAATTTACTTTATATATTTAATTTTACTTTATACATTAAATAAATTAGAGTCCTAATTAAATTGTGTTTCTCATCAATATAAATTGGAGTCCTAATAATGCAGGTTACTTTATATATTTTATTTTATACATTAAATAAATTAGAGTCCTAATAAATTGTGTCTCTCATCAATATAAATTGGAGTCCTAATAATGTAGGAAACATAATTAATAGTAAGGACGATTATGTCTTTTCACATAGAACGAAACAATTTTGTTATTCACACATTTATATAGGGGTTAGATAGATTAGGATTTAATAAGTCAATAATTAAGACATGAAGGGGCATAAAAGTAAATTACTTAGTAACTTAGTGGTCAATAATCACTCAAAATCGCATATGGGGCGAATGTGCTTCACTAAATTAACAAAGAGGGTTTCGTGCAACTAAAATATTTCACAGGAAATTTTTAGGCTATATTTATTTCATAAAGAGTTTTTAGTTAATAAAATATTTTACAGGGTTCTTTTTTTTTACATTTTTTCAGAAGAGTATTTTATTTTCATAACAAGAATAGCATGGGATGTGACTATTGTTTTTAATAAGTCAGGAAGTCATTTGATAATTATACTATACAGGAGGTGAGTGTGTTAATTTTAATATAAGCAATTATATTGAGTTTTAATTTTAGAGTATTACTTTTTTTCATAAAGATAATATTCAACGTCATCAAATGAGTGAGCATCATAATACAAATACCAATTTCTATATGCGCGTTATACCTAAACACTATATATATATAGCTATAGCTATGGCAGTTGCAGTTGTAGTTGTAGTGAAGCTTCTTTGCAGTTTCTTCCATTCTCCAAGTGTTCAACACATGCCGTTTCGTGGCTGATTCCAGTTTCTTATATTAACCAAACAAGTAACATTCAAATGACGGCCAAATTTAAAAAACCACGAGACCGCGTATTGTAAATCCAAATTTTCTCAAACCAAAAATGATTATATATACCCCATACACAAAACTATCAATCATCAAATCTTCATTCAAGGAGAAAAACTTACCAGTTGATCTACATCAATAGCTAGTTTCCAATCATCTTCTATGGATCAATACGAGCGCGTTTTCAACCGCTTCGATTCAAACGGAGACGGCAAAATCTCTCCGGCGGAGCTCCAGCAGTGCGTGCAATCAATCGGCGGTGATATGACGGTCGCGGAGGCGGAGGCGGCGGTTGTGCTGATGGATTGTGACGGCGATGGATTATTGTGTTTGGATGATTTCGTGAGAGTAGTAGAAGGTGCTGGAGAAGAAGAGAAGGCGAGCGATTTGAAAGAGGCATTCAAAATGTACGAACTGGAGGGAAGCGGGTGCATTACGCCTAAGAGCTTGAGAAGAATGCTGAGTAGATTGGGGGAAAGGAGGAACGTGGATCAGTGCAAATCTATGATTGCTCATTTTGATCTTGATGGAGATGGCGTTCTCTGTTTCCATGAGTTTAAGCTTATGATGTCATCGTGCTGATCATTACGACGCCGTATAAATTCACCATTTCATTCCTTTGAGACCATTCTAGATTCTATTCAATTCTTTCTTTTAGGTTAATTCTTTGTATCATATTATTTGTAATGCACATTAGTTTTGTTACATATTGATGAATAATGATTTTATAATTGCTTGTTTCTTCCAGTATTTTACTTATTCTTTTTAAGGTTTTCTCTTAATTTGATTAATTTTAGAAATCACATTTTTAGAAGTAAAGATATAATACATATATATATATATGTCGCGCCAAAAAAAATATCATTTGGATCCTAGAACTGTAAATTTTCGGATCTATGCTTGTATTCGCAAACTATTCATGATTTTTTTTATGTCTGATCAATGCTTGTATTCACAAATTATTCATGATTTTTT
Organism: Verbascum thapsus; assembly: GCA_963669365.1. Classification (NCBI taxonomy): domain Eukaryota; kingdom Viridiplantae; phylum Streptophyta; class Magnoliopsida; order Lamiales; family Scrophulariaceae; genus Verbascum; species Verbascum thapsus. The sequence continues at coordinate 5,935,476 of OY770107.1, read as the reverse complement.
TTGTCTGAAACCGACCCATACCTATCACATGCCCGACGGATCATGCACGAGTCGAGTACGATTCGGGTAAGACCTGTAAACTTCAGGTAAAGACTATAAGGTAAAATTAGGGTAAACTTTAGATAATATTCGGATAATTTTCGAATAAAATAGAGGCGGGTAAATATTAGACCCGGAACCGACCCGAATAACCTAATATTATCGGGGCTGGGTCTGGGTCGAATTCGGAGTTTGAGGCCTTATGGGTAAAATTTAAATTGAATGAGCATGGATCGAGTCAATTGACAACCTACATGTCAGGTTAAAAATCAAATCAAATTAATGGATAATGGATTCAAAAGCAAGCTTTAAAAGCTTATTTGAGCTTGATTTTGTTTAACATACTAGGCAAGATTAAACACATTTTCATGTTCGATAATCTTTGAAATCCAGCCCGCTCAACTCGTGTTTAACTTATTTATTTTTTATCAGCTGAAATTATTACTTAAACTTGTAAAAAATTCAAATAAATCTGAATAACATATTGTTCAACTTGATTCTATTTGGCAGCAACCCCTTTTGGATCCTATGTAATTCCAAGAGTTGGGCTACATTAGCACATAATAACGATTAATTAATTAATTATGTAATCCAGAGACTTTGACCAGAAGAATACCAGTTCCATTTTGTGCAAACAACATATTATAAATTTAAAATAACCCTTTTTAAAATACTACATTCTGCAATCTGAACATTTGACTGGTTAACAATGTTACCTGTAGAAGCAATCTACGTACAAAAATACAAGAATACAAAATCATCAAAGTTAATCAACTTGGAGTGAATATAATAGCAAACTAATACTTCTTTAACTCAAGTTGATGATATAAAATTCTTAAAGATTGACAAGTAATATAGTACAGGACTTTTCCAACAAACAACACAGGAAAACATGTTAGAAGTATCGACACATACAAAGCATCTATACATTATACATACTCATTTCACATTTCTGAAACACCAAATACTTAAGCAAAATCTTCACATTTGGTCACCTTGTTGGGCAATTCTCAGCAGCTTCTCAACAATTTCTCCGGCATTAGGCCTAGAACTCGGGTCATTTTCCACACAAGATCTCGCGAGATTAGCTAACATAACAGCTCTCCATCAAATGAATAATTATCCCCCACTGCACTATCAATCCATTCCCTTAATTCTTCTGATTGCATAATGTTGTTAATTTCATCAGTTAAGTTATTTTCTCCACCCTCTTCGTCTCGTCTAATAGGAGGTTTCCCTGATAAAACCTCTAATAAAACCACTCCATATGCGTAAACATCACTACTCGGTGAAACTAAGCCTTGATTGATGAATTCAGGTGCTAAGTATCCTTTGTTCCATTGGTGTTGTTCATTTTCAACACAATTTGCCGTACCGAAATTACCAAGTTTTGCATTAAATTCTTCGTCGAGAAATATATTTCGACTCTTTATATTCCTGTGGACATAGCTTGGATTGATTATATGGTGCATATACTGTAAGGCAGTGGCTATATCTACACAGATTTTAAGCCTTTGGTTCCATGTCAAGAAGCAATGAAGTGGCTCTTTATTGCTAATCCACTATGAATCCAATCTTTTAATGAACCATTTTTCGCGTACTCATGAACGGTGAATGAATCAGAGCCCTCCATTGTACATGTACCTAGAAATCTTAATAAATTGGGATGATGATGAATTCTATCATGGAAAAGTTGAAAATCGATTCTTGAGATATCTTCTGATGGGGTTCGTTTTATTGCCATGTTTTTTCCCTTGAGACGACCGTGAAATACCGAGCCTTCAATAAGATTACTTACATTGAAATCCTCTGTTGCCTTTTGTAGGTCCTCTAGTGAGTAGTTTTCAACTATTGGATCATCACAATTGTATTGAGATCCCTCGAAAGAGACTTTCTTAGCGCTCGTTGTTCTAACACTTAAACTCAATTGCTGCTGATGCTCAACATCTGTATTCTTGATTGAATCTTGTCTTTTCTTCTTCTTTTTGTTAATCAAGAAAAATGCTACTAATCCAATGGCAATGCTAGCTAGAAGCCCGATTATGGCAATGGCTACATAAATTCCAATCTTTTTTCTCAGTTTCTTTTTTCTCCTTTTATGTGATTCTCTTACTTGAATGCTCACTTGAGGCTTTGCCAAGAAACTAAGACTAGGCTTACTTTCGACTGGAATCAAAAGAGTCGAGAGTGGCAATAGCTTGTCGTCTCGTTTGAACCCTTCTTCCAAGTATCTGTCATTAGCAAAAACTATGCTTTCGACAGTAACATTGAACTTAAGAGCCAATTCAACAATTGTATCCCCTTCCTGCACAGGATAAGACAGCAAAATCTTTTTCAATTCAAGTGAAGATGGACAACCACATTTCAATGGGACCAAAACATTGATTCTTTCTCCAATATTAAACGGTGAAATACTCGGGTTTTTTGCCTGAATTGCCTTGCAGGTTGTCAAGCCCTGTAGAGCCTCAACAATATCATGAAAGCTCTCTCCTTTAATGGTAGCTTTTCTCAATTCAGCTTCAAAAAGTTTAACACTATTGCACTTACATTCAATTGGGATGAAAATAGGTTGATCATTAGAGAAAAACTTTGTGTCAGCTGAAAAGCCATTAGCTTCTGCAAGCTCAGAAGGATTGATGCCAAAATAGTAGCTCAAATTCGAAGGAGACGAGTAGCGAGAACTACCCCGAAAAATGGCAAATGTCTTGCATTTTTCCTGAAATCCATTTTTGTCATCACAAAAATAGCCAGATGAAGATGTTTCATCACAGTTTTGGCTGAAAACTGATAAAAGTGCATTGAAGGATAGGATTAAAACTCTAAATTTAAGTTTTGTGAACATATTTGCAGTGAGCTTTGAATACTTACTCCCACATGGATGTTGGTTAGAAATGGTGAAACTTTTTGATGGGATGATGATTTTTGGATCTACAACAAAAGGTTGTGATTTGTGAATATAATAAGAGGAAATTTAGGGACAGGAATCTTGGATTAAGCAGTAATTTTATAGAATTTTTGTTTAAATTTTTTTATTTGATTCCTGTGGATTGGATACTTGCGCCCTTATCTTGTGTTTGATTCTAATGGCTCATGGGGTGGCTATTTATCCCAAGGGAAGATTCATTCATATGCCAGTGATAATGATATTCTTTGAAAAAAATAAACTTCGATTTCTGGTCTCAAAGCCATGCCTTTATAAGCATCAACATTTCAGCATGAATTGAAAATTTTGATGTACTTTTGTTGGAATTTTGGATATGTTTGTTCCGAAATGAATTATCAGTTAACAGTCATTTAGGTACTTTCCAAGAATTGTTTTTTTTTAAAAAAAAATTAGTACTGTAGGTCAATTACACAAGTTTTGTTCTTATTTATTGGGATTTTGGAATATGTAAGTAGGCTCAAAATATTTTTCAGTAGTTTTTAGTCTCATATTGGTGTGCAGTCCAGACACAAATTTTGGCTTTTAAACGCATGACCACATGGGATTGAAGAAGGAAATTGTCGACCCTGGTTGAAGAAAATGAAAAAACAACAAAATTGGAAATGTCCTCTATTTATTCTGTAGTATTATAATCATGCATTTTGATATTTTGCTCACTGAAATTCAAACCCAAACTTTAAAGCTATGTACATCCATGACTCACATCGGATCACAAGCATCCCATGATGAAGCAAACATCATAATTTCTCCCTCATTAAACAAACTTCAATTTAAAATGAAAAGATAATAAAATATAAAGTTTCAGCAAAATAAAATAAAAATAAACAGATTGAGATGATTTTTTTTTTTTTTTTTTTTTGTGTTGGAAAGTTTAATTTGTATAAGATGATGATGATGATGTAGACATAGGAAGATAAGAGAATGTTATGAATTTGATTTGCATTTGACAAGACCTGAATGCATGGGAAAGCTGATGCAATTTTAATGCAGAATATTTATACGCTTTTTCTATCCCATCCATCAAAACAAACAATAATACACAAAATGGAATATCGATAAATATTGACTCAGCCAGCATTATCAGATCAAATACAATTTGCATGACTTGGATTTTTTGTTCTTTTTTATAATTAAGAAAAAAGGTAAATCAATTAAGATTTTAGTGTCTTCAAATGTTTCTTTCATCGAAATGAGTAGCGCGTATGACTAAACTTAGTCATAGCAGCTCGAAAGAAAAGAAAAAAAAAAAGAAAAGGAGAAACAATTATCACTAACGTTAAAAAATTATGCCCATAAATAAATATGTACATTTTATCATAAAATGAATTCACAATACAAATGGTTATGGAGAAAACTAAATGAGAATGGATGTGAACAAAGTCTGAAGATGCATGCATGCTCATAAAAGATTTTCTTATTTATTTTTCAATTAAAGAAGATAAGCTGAAATCTCTTATAAAAACATTTTAAACAACTGCAGTATAACTTATTACCATGTTTTAGGACTAAATAAGACACAACAGTTAATGGAGGTTAATCGGTTACTCTGTATTCCTTAACTTGTACTCTGGGCATCCTTGATATAAGATGAGCAGGATCTGGAGCTCCAAATACGGAACTTCCAGCCACAATGCAGTTTCAATTGTCGAATCTCCTAAACCACCATCCACCTATAAACAAACAAATGGTTGAAGCCTCAGAAAAAAAATAAAGCATAGTGATAATTTTCAAGTGTGAGGTAAATTTTGTCAGAGGCCGAAAATTATAGGTAACTTTAAACTATCACTGAACATAATGGATAAAAAAGAACTGAAATATGAATAGCAAGAGAAATAAAAGATGGTCATAGCATAGGAAGTCACCTCTATATCCAGTGATGGGTACCTCTTCCGTAGAGCACGAACCTCACATCCAATCCATAGGTAAGCATGATTTTATGAAAACAAAGGGAATGGTACTTAGCAAATAAATGCTGAGGAGAAAAGTTTATCCACTTTATCCATCATTTCTGGCATAAACTTTTGCCCACCAAACCCAGGTTCAACAGTCATATAATGAGAACCATCTCTTTTGAAAAGAATACCATACCAAAGGATATACATCTTCAATAGGCGTTCCAGGCTTCAAGGAAACACCAGGCCTCATACCCTTTGATTTGATCTGTTGCACAAGTTCTCGCCAATTATCTGCTGCAAAGGTACTTATTTCACATTATCATTATTGGGTACTAGTTAAATTCAATTGGAATAGCTGTAGATCCCATCATTTTTTTAAGTACACAACATATATAATTAATCAGATTTCTCTGTTCTCTGTATATTGTAGTGCTAGAATTCTGGTACAAAAAGATGTCAATTTAGCAAAACATAACACAATTAAAAAAAAACAAAATTTACAAAATAAAACTCCACCTTTGGAGACTTCGACGTGAAAAGTAAAACCAGAAGCGCCAGCTTTTCCAAATGGTTCAACATAATCTAAAGGATTTGTGACCATTAGATGACAATCTAGATATGCCCTGCAATAGAAGGATGCCATGTTTTAAACAAGAAAACCAGAAATAATTTTATGATTTTGTATGAAGAAGGAAGAGTTTACTAGTGTGCTTTCTCAGGCTCTCAATAACTGGAGCGCCAATAGTGAGGTTTGGCACAAAATGACTGTAAATAGGAAATAGACACAAATACAAACAATGTATTGGTTATATTTCCGTGATGTTGATAGAAGAGAATTATTTTAAGAAATTTCCAGCCTTGGGATTTGATAATAAAATGTAGAGAATAATGTGATTCTTCACTGAGTAACCACGTACCCATCCTGCAATCAAACAAGAAAAATTCGGTCAGAATTGAAAGTATTAATGGAAAACAAAGCAAGTTATAGAATGACTCTTGAAATACAAAATCTAAATATAAAGATTCACAAGCACATATAGAGACCAACAATACCATCATATTCAAAGTGTCGAGTAAGCAGAGATGACAGTTAAAGCCTTTCATATTTCCATGCTGTAGATCTCAAATATGTAACTTTGTGCCCTTCATAGATGTCTAAGCACAAGGGTCACTGGAATGAATATTTAATAGAAATGATCAAGATCGAATGAAGAGTACCTCTAATTGCAGCCAAATGTACAGTAGAGATTATTCACCAGTGTTTACATATTGAATATTTTAAAGTTTCTAGTGTTAAACATATATGTATTCCTCAAGCTCCCTAGTCTCGCCTACAAGTTGGAAAAACAGACCACACCGCTCAAACATGGCTAAGGAAGCCAGGATTATCCCCCAAAAACTTGTATTAGCCAGATAATTAACTTGTTGAACCACTCTTCGCTCAAACTCCACAATACAATACAAGATAATAGTTTATTAAAGATGAAAAAAATCATGCTGCCAGCTCGAGCTCAACTTGTGTCCGGTTCAATCAAGAATCATGGGTGATTCTTCTGTCAGGCTAATAAAACTAGCTTAAACATAATTTTACACCCTTCAAAGGCCAAAAGAAGGAA